>LQNS02278097.1:19985480-20097555 GCA_001587735.2 Parhyale hawaiensis
TCACCCCAAGGGGTCACTTTTGGGACTGCCATACATGTATCCGTGATACTTGGGCAAGTTCAGTCAAGTGTGCAAAGCGGACACGGAGAAAGCGTCGGTCGTATAAGATTACAAGTCCGATAGTATCAGAAAGGTGCCGATCTTGGGCTCTATCTGGAGGTTGCTTCAATAGAAAAATGTACAAACGGGCACCCAAACGATTCTTTTACGAACAGGCGACACTCAATGACGGCTGCTAGGGTGTTCGCAATGAAGATTGAAAGCTTCTGTGGCGAGCAATGACGCTTAGATATTTTTGTGTCTAGGTATTTGTGAGTGCTAGTCTGTGACCAACGCTGATGCTGATGACTATGAACAAAGCAGAAAAAAAACGCAACAAGGAGGCGTATGAAAGCAGAGACAGTGGCAGTGGATGCGGTAAGAAAATTAGCAAGAAAATTTGTATGTAGGGAGAAGTAACATGTAGTCGCCGAGACGATGTGCTTTTCCATAAAAAATACGGACAAATTAAGCTAACCTACAAGCCTATGACTCTCCTTATGCCTCCTGAGCGGTGTAGAAAAACCTAAAATAAAATAAAAATGAATTAAATAAGATAAGGAATAAAAAGACTGGAAATAATCGCACTGTAGACTGCTGCAGCAGCGCTACATTCGAGTTCAATCTTTTATTGCTAATGGAACATGAGCGAAACCGGAGTTTGGACGGTATCCAGTGGCAGTATTTCTGTTGGAGCTGTGGTAGGAATTGGACATTTTCATCAAACGATTGCAGTAGTCACTAAAAGTATCGTGATGAGGTAGATGTAAACTCAGATTACAAAATTAAAAAAATATTGCCGACGTAAGGCCGATGTACAAGCACCGGGTACAGATATTAGTTTTATAGCGAAATAATCTTTACTGTATAGTGTAGTAAAATAAACACAGATATTGAGAACAGTAGTTTTGATATTGACACTATTGATACGCACATAAGTGACTTGGCAAAATCCACGAGGTCATTGACACTTTGTAAACTCATTTCCAATTCTGCATGCCACCTAAGCCCAGGCATTACTCTCTAGGAACTGCCAAAAACCCTCACAAATCTATATTGGAGCTTTACAACCTTGTTACTACCAAGTCATTTTGCTATTTCTTTCATGTGATTTACACTTTCTTAGCTACAATGGCGTTTCTTAAGTCAGTCTCGGCGCTTTACAGTCTCTTAACTACCAAAACGCCCCGTAAATACATGTGGTAAATCCACGCCGGTGCTTTACATTCTCATACATTTATCTTAGAGTTTTACAGTTCCATAAAATCCAAAGAGCTGTATAGTTTCAGATTCGTCAACGAGCTTTGTAACTTATATATGCCAAGGAGCTGTATAGTTTCATAGACGCCAAGGAGCTTTATTAATTCGAATCAACAATTTAGCGAGGAGCAGCGCAGCAGCCACTGCAGCACTGGCTACAGAGAGGCAGCCATAGGCATACGTACGGAGATATCGAAGTCTGTCGGTGCGGCAAAGGTCATGCGGCAAGGGGGTGAAAGGAGCAACGCATGAAACAGCACGCGGGTGTGGGCGTCAGAAAACTGAGGCATGGGGTGGGTCTGCGCTGTTCCAGTTTATTGCAAACCTAACATGTTTCTTGATTACTCTGAGAGTATCCAGATGCCATCAAATAATTGACTTACGAAATATGTATATGACGAGTTCGTTATGCCACTAGGTAGTTATGTTCAATTGAGTGTGTCGATTTTTACGTTATAGATAGACCTACAAAGCTGAATTTTGTAAATTAATGCACCCTGGTTTTAGCCAATGCAGTAAAGAATTAACAAGAAGCCAGAAAAATAGTCATAACTGTTTGTTTGCAAATGTTACCATGAACAAAACAGAGTTAGTTTTCTCGAGATAAGAACAATAAATAACAGTTTAGCCACTAAACTCTCTTAGTAATCTTAGATACGGAATCTAGAAGCAGTGGCACTCAGTCATATCGACCATCAGCAAACACTGACATAAACAATAGTTTCATTGTTCCAAAGTCTTCCGTACCCCGAGGGCAGTATTGCGATGCAAATATCCCGCCGTGTTATCTTCCTCTTAGTTACAGAGAAGAACCAAAGCTCGCTGTCGCCTCCCGTGTATTCTTAAGATTATCTTTATGACAACATAAAGATGCATTGTAATGGCAGAGTGTGAGTTTAAGTCCATATAATCCGCTTTCCCAAGGTATCTCAATGGCACATCAGCACTGTACGTCACTCATGGTCACATAAACAGCTGTTTATAAATTGCCTTTTGCTGATTTAACCTGAAGGTGATATTATATTTAGAGTAATCCCGCCCCGGTCTTAGAGCACCAAGAAAATCTGTAGCTTGCGAGTCTGTAAGTTGGATGCTAATTTCTAGACCAGGTCTTCGCCAAGGCTTTCTTTATTCAACTTTCTAGCCAGCCCCTAGTTTCGCTTCAGAGCCTTTGTAAGCAAGCTCACATCTTCAAAAAGAAATATATTACTCAACTAATTTTTTAATGATAGTAATATCTGATACATCAACTGTCTAAAAATAGTCAATGAACAGAGTTATGTTCGTATAAGTATTGAATAAAGTTCATTTAATGTATTTACTGTCAAAGAAGATTTTTGTTTACTGCACCAATAAATGTATTAAAGAAACACAGCCTCATCAACTGGGAATTATGGGACTGTTTTCCAAACTTTGAAGTGAAACGGCTGCAAAATTTACCACAACGACCCCCTACTATTACCGTGCGTTAAAACCACAGCTTCAAAATCCTTTAACATTAACGCCGAAACACTTCATCTATCCCTATCTATAGGCCATCGGCAGGTCTGATGAGCCAAAGCACTCGCTTGTTTACGATAGCAGCCGTGACAACTGCGCGTATGCAAATTCCTGTTTGGAACCAACACGCGGCACATTACTGAAGGTCTGCATGCAACGCTGCCGCGCAGTCCGTGAATTCGACCGTCTACTGAGTCTTTGTTTATATATCTCTGCTAAAGTGCGATGACAGGCTAATGAGAATTTACACCAGAGGCTGAATAGAGCTTGACAAGTTTAGTGGACCGAAGGAAAGAGTCATTAGGGGAAGGCCGAGGCGTATAAACCCCGTAGCAATAGCATTGCGGCGTGGATCGGTACCGATGCAGCGTTGTAGTCACCGAGACACCGCGTGCCTACGGTAACAGCCAGGGCGTCATGCAACTACGGCCAAGCCTATGGAACTGAGGACAAATTCCACATAACCATGCACAGTTGTATCGGATATTGACAGCCCTGTAATTTTCGGGGTCGCAACGTTAAAACGGAGCCACGAATCTCGCATAGTTTCACGGAATCAACAGTACAAGGATGTTGAAAATGCCTAACACCAAAAAGTGCAGCTGTAAGAAATTCACACGATTTTAGAACATGACTACTGCTGCTAATGTCTCGTAAAGTTGCTAAAACTTAGACAATAATTTCATTTAAACTTCTTATTGCTTATACCTTAGAAGTTAACGTCTTCCCATATGAAATTCAAGGAGACCGAGTTTCATGGAGAAATACAAGATGTTTACAGTTTTCTAATGAATTTAGGGAAAACCGGGAGCACTACAAGGTTTGTTTAAAAGGGAGCAAGACAACGGCACCGTCTCTCATTTCAATTAACTTCTTCTCATTAATTAGACCAGCCTGTCAGCTTGTCAGTCAAACGGAACACCTGAAGGCGATCGATAGATTTGTGGCACCTGGAGGGCAGGTACATTTCCCTTGGGTATTGCCCTGCATACGTGACCTGACCCATGCTTAGTCCTAACCCTACGTACACCTCGTAAATTTTCCACTTTGGAGGACCAGCTATGAAACCCTAACGGTCTCACCGCACGTAATCCAGGATCTTCAGTTTCCAATTTTCGGCGTCACACCTTGCGCTCATTATCCTGTGACAGTTAGGAGCTCCTCCCAAAGCCCAAAAGACGGTGCTCCATTTTTGCCGTCAAAAGGAGCATTCATCAATGTCTATGGGCGCGCATGGAGCTCCATACTTATAATTACTTCAGCTTCGCAACTGCCCACGAAAAGCTTTAGTTCATAGTTTTCAAGGAGGATTAGTCTTATCTTGACCAGTATTCATTATTCATTGTTACAGATTGCGACGATTGATTAGGCCATCGATGATCCGGTTCTGGGGAATTGCAAAGTAGCCATTGATTTTGATAGCCTAAGCTCAATCCCAGCGAAGAGGTATTTATTACCTCTCTCTTTGGAATGCATAATACTTGACACATTTTTTCTCCTTAACGTTTTTATTAACGAAAGACGGAAGCAGAGAGAAACACATTCGGGATTCAGAAAACATACTCAATGTCGAATAACACAGCATCATATAAAATATAGGGAATTATACTATCGTTACAAATAATAACTCTGATGTGGCAACAACTAGTAAAACATGGCATGCTGTTATTTCGTCCGTGTACTAAATTTCTACCGCTAAAAAATCGCTAAAAGAAAATAATAAAATGCTGTAACAGTTGCTTTTTTTGCTATAAACAACCACAATTTCAAACAGCAACAGCGTGCGTTAAGAAAAAACGACTGCGTTGCAAAGCAAATCGCATCTTTAAAGGCAGCAACACTCGCGCAATTTTTCCAAATTGGCAGACACAAATTCAGACAGCAACTGCTGGTGTCCTGCAACAAGTGGCTGCTATCTACAATTCTCGCATGTGTGATCCATTTCTGCTGAACCGCAGGGCTGCGTGCTGATCACAGCTCCTATCCAATTTACACTGGGGCAGGTCTGTAATTTCTAAAACTTGGCCAGATTGACAGGCATCGCATCAGGCAGGCTGTGTGGACCAAGGGAGACCAGTCTCTCTATACATTCATCGACCTACGACTGGACAGCTCTTAGTTCCAGCTCTAGATACTAGAGATTTTACAGAGGCAGGCTATCATTTTATCAAGTGTACAGGCTGGCATAGAGGAACGTGGTCCATCAGATAAGAACTCTCAGGCTTAATTTATCAAGATAATATACAGTAAAATTTGTCGCTGAGGTAATAGAAGTTGTTGGCTCAACTCGGAAGCCATAGCATTCGGCGTCACTTTCACGCAGATTATGACCCAACAGGGGTATCCCTTTCTCCCGGGTACGCGGGCGTAATTATTGATATCAACTCCGGATGAAAAACAGATCCGAGCAAAAAAAGGACTGATACACTTTTGACCTAAACCGAATACGAAGAGACTGGAGTCTTAAGGACAGTAATCAACATCGGTGAACTTTGAAATATGAGATTAACACGGTTACTTTACGGTCTCTGATTGCTAATTTTTAACAGAAGGAAGCACTTCATAACATGAAATTCGTCCTCTGATAAGCCGTAAATGGTTATACTGATAAGGTAGGTTAGCTAAATGTGACTATAATTGACGGCAAACCTAATGTTTTTTTGTCTCGGCAGCCAGAATAACCCGGATATAATCCGCCAACAAGGCTACCTATAGTTTAATAAGAAATTTTACATAAAGACTTAGCGTCTCCTACATTTTGTGCATAATCGTAACACCCACCAAAGAGAGCCCGAGTGCTCATAAATAAATTTCACGTATGATTCCACGTCCATAAAAAGCAAAGGAAGCACAAGGGACAAGTGAGCGAGTCGAATGAAATGCTTTTCTCTAGAATGGGTATCTAATTAGGCAGAGGCGATCTGGCCTTCTTGCGGAGCGCCTTACCCCGCAGTGGTCACTGTAGCCGCGGGTGTCGATGCATATCATTGGCGTGTCGGCTGGCACTGGCAACTCCCTTCTATGTACGAAGCCCAAGAATAACTTATACATGCATCGATAGAGGGCGTGGTTGCAACTTACATTCAACGCTTGAGAGCACAAGTGCGTTAACGTTAAGTGCAAACATATTGCACTTGGCGGATTGCGCTGGTCGACATTTAATATTGGCCGAGGCGTGCAGTGGACGCGACTTACGATCAGGTGGAAAATATTGCAAACCAATATTCTCCTCGAGTTATGAAGATCGCCCGGAGATGCACTCTGACCTAATTATTCGGCACAAGAATACTGTCTACCGCACCCGTAACGTTTACTATAAATAAAAACACTCGCGTTGGAAGGTTTGGAGCTCGTACAGAGCAAGTTCTTTGCAGGTAACCTGTCAGCGTTGACCACATTAGCAAGATCCGCAAAGTGCTATAAAAGGAAAGTAAAAAAAATATATATATGAGGCTGTTAAGGATGCACTGTTAATGCTCGGCATACTGTTTTATGTCATTTTCAGATACGTATGTAGCTGTGACTTAACTCGAGCACAGACTTAAATTGGATAACATGATCGTTAAAACATTCGTAAAAAATAATTGTTTTGAACAAACGATTGCCTGGATAGATTTCAGAGCAGTCCTACGGTAGAAACATCAACTAATTAACCAGCCAAATAAATGATATTGCTCGAAGTTACATCTCACAACGCAGAGTCTTAATTGCAGCTAAAAATAAAGTCTTCCAAAACAAGCTCCCGAAGACTATTGCGATGGCTTTAACCATCTTGGTCATTCTGTAACATTGGAACAAAAGCAGAAAGAAGCTTCAAAAACCAGTTGGTCTAGCTATTAAGAATACGCCTCTATGTACATTTGCAATATGTGGTTTCGTGATTTATCATAATGCTCTCCAAAAAAAGTTCCTAGTTTATTTGATACACACCAAATCATAATACGCTGTTAAGTCCGTTAAGATAAACTGCCGAAAGTCGATGAGTCTCTAACGACCGCTAAATACCTAATACTGAGTATTCGCAAAACTAAAACTCTAATCGACGTCGGCTACGCTAAGTCGTCCACGTTTCCTCACTAATAACTGAACTAAAAGTTGGTCGAGCGCCCAAAGCTCCTCAACAAATGTAGCTCTAATGGTGCCCCAAAAATTTTCGCACTCGGTAACAAAAGAGATTGAAATTAACAAGATAGCACCAATCCAGTCAGGATCTTATTACAGATAAATATAAATCTTCAAGGCTAGATTTAACAGCGAAGCGGCGTTACCTGTGAGCTGCCATGATTTATGGCAGGACTTTATCAACAGAAGCCGTTTTTCAAGTGATTTTCTGATACAGAATCCATTCGTGCCCAGTTATTAAGAACAATAGAAGCGATATTTCACAGGGTGTATTTTGCATGCAGTTACCGATTTTAGGAGAACTGCGGGGTTTAGCTGCACTTTCCATTAGCATGTCCCTAAAGGTCATATAAATTAGTCTGGTATAACCTTTCATTTGGAGCGATCAAGGCGCGTATCCGAGGGGCATGGCGACGTATACTTACAGCCCCAAAAGACGGTTATAGAAGGCCATCTTTCGTCCAGCGAAGCGGCATAGGCCTCAGGATATATTCTGGAGCCAAACTACAACTCTTAAAACACACTGACCACTTTAATCAATAGACATGTGATAACGAGAGGCTACGGTTCCGACAATGGACTCCGAACTGGTGAAACGCTAGATGCCAGGACTTGATGTATGAATCATCGAGACTCGCTACGGTCCTTGACAATGGATTCAAAGAAGGTGCAACTGTAGGTAAACAATTTTGATGTATATATAAATCGCGAAGACTGGCTACAGTTCCCGCGGCAACGGTTAAAAAAAAGTTACTAGAAAATGAGGTGATACGTACAATTCATTCAGATCTGCAGGAAATAGTTCAGAAATACTTTAGCTTTAACATTTAATACCGTTAATATTTATGGTAGATGTAAAAAACTGACATTACGGCACCAAATATCAGCTACGGCGACTACTGCACCGACTGGCATTGACAAGAGAGCGGTAGTCCTTGACGTGAGTCATTGGGTACAGTTAAACACAATCATATGTCATAATAGAAAAGGGGATCTTATGTAAAGTAGAACAACTCTCATTTGCTTACAGCGTAGCCCATAATCATATGCTGTAAGTGAACGTTAAGAAAATAATTAGTGTGTAGCGTAAGGGTTTCAGGAAGTGCAACTGACGATTCAAAGCAGAAGATATGAAAAGATATGAGATATGTCGTCAGAAGACATATGGAGCCAATGCACTGGGGTGTTCCAACGTTGTATTAACGCTCATAGAGATAGCAGGTCAGGAATAATAAAAAAAACGAAAGAAAGACTGCCGACAGAAAATGAAAAAAGAGGAAAGACAGTGGGCACGAAAGAAGAATGTTCCGAGTACAGAGGGTAAGCTGGCGTAAATATAAATAAAAAAAAACAAAACTTAAGTTTGTGCTGCAGTGGTCACGATTTCGAATTTCGAGATCGAGAAATAATGAAACTTAACATGCGCAATATGCTGAAGTAACATATGTTCAACTTGCAATATTGCATACAAGCCACAAAAATCTAATCGTTCGCTTGCGACAACAGTGTCATAACTCAAAAATTGCCATTTTTAGGAGAGGCGAAAACAGTTTCAATATCCCCGTGTTTTCTTAACTATCACTTGAATAATAACCTTCTTCAAGAGACCACTTTTACAGACTCAGTTATGGCGTTATTGTCACTTGTAAAACTAGATGCGGGCTTTGTGATGGCGGCAGTAACTCAAAATACCCAATTTTTGAGTTATGTCACTGTTGTCACAAACGAGCGTAATGTATTACAGATAGGGTTTGGGATGTAAGTAATCCGCTGCTAATTTACGTGCTTGCTGCAGCATTGCGAACTGAGTAAAATGTCCAAGTTATGTAGCCTTTAAAATGTTTTCTGTGCAGGATCCTTGATGCATTGGAACAATGAAGTCGCTATATGACCTTCAAATCAAGACAGATCGCAAATGACTGTCAGATTATTTTCAAAATAATATTCTGCTTTTGACAACGGACGCAATTAACACTTGTTAAACCAAACGACCTTCAAATAATCTAAAGAAATAATGGGAATATAATATTTTTAGGAACACTATTAAATTAAACTTTTGAAGTAAGCCAACTGAATGAGAGGTTAATATATTTGTGAAAAATAGAGTTTATAAAAATGAATAATTGCCCTAATTTAGGATCTGATAAGATCCAAATGTTTCTGCAAACGCTGATACTATCAAATAATGAAAGGTAAGTCACCGGGGGTGGGTTATGATTTTACCAACTGACCTTCAAAACAACTGAGCGGAATCATTAAATGCTCAAGGTTTTTCTTAATAATGATGAGATTCTAAATTAGTAGGGATATGATTTTGCAAATTGACCTAACAAATATAGTAAAATAAGCAGAATAATTCAAGTTAAACATTTTACAGGAAGATAATGAGGAGACGCAAATCAACACAGCTCCATAGCAGCCAGCTGGCACCAACTAACTCGCTACAGCTCTTGGGAACAGGAGCCCTCGCCGTGGGAATCTCTTGATTTGAATCGCTGTTCTTCATTACGGGAGATAAGTGGTAGCTGTGTGAAGTGCGGTACCGACACAGCGCAGGAGTAAACGCTCCATAAAGAATGTATTATATCTATAACATTGTTATTAGCAAGGTTACTGAAAGCTTGAGGCGCACACTGCCGTTACAAAAATGAACAGCAGGGACATAAGCTAGACTAAACGATTATGTTTTATATCTGCAACGCCCTAGTAACTATCAATTTCACTGCAAAGTTTGGTTAGATGGTTATGTGCGAACGCTAAAGTTGGGACGATGATTGAGTCTTGAAGCGCAACTGGCGACGATAATATTAATATCAACTGGCAATCATAATATTGATAATATCAGGTAACAAAGAAAGTTCATATGTTTTTTATAACGAGTTGTCCTGAAGAACTGCGCAAGAACTCTCTGCGTTACCTGTTAGTAATTCGCAAAATAATTGTTATTGAGAAGCCAAAGACAAATCTTAATGAACCATTCAGCACGTAAATTTATGAATTTCTATTGATCGTTTCGTGGTTACGAGTTGCATTAAATTGCAGCAAAACACATCATCCATCAATTTTGAAATAAGTAAGAGTATTAATTATAAATTTTCCTTGCTCATTCAGCTGTCAATATCCAATTCTGTAATTAAGGTAAGCGTCTTGCGCTAAGTATAGCTAATCAATAAGGAAACTCAGAGAGGAAAATAAATTTTCTCTAGCGTGTTAAATATGTAGTTTTTATGGTCAAGCACAACTTCTCGCATTTAATAACTAACTCTAATTTTGAAATGAAGAGCTTTCTTTTCATTTTCAGCGAAATAATTCTAAGGTCCAGTTTTCAGTTTTGTTATTTAATTAAATAATTCTAGGTTCAACTTTTTTTTCCAGTGTCAAAGCGAAGACAGAGCGGTTGGAATAAAAGAATTTATCCCATGAATTGGAGATGCATGAGAAGAGAACCTGTCTAGCTGCCTGGAGCACGGAAGCAGCTCTATTTTATCTCCAGCAAACACGCTCGAAACCATCAGGGCAACTGGCTGAGCTATAACGATTTCTCACAGCGTCAAGCGGCTCTTATCTGCTCCCCAGATGAACTTTCATCTGCTGATATAGAGCTCGCTCGTCTAATGCAGTTGATGAGAGATTTGATATTTAAAAGCGGTTATTTGATTGAAAATGAACGAACGGCAGCAGTGGTCTAATGCAGTTGGAAAGATTTAGGTAAATAGTATACGCAGTTGCGTTTATCGAAAATAATGAAATTTTCGGTGCGGTTTTCTATAAAAACAGAAGCCGCATGAAATTAAACTGTGGCTAAGGTATGATTTCACGCAGGTGAGGAGAGATTTTCACGTTAAAACAAACGCAGTTATTATTTTGTTGGAAATCTGGAGTTTTTGAATACATAACGGTCGTAGGAAGAGTTACGATGACATGAAATTACTTTATTTCGAAGAGGTAAATTTAAACGGCTTCGGACGAGATCCAAGTAAACCGGAAAATGCATGGATTTAAAAAAAGGAAAAACGAACACTTAGAAATGGTACACAGCGTACCCAAAAAATAATATGTAGCTCTTATTTTGTTAGTGCAAGTTGAAAACAACATAAAATAAATCAAAATTGCGGAAAATGAAATGAATTTCCGAGTGCGGAAATGGTTTACAAATCACTGTTAGTGGTCCCTGATATCGTGAAGCTTCAATCGGATTGGGGTTTCGATTTGGTTTGGTTCCCTTATTGAATAATTGAGCAACGCAAGTCACGCATAAGAGTAGGTGAATTAACATACTAGTACTTCTTTCGCTTAACGGATGATGTAGTAGAAAAGCATCTACCGAGAATTGTTTTGCATTGAATAACGCGACATTAAATCAAGAAACAGGTCACTGCAAAATCGGGAAGTACAAAATCGACAAATTAGACAGCAAATAATAAAATCATCATAAATGAATAAAAATCTTACCTCTTCGTTAAAACTGCAGACGCAGATAAAAAAAAACAGAAATACAGTTGCAACTAAAGTTATTACAAATGAAATGGGAAACAAAGTAAGCATAGGAAGTAAATAGGGCAGTAAGCCTATGTAGTCTAAAATTTATACGAAACAAGCATAAGATAGCAGTATCAACAAATTATTTTACGTTAGAATGGACCCGAGAAGATACAGACAGCTTGAGTCGCAAGCTGCTAAGAGAGGCAAAAATAACCGAGCTCATTTTCCTTCTACGTACGGGGAGCAGATGGACGCAAAACTTCTAGTTGTGTAGGATAATTCAAGAAGAGAAAGTTATTTAACCAATTACTCATGCCATCAAGAAGCATTAGAAATCCTTATCCAAAGAGAAACAAAGGCGGAAGCTGCACCCGATCCCTATCCAAACAGCTAGACAGAAGGAAGTTAAACACAAAGGCAGTCAAGTCGAAACTTGACAAGAGACAAGAAGAGCGACGGAGGGGAGCTGGAGCGCACATGGCTTCTAAGATTACGACTTACCTGGGGGCACATTTTGCATTGGTATTTTCTGACAGCAGTGCCACCATTGGCTTGGTTGTGGACCAGGCCTGGAGGAGTGGGTGGCATTTTGGCGGCGTTGATGGGCTGCGGAACGATCAACATCGAGGGCGTAGATACAGTTGGAGGCGACGTAGAGGCTGCGGAGCCGTTGCTGCGCGCGTAGAGGGCCGCAGCGGGAGCCATGTGCTGACTCAGCGATATGTCCCCGAGCACGCCGCCCCCTCCACCGCTGTTGGCGTTGGCGTTCGCGTTGCCGTTGGTGTTGTTGATGGAGCCGTTGGCATTGTTGGGGTTGGGGTTATTTGACGGCGGATTGCCGTTACGATGGTCCAGTCTGTCATCCAACGCATTTGGAGGACCTAGGGGTAGAAAGAATAAGAGGAGTTAATATCTGCCAACAAGATGTAAAGATGGCTGTGACGGTTGTTTAAGAGAGCTACCAAAATTACTCTTGGATGTGTCCTTCAAGCAAGAAGCGATTGACAACTTTGAAGGTGAACGACTTCGTCCATTTGCATTACGGAAGTAAACAAATAAAAGCAAGTTAGAAATAAAAGGAACGCATACGTACCAAATAAGTGGTCACTTGATAGTTAACTAAAACATGAGAGCTAACAGCATAACTTTGCAATGATAATGAATGAAGCTATAAGTGAGTAGAGAGAAAAAATCCAAAGAGGTATAGATCAAGCACATTAGCGCATTCTGGTTCATTATTTTAAGTTAGATAAACAAAAGCATAGCGTTAATTAATAGGCACAGCAGTCTCTCTTTAGATCTCTATGAGGATTAATAGTTATTTCAATAAGAAACATTTTCATCAATGTTAGGTGCTATTGTATCAAAGCTAACAAAAAATGGAAACAAAACGAGGCAAGAGAAAAATAATTCGGCCAAAATCAGTAGCTAATATATCAGTTAGAGCTAATACAAGCAAAAAAAAAAAAAGTCAGGAGCTGACTAAAGGCCGGTACAGACGCTAGTCAAAAGTACGAGTTTCATCAGCTAATCGTCCGAACGCTTTGTTCAGCCCTCGTAAACGCAGTTTCGAGGTTACCCAAAAGAGTGTAAAAATGTTTGCCAACATTTCAGCTGCCCCAGCGAACATCGTTAGTAACGTTTCGGGCATCTTTTTCAACTTAGAGGGAATTGTAACTCAAATTTCTCAAGGTTGCGTTATTTGAATGGATGTAGTAAACAATTTGGACGCGAGGATGACGATACTCGTTCTTTCGACTAGCGTGTGTAGAGGCTTCAAAAAGCATCAGGGTTAACAGCAAAACTCACTCTGGGTTACGTGGGACGCTGTAGCTTGCAGTAAAGCCGGCGGCCCTAAGAGAAGGTACAAAAGAAAAAAGAACGTCCATAAAAACAAAACATAAGGCGGTTAACAAGCGACATTCAAACGAGCATCTACTGAACATTAATATTTTAAAGAGCTAGTAAGCAGGCATGCACAAAACACAGTTAATTCAAAGCAAGTAAATAAAAATATTGGCGAACATGGTGGCAGTGCCGATTCACCTAGGAAAAATTTTAGAGAGAAGTGGCATTGAAGGGATAGCTGCCCCCGACCGACCCGGAAAAATCTAGCAATAATTAGATTTTGAGATTACAGACAATAATGTATGATGGTACGCGAGACGATTCGTCTGTCAGTTATGGCGATGCTTTTGAAGCCTTGGCACCAGGGTAGATTGATGTTCTTATCTGTTCTAAATAAAAATAACGACAAAATCTACATATCTTGATAACAGTGCATCTTACTAAGTTTAACCGTTGAGCGTCGAGTGTCTCCCGTTACTGTTAACTCCGGATGGCCTAAAAAGCTTTTTTTTACGTCAATTCAAAATTAAAAACAAAACCCAAACAGAAATCCGCAACGTTCGTGTCTGATCGTCTGCAATTTACCACCAAATATAAGACAATCATGAACACCCTGTACGGAGGTACAATGTTGCTTCAAAGGCCACAGCTTCGGCTACTTTCCTTGGCTCTGTAATAAACAACAATCTAGTGTAAGCTCAAGTGACTGGGACTGACCATGATCTCAGTAACAACTCTAATCGACCCTCATCATTTAGCAAGGCAAAATTAATTGGGTACTGTAAGACCGCAGACAAATTCGCTTCTTTGTCACAGACTCTCACGTTGGAGCTGACACAGATTGCTTCATTATAGTCGGGATGTCGCAAGATTTTTTTCCCCCGTCGGTTTATGCAAAATTAGAAGGTGGGGCATGGAACTAGAGGAATCATTTTGAAGACAGATTTATATCCTAGTCCTATGCGTGCGTGGGAAACTAATGCAACACAGGTTTATTGTTTTCTAGTACGGTTTATGAAAGGTAAAATTGACGGGGGAGGCAGACAAGAACGATTTTAGAGTTGATTATGAGCTCTAATTCAATCACTATTCCGGGTCGACGTAATTCAGGCGATGTTTATATCAGCAGGATGACATGACTCTTCTTGCAGTTTGAAAAGTGGGTTTATACAACCGACTAATAACGACACTTGAGTAAATTCACTGTGCGAAGGAAATCTATAATGTAATGCTATCAACTTACACCTTGCATTGAAAAGAACGCACGCAAACAGTTTATGTTGTACGGCATTAGTATTTGCCATTATATCAATAAGGTGACTGGCTTTACAGATCTTCATTTAACCATAGAGCTCTTTCCTTTTCTGCACTCAAATAGTAAAACGAGCGCATCTAAAAATTCTGATAACAGAAAACGGTCGCGTGTCCTACGATAGACCTTCTCTGGCGCATGTCCCATCTGGAGTCTCACCACACGAGGTAACAATGGAGATAATAGAGTGAAAATGCTCTAAATCTGCTGTTTAATGGAGCTAGAATATCGGTGACAATGCAGAGGAGGATGTCAATGGAAACAGGTCCATTGTGTGGAGCCGAAACGGTGCGTGGGTGGCGCTGTGCAGAGTTAAAGCCACTAAAAATTTCCACGGTAATTGGAATGGACAGAAGAGATCCTTTTAGCATCGGATGTTCCGGACACGCTAAAAAATGCCAATTCAGTCAAGTCTATTCGCCAGTTACTAAAAATACGGCGGCGGGGTTTGACAAAAGATTTGGGCAACGCACCGTAAGGATGCAAGACAGGCTAGAGTAATTCGAAGACATTGATATTTACTGAGTGAATCCCATTGAACAACTGATCAAAATATATTGCTAGATCCTAGAGAGAAGTAAAACGGGTAACATTACTTACTGATGAGGCAACAGTTGTTCTCGCAATAATCTAGCTAAATATCGTCGTAGTACTCGTTTTAATTTTAAGAATATTTCTAATTTAATTTGTGAATTGGAACAGTAATTTTATCAAAAACAGGATACGTATTTTTCATGCCACACCCGCGATAACATATTAGTGATTGAATGTTATGAAGGAGAAATGCCAGTCAAAATAAAATATTGTCGCTTTCTTTCAAGAGTACATTCAAGAATATTTTTGTATATATTTGTAATAAGAACTCGTATTGTGAATTTTTTTAGCATACAAATATTTTGATCATGCTTTTTCGTCCAAAAATTGCTCCCCTGCATTCGTTGTTAGATAGGATTAATGAAGATTTGCGCTAAAATACTGTATCTGTAATACTATAGTATAAACTATGCATATTTATTGATTCATGCAAAATACGGGGATCCAAGAATTTTTCTAGCTTTGGAACTTGTTATAAATTTTTCAACGATAGACTTATTGCGAGGAGGAAAATTCGACCGAAACGTTCCATGCTTATGCCGCCATGACTCGGGAAACGATCACACACAACGATCGGTACGTGCCGATCCACCACAAAAAATCCCAAGCAAATTTCAGCTGTTCCGTCAATACCAGAGAGAATGGGCTTAATGTGGCATACAGTAGAAGAGAGACCCTAGCTTTTCCATGGTTATTTCAGAAGTCCAATGTGCTTCTGACACTATAGCACGTTTCCACACCGGCTCACCTTTTCTGTATATATCAGTTTGTGAAATGCATTTCTCAGGGCATCCCTTTGAGGCTGGATCATTTTTTACAAGGCTCTCGCTTTCAAAACCCGAAACGAGAAGAGATGGCTTTTGTTTGCTTACGATCTTAGAGGTCCAGAGTCGGGATTTTTTTCTAGACCAAGTTCTGAATAGAGTTTGGTGTAAAGGATTTAGACGGCGCGTGCTGTCAGGAGATGCATTTTCCATGTAGGAAAGGCACTTCCATTTGATTCTAGTTGATATTTTGGCTGGTTTGTTACGGTAAAATTAGAAAAGAAATCAATACGGAATTTTACATCTTGAATGCGTGATACTTAAAAAGAAGAAGAAAAAAATCAATACTGATCATTCTATACAAACTAGAAGTAAGTATTATTCATGATTGCATATATCTCTTGAAGATCCATTAGAACATTCTCCCGGCCATAACATTAACAAATTTCATCAACTAGCGGCAACCTGAGGAAAAGGGTGAAATGGATACACCGTTCATTGCTACTACCATTTAAAAAATATTATTTCCTGATAGTGAGCAACGACTTAAATCTCCTCACCACATAATATAAATTATTGCTGAGATTAAGCACATTCCCGCAATTATAGCACTAAAATGCCACGCGTTCATGCGCTCCAATACCTGTTATAGCCACGAGCACCTTCCTGTCGCTTCATTCTCCACGCTACTTTGAGGCATTTTGTAGCATCCGAGCTCAAGGAACCCATAACCAGAAGTTTTAACATATCGTTAGTTACGCAAAGCGTAGACAACGGCATCACAGGGAAACTCTGATAATGAGAAGCTATCCTTGGCACAGAGTCACATACGCAGAAGCAAGAAGCAAGCGTATAAACTATCGTAGGTCGAGCAACCTCTTAAAAACAGCAAGGAAGACTGGACACATACTGCATGAAAAACGGAATCTGGCACCTATCAGGACAAGAGCAACCACACATTTTCTTCACGTACATACACACACATAAATTCGGAGGCACAGTTGCGTGAAACAGATACCAAACCAAATATTTCGCTCATCGAAAGATAAATAAGTAATGGGTCCACTTGCATTACTGAAACAAGCAATTACTCAATAGTGCAGCACAAGTCTAAGATTAAGTTCTCTCCAAACCAAGACCCTGTCCATACTTCGGGTCCGAGCCTGCGATCAGGACCAGGGAAAATCAGTGAAGAGCTACAGGTACGTAGCATGTGAAGAGCAGCATGTATAGCACAGCCGGGCATCGTACCGATGATTGATAAATGGTAGGGCATTATTTTTGAGAGAAAAAAAAAACGCCCTCGCTTTACTTACATGAGTTAGGATGCCTCGGAAAGTTAACATGGTAGCTGCGAACTGAAACGAAATCAAAGGAACAGATCCGTGGGTTAGTATATTGATGAGTTAGTTAACAATGAAGCGAACAAGAGGCATGCAGAAATTAGGAATATAATGTGAGGGTACACAGCACTGGGTAGCGAAGATTGTTAATGATGGGCTCTTTCTGGTGCAATTATATTTTAATTTTTCATTTGAATTCAGGTAAAACACTGCTGGTATGAAAAGTGATATGCTTAGTGATTTGTAATATTGACTTCGGCGATTAGTTGAATTTAGAACAAGGCAGTAATAATTTAATATTAACGACTAAACTTAAAAATATATTACTGACATTGACAGATACTTGCAATTGCACAGAATTTTCGTTCCTTAGTTCCATTCAAACTGAGAGAAGAAGGAAACCACTGTAGTGCTCGTTGTGATTGATTACAAAAGAGCGATTTCACGCGATACGTTTTGGTATGAATACAGGTGCGTCTATGAAAGCGTATAATAGTGCAACTCATCGTAGTGAGACAGAATGAGCGACAACACAATTTGTGGGTCCCACTGAAAGAACATTTCATCATTGCCCTTGCTGCCCAGTGCTTCACCGTTGGTGTAGAATACATTTAATTTTTAAAACAAAAAACAATAAAAATGCAGTGATGAAACCAATGCTTCAGTAACTTCCTCGTTATAAAGCACAGTGATAGAAAAATTATTATACTCAGCTAGCCCAATATTGAACAGAGGGGTTAAAGTGCCAAAACGACAAACCCTCGTGTGAGTGAGTCAGTTTAATTAACATCCATTGTCCCCAAGCTAAAGGTTTCCAGTGAAACCCAAAGTGAACCCAGAATGTACACATTAACATTTTACAGTTGCTGTAAAAAAAAAGGTCAAGTTACAACCATCAAAAGACAAGTTTTATTGGTCAGTATTTCCGTCGCAAACCCATGAATGTCACTCGTGCGTCCAGTTAGAGAGTCGGTCAGTACAATAAATTCATTCATTTCATAATTACAAAATATCGACGATAAGTAAGCGCCTGTATGTTTTGAGCTGGGTCAGTCCATTAGGTATAAGATTTTCATAACAGTCAGTCGTTAATACAAAGAATGTAATGTAATATAATTCACGTTTGTATTTTTCCTGCATGTATGACTAGAGAGTTACCATCGATAATTACACGCATGTGTATTTACAGGACTGGCTCCCTTAAAAAATAGGTTTTTTAGGTGTAGTGATATCAACTACGAAATCATCGCAGAATAGACGCTCAAGATCGGTATCTCATGTCCAGGCAAACAGAGTTATAGTTAAAGCCTACTGTGTTAACCAAACCCGTACGCAAAATTTGGAGTTTCGTGCGTGAATAGCATAATATTTTAAATATAAAAAACTTGACCTCTAGTGATACGAGTGTTAAGACAAAACAGTTAGTGGAACATATTAGTGGAAACGCTTCCCTCCAGCAAACTAAATTTGTCTCGGAATCTAGGGTTAACGTTAAACTTCATCTTTCCTTCAGTAACAACAAATGGCTTGGCCAGAACTACGGCATCGCACCTGCAGCCGACCGGCATCTGACACCACCACTACGGGAATTTTCGGTCCTGAAAAAACCACAATATTGACCTTCTTTACCTGAGTATCTGAAGCCGAACCCAGGATCTACTTACTGATGGCTACCGGAGATATGACCGCACGACCTCAAGTTTGTGACTTATTTAATTGTCAATAAAGTAATGCGAGTATAGAGTAGAGGAGTGTAAACGTTCCAGACTTAATTGCCTCACACTCGTACTCTAAAATACTTATATTACTATAATTCATACACAAAAATGTTGGACTGCGCAACATCACGATGATAGCTAACATCAATAGGGATCATATGTTGGTGTACTGTATTTGTGATTACTGAAACATTAGGCTTTTGTTGGTGGCACACTACTCTTAGTACGGCAAACTAGTTGCTGGTCTCATACCCAACCAAGTTCCTAGTTTTTTCAATATGCTATCAGCAATATTGAGACAACAGCCAAGTTCTAATTTTTCAAAGATTTTAAAACAGAAACAAAGGAGCTTCATATGCACATGGTGTGCATTACAGGAACTTTGAGTGGTAGTTATTTATTCCTTCGTTCGTACAGATTTTTGTCTTGGAGAACTACCGCTCACCCTGCAACTACCAAAAAACTCCCTGCGGTCAGGAGCAAAAGGTCTTGGGGCAGTTCGTGTCTCATGTCCAAAAAGCGGCCGGTTGACGATCAACTGGACGTCTCAGGCTCAATGAAGCGTGCCAAGCCCAAGCTCAACACAGGTGAAAGAAGCCCGAAAAATCGAGATTACCTTAGAAAAGCAGAGGAAGAGTCGTAAAGTGAAGCTCTCGCCGTATTTAATTACAGAATTTTAAACGTTAGCTCGAGGCAACAGCCGTAACATGGCGTCCGAGATGGGCTACAGCACGACGGTATGCAATTACCGATCTTTTCGATGTTGATGAAGACATCGTTAATTTCGTGCCGTTTGTTGCAGTAGAAGCTATATCGATATTGCTGGAGATAGAATACTATGCCGTTTATTGGAGTAGAAACGTTGTCGACAGTAACAGTTAAAGGAAGAGTCTTTATGTTATTATGTCCGAGCGCATCATACTGTACACATCTCGTAAGTGACTCATAATATAATAATCCTAATTAGATGATAAAATAAGATCTCTTTTTTACAATGGAATACCCGCTTCGATATTAAATAAAGTGCAATTGACTCCTGTTTTAATGAGCCTGAAATCCCCCATTTTCCCGGATTCGTTAAGTCGAGCCCAGCTATGGAATCTCGAGCTCTCTTCACTCCACTGCACAAGAACATCGCAGCAACAGCCAACTTATCAGTAATCAGCTACTGTAAAAGACCATGGGCAGTTTTTTGTGGCTCTTGCGTCAAGATCTCAAGTCAATTGTAAAATATCTTTTGTCAGAGAAAGGGCAAAAAATGTAAGCTGGCTATACGACCAGCATTCTTGGATTCTAATTAGCGTTATCAGCTATCTAGAAGCTATTTACGCTATTTCTTATGGTCGATGTATATTGGCATGGTGTGCGTGTCACCAGTCCCGAACATGATCAGGAATGATGTAGTGCAGAGACAGAGATTTTTCGGTGAAGTCAGGCGACGCGATGTAGAGCAACCCAGGTGCGTACGTTGCACGTTTGTTTTAAGAGAAAAACAAGATCCCGTTCAAGAGAGAGAAAGCCGAAAAACTCGTACTATTATGCTCATAAAAAAAAATAAACTCCTGGGGGATAAGTGTAAAAAAAAAGATGCTCATTATTCCGGCAAGCAAGGTCAGTGTGTTACAAATTACAGATAAAAACGACAGGATAGTTTGTGGCTAATAATAATGGCTGCGCTAGTTATTGGACACGTTCTGTAGGTGCGGTAATTGCGAGACAGTTAAAGATAGTTAACTAATAATGTTACATAGGCCTATGCTATCAGATTTTAAGTAGGATCGATACAAAATATATGCAACTAAGGGTAACTTATGAAGCTGACCGAAAAATTGTTCTTATTGAAAATAAGGGAGCTTTCGTCGGTACAGATACTTAAAGATGCAACTACTCCGAGGAAATCGGTGAAAGATAAAAACTAAAATTTCGGGTATAAATAAATGCTTACTTCGTGGAGACGACGCGTGAAGTTCTTAGCGTATTATCACGTAACTTAAAAAGTTCTCGCTTTACTCTCTTAGACAACTCACCGTAAGAACCGCATGGAAGTTCTCGGTTACATGAGTGTCTACGGTTAAAAAAAAATAATAAATAAATAAATAGACACATAAAGTCGGTTTAAAATAGACTCAATGATATCAGCGTTGAAGTAGCATCGGTGCAGATCGCTTGTGTGTAGCTATTACATAAATTAAAGAGTGGATCTCGTGTACACTTAATGGTAGCAAAGAACAACGGTCTCTCTAGCGAACATGACGTTCTCCAGCGGGCTCCTTATGGTATATTGCTTAGCCAAGTGCATCTGACTTCAAATCAACGCATTAAGGTTAATTGTTCATTAGTATCAGTTGCAAAGTCATTAGTGTCAAGGGTACACAGGTCTTGGACTCTGCAACATCAACTCCTTTAGAAGCTGCCAAAATTTAGCTAGCGTATCGGACGTACACACAAAGGGCGGAGACCAACCTAACAGGAACCTGTTGCAGGCATGGGTGATTACGTCAAGGTTTGTACAGACGAGTATACCTAAGAAATGACAATGAGGTTTTCTTATAAAGTGCTCTTCACATGCCAATTGTTTTTCGTTTGATGAATTAAAGAGATGAGTCACTGAAAAAAATCATGGAGCAATCAAGGCTGACAGACAACTGCTTGACAGCTGAAGACTGATTATAGCTCAGCAGCCTTCAAGTCATGAAATTGAGACACCTTAATCCTCTAAGATGTTGCTAAATACCTTCAACGAAAACGGTATATCTATGCTGAAGACTATCAACTTTATATGGTTGCTACTGCCAGTTTTTCGAGGAATGGCGCAGCCGCGAATATTTGATCAGTTAAAAGCTAATATGTTAAATACTGAATTCCAGAATACAATACGAGAGCGATTTCACTGGGCATGTGAACTAATAAACGCTTCAGCGATAGCATGAAAAATTGCTTAACTTCACATTTACTACTTTTTGGGCGCAGTATTAACAAGGAGTAAAGACAGCTATAAAGTTTTTATAGGCGTAAATCATCTGCATTTTTTAACAGTCGCTGCAAGCTGCAAGCGGCATGCATGTACTAATTTTCAGCTAAAGAACTACCACCTGTCAACCAATAAGATGGACACACAGAAATAGTGAAGCCACACCGCTACTCAATAAGTTTTCCTCGAAGACGTTTACACAAAGCTACATACGCCCATACAGCCATTAGAGACAACACTTCGCATATCAACGACTGGAGGCGGGAGAACTCTAATCAAGTGAGGAGCTTTCGAGGTCACATTTGATCTAATCTGAAGACAGAACTAGTCAATTAAAGTGCCACGAGGAATATTTTCTCTTCTTTACTCAGATGTTATTCCACTGCGTCGGAAGAGGCGACTAAGAAAATTGATTGTCAACTATTTATTAAGGAATTTTTTCCTCAGTTTTCAAAATGCATAATCCCTCATTTTTCATTTGTAGTCTACAATTCGTTCTCTCCGACTTGAATAAAAAGAAAATCAGCCGGTAACTTTCACTCCAAAACGTTTGATTAGCATAATGACCACTTGGTTGTCCAGACTGGAGAGCAACAGATTATCATGAACCGTATCGCAGCTACAAACCCGTGTATGTACGAAGGGCACGACCGACTGTGCCTTCTACGCTTCATATCGTTCATGGTCTGTGCTTGGTCCATGTGGGTGGGAGGCAGACTGTTCACAATAAAGGGAACAAGCTATGCAACATCCACTATGACTATAGATAGAGAGCTGGTGGGCATGAAATGCTAAAATGTTTGGGTCTGAAACAGTAGGGTTAGGTAGGACTGCATGAGACAGAACCTATCTTACGAGACAGTACTAAAATATTTGGGTCTGAAACAGTAGGGTTAGGTAGGACTGCATGAGTCAGAACCTATTTTACGAGACAGTACTAAAATGTTTGCGTCTGAAACAGTAGTGTTAGGTAGGCCTGAGTCAGAACCTATGGTACGACACAGTACGAAGATGGAAAAGAGATAGGAATGAACTGAATAAACTTCATTCGAGAGAGTACATACATGCACGCTAAATCATTCAAGTACAAGGCGTTACGTACAGCTAAATCATAAGCGTATAGACGTTGGGTAGAGCTAAATCATGTCCGAACGATGAGCTAGGTAGAGCTAAATCATGTGAGAGTTGGCGAGCTCCGAGTAGGTAGAAGGGGCGGTCTAACAAGTCGAGCGAGCGCTCGGTAGCTACAGAGCATTCACCCAAGATAACCAAGCTCGCAGCCTACTTACATTCTCTCCAGCAGCCAATTGCCAATGTTAAAAGTTATCACTCAATACCTGCATGCTCGCAAATGCTGTCCATCGAAAAAAGAGCTTCCACAAAATGCCCTTCAACTGATAAAGCTGCCCAAAATCCCGATATTTATATTGTGGCCTGTTAGATATTTTTTCATCTGGACACAACTGCCGAGAACTACCCTAAGGATATCCCGGTTTTCGGAGTCTAGGAATGCACTAAAGGATAATAGGCATCACCTTGGAAGCTCTGGACCATAATTGTCTGGATCTGCTACAACATCCACATTGGAGGAGAGCAAGCTCTTGACTTCAGGCAATGGCGTCGAAAATTTTTGACACACGCGAGTGGGTATAGTTTTTTTTTCATCTTCCATGGTCCTAAATATATAAAACGCAAGCGATATTCCATCACTGTCGAGGGCGAGATTACACGGCAGGACAACCTTAGGGTATTTTTAGAAATATCACGCAGGCCTCGCCGATAATTTTCAGAGATGACTAGGCGTACTTGAAACTTAAAGGCTTTGATAATATATTCCAGAACTAGTTTTCTAGTTTTGGTATAGCAAAGGCTACAAAACTGCAAAGTGCTGCATTTAGAAATTCACAATGAGTGAGGCATATTGGAGGAGTATGTTTGAAGAAAACCATCCCCGGCTGGACGGAAAATGGGATTACATTAATAAGATTAACATCGTTACCGTAAACTTACGAGCAGCATATTTAGCAAACCTACTCCTACCTAGATAGTTTTATTATTAGCATGTATGACTAAGCGATACAGTAATACTGGCTATTATGCATTTTAAAAGTAGACCAACAGCTTGTAACATGATTAACATACATACCCATGACAAATGAAACAACGAAGATTTCATGGATGCGATGAGAAAGTTTAAGTTATTTCAGAGATTGTGCTGAATTTCGTCCATGCAAATTCAGTTAAATGCCGATAAATTGGTTCAGATATTCAAGGAGTGGCTCAAAAAAAATGCTACCTCGTTTAGATAATTATCAATCCCTGGAGCTTTGCAAGAGCAGGCACCTTAACAATCGAAAGCCTATAAGAAGCACGCAGTGTGTTTCAGTTCTTGCAACGAATTCTAATCAATGTACTCGAGCGATTGTCAATCAATTATCTACAAGTGGAGCTTTGCATGAGCATGCACCTTAGCAATCTGAAAGCCAATTAGATACCCGCAGATTATTTCAGTTGTTTCAACGAACCGGGGTCGAGATACCAGGGAGATTATCGAACAATCTGAGGAGTCTATATAGAAGAGTCTCCCGCTGGGTCCAAGTCATCACCATCGATAAGACGACTCCTAAAACAGCTCCCAGAGGCCGCTAATTAGGTCCGGCATTGAGTTTATAACTCTTTCGGTAGCATTGAACTAGGAACTTACTATCGATAATATTGCCATGAGACTCAATTACGAAAGTAAATGAAAGGCACAAGGTTTCTTCACTGTATAAACTCACAAGCTTGTAGAACAATTCGGTTAAGAATTATTTAGCAGCGACGTGGATATTGCTTGTACAACAGAGATCTCCATGTGGGACACGATAATGCGTTGACAGAGGTAAGGCCGTATAAACCCTATTTGCGGATTATATTTGACCAGTTGGATTAACATGGTCATAGTCTATCAGTAGCCTGTCGGATTAATATGATCTAACCTGTAGCCTGTTAGATTAACACGACTAGAATTAAATCTGTACCACGCATCCAGCAGATCATATAGTACTACAGCATATACTGATTGAGGATTTCTCAAGCAATTCTTGTGGAGCTCTAGGAGTCTTTCTAATCTTTGAAAACTAAATACCGTAACACAACTGCAATATTAATGGTGAATGTATCAGGATATATAACTCAGTAGATATGTTGAACAAAGTCTAATTTGATTTTAAAAAGAAAAGCCTTTTAGTTCTGCAGTACGTGTTTGTTATGGTTATCCAAAACCAGAGGCTGTATCACAACATTTAAATAAAAAGTAGGTTTCTGCTCGCTCAATCTGAGAAACCAGCATCTACACAGAGTGACCAGGTGAATGCCGCATTCATTACAAACTTCAAAATTATTAACGGTAACATTTATTTTTTGAGGTATGTGGGATCTGCATCGAAAAAAAAAACAAGTATTTTTATAAGTAGTTAGACGTGATAATTACTTGACTGAAGCTGCCGCGTACAACATCAAGACAGAACATCTTTTCTTTGTTCGTTAAAAAAATAAATTCATTGAGTAGTGACCCGAGACATCGCTCACAAAATGCGAAGAAATACTTGAGGCAAAATATAACAGTACACTTACACATCAGATATCCCCAGTCGAACCAAAATATATGAAATGAAAAAAATGAAGAACACGGTTCCTGCAGAACTAACCAGAGAAGCACTCTGGGAGCGCACGGCTACCCTAAGCAAAGCAATGTTAATGAAAATTAAAGTTGGTTCTGAAACCATGGATTTCCTTATTAGCCTATAATCACCAAAATTTTGTCATTTATGCATTTTAATATTTCTAACAGTTCTGGTGGTTTCCGGCTTTGAAAGTCTGTCTGTACCTTTTTGAGTTATATTCTGACAAACAACAAGACAACTATACAATTAAAAACTAACGAACTAATCATCACCAAACTTTGGCCATTAGTGCCTTTCAATATTTCTGCCACTTCCTGTAAATTTTATGAAGATTCGGTCATAACTTTTTGCGTAATTTTACAGTAAAACATGACATCAAACATAGACAAAAAAGAGAGAAACGGACTGACAGATCATCATAAAAATTTGGTGAGTTGCTCTTCGTAACATCCCGAATAATTCCTGCAAATTTCATGAAGGTATGTTCATAACGGTTCGAGTTGTTGCTACGAAAAATGGGCAGCCAAATAAAAAAAAAAAGAGGTTGGTCAAACGGATTTTCACCAAAAGTTAATTATCTCTTCATTCCAACATAACCAACAATGCTTGTAAATTCCACAAAGCTCCGTTCATAACTTTTTGAGTATCTTGGTGACAAACAAACAGACAGACAAACGCCTAAAAACATAACCTCTTCCGTGGAAGTAATATAAAAAAAACAACAATAACTGTCAGTATGCAACGGCTGTCGAAAATATTTTTTTCCCTACAATCACGTGGCTTCTGTATATCTTCACCCTTCAGTGGAGGCTGTGCTTATATTTTCTTTTGATATTCAAAGTAGACTCATTGTACAGACCACCACGCTATGCAGCGGCACGCATCAACCTAATTGACCAATTTTGCGGCATTAGCGATGCATGTGATTTACAGCATGTCATTATCCAGCAAAAATATTAGCATCTCAAAAGGAGGTGCATACGCTCGCTACCACAGCCTATGGGGCCAATACAAAAGGGGCGGTCACTTCACAATGTTATGATATTGGAAGAAAAAACTGCAAAATGCACCGAGCTGCATCGGAAATCAAGGATAAATTGAGCAATAAGCTTTCAGGTGCGAGGCGTAATGATTCGATGGGATGATATGCAATTCAGATTGGTCACTATGGAAGCCATCATGACGCACTAAATCAGATAAGTGTACACCAGTGACAATGAATGGTATACGAATGCGATGTCGTTTGCATCAATTTAACATCCAAATAGGAATATACATTCACAAGGTACGAAGAAATCATATTTGCTGAGCCTGGTGCCTGCTTTTGCAGAAGTACGATTGACGTAGGAAGAAAATGCGAGTATCAACAGAGCAACGATGTTTCAACAGTGCAGCATCGAAATTAGTGTTGTACCTCAAAATTGCAGTTCTGCCAGAAGTTAATCAGTTATGTAGCTTCATTTACGTTCTACACACAAAGAGCTGCCATGCATACGTAACTCCACTCCACAGGTTGTCAGACACAAAAAAGCTAAAAATTCACTAGTGTTTTGTAATAATATTTTCAGGTTTCAAAATTTGAACACTAACGGCAAAACGCGCGTGTAGCACTGCACGCCTAAAACGTAAATAGAAAAGAAGATTTCCAATGGATGCTAATGCTAGTGATTCTACATAGATATAGAGCTAGGTTTTTGTTTAGTAGCAATCACAAACATAATCAGCTGAACATACACAAAACCCTTGAAATGACTTATACAAACTAGAAAAAATCGATAGTGAGATCAGTAAGGATCCAAAAAAGATATATGTTTATGTGAAGTGAACTACTTCGAAATATTTTTCAAGAGATGGCTGATCAAAACGCAAGTAAATTCCAGGTCATATGGTCCGTTGGACTTCAGCAATGTTTCGTAAACCGGTACTTCTTAAGCCATGAAAAAACATGTTTGGGTTTCAATTTCCTCTGGTCAGAAATTAATCCTCAAGAGAAATCCTTCATATTACCTGCTACCTGCCGTTAAGCCTGCATCGGACTCGGGGCAGTAATGCTGTCTTCATGGTCCACTTTAGCCACCGGACTGAAAACTTTGTCTGCTTTTGCTTTACACGGCTGACCTAACTTCGGGTTCTCTTAAACTTTAGAGACGTCCGAGTCCAAGCAGTCATTATTCATATCCGAGCACCGGGTGCGGTCAACAAAGCAAAGTAAGTAGGCCAAATCTAGAACGAAAGCTAAACCTTCTCCGGCTTTGTGCCAATGCACCACATGTCCAAATAAAACGAAAAGGAATTCTAACGGAAGCCGGACCAAGCTTTTATCCACTAAACAATCTGGCACAATTTTTTGCTCAAGGTCCTTCTTTCCTCGGCTGTAAACTGGTTTGAAAGCACTCGCAGTTCGCGTCATTGTTTTTAGCAACGTCTTGATCAGTTTCAATATGACTTGTAGCAGAAAAATTGCCGGTGTGATCACGCTTCGTTACGCCGTTCCCTACCAGGCATGCCAGGCGCTCTGTCTATTACAGGTTGACAGCCATATACAGCACGTCGTGAATGTCCAGCGCTACTGGAGCCTTCCTGCTGGAAGGATACCATTCGGGATCGAGCAAAAAAGGCACTCGAAGACACGACCAAGTACCGTTTGTTAACACCTGGTCGATGGAAATGCGAGGCCATCTATTGGGTTCTTACGACGCGAGCCATTTCAAGCGTGAAATGTAATCATGGGAAGGCTAACTTGTTATAACTTAAGACCGATACGAACTTTCTCTCTTGAGGCTAAATTTTGACGTTCTTCGACTAGTTGCAATTTTTAGAGCATAAATTTTGCACCAGCACTTCATGCGTGAAGCAATATTTATACTGATAAATAACTTTCAATACAGACGACATACTTATCTTTTAAAATGTGCTTTCTTTTTTGTTCCTTGAAACCTAAAATCATTGGACGTTCTGCTGAGATACGTAACCTTCACGAACGATATTGAGCAAAGAGAAGGTCATAATTCTTCGCCAGTTTAAAGGCCAAATAACAATTTTCTTTTCTATTGATGCACCGCACTTCAATTGCAGCTGATTTATAATTTTCAATGGAAATACAAATACTATTAGCAATCCCTTCGCTTGTTTCAAGCTCACTTCAGTAAGATGTATAAAGTGTTTTGAACGGTTACAGGCGAACAACTGTTCGTTATCCATACAAGACCATATAGAAAAAGTGACAGATGTTGAGTCGGGCGGCAGAGAGAAAATAGAAGCTCAAACTTTTCCACCAAGAAAAGTACCAATTTTCTCGCCATATACGCTGTCGGATGCGAAAACTCCCCTGTTGCTTGCTGCTTGAGTGGTTTCCATTAGGCTCCAGTCTGTCATGCAGTGCCATGTCAGCTTAGACTGCTTGCTGAGCGACGTCGTCGTCTTGTCAAGAAGGAACTAGTTAGGTTTCGTGTTGGTTATGCCGAGAGGGGGGCTCGGAACTATGTATAGAAGCGGATGCAGCATTTGAGGTGGCAAGCATCAGGTTTCACTACAGCAATTTTTACAGCTATAAAACACGCGGAGAATTCCGCAGGTTACGAAGGTCGATACTTGCTCGTTAAGGCAACTCGATCGGCGCACCATAACACAAACTCGTTTAATGCCGTGCAGTCATTACCCTATAAAGCGAGGGCGGGGAGAAGGTGCGTACATGGTAACGATACAATTGACCTCTGTTGGCTTTTCTTCCTCAGGAACTGGAACTGTCGCCATTCATCTTACCTTTTGGGAAAAAAAGGGTACTGCCGGTTTCCTAAATTTAGTTAGAAGTTAAGCGATTGACAAGCAGTGGCAACGTTCTTGATTTTCTGCACAAAATTGTTCACTATTTCTTGAAGAGATGCTGAGCATTCACTGAGGAGCGGTGATTGCTTTTAGCCATCTATAATGGAAAATATCTGATACTATTGTATATCAACCAGTAAAATTGTTACTTTTTCTGGTACCGGCTCGAGTGACATTAAAATATCTCATAAGACAGACCTGACCGATAAGCCTCTAAGCATAAGTCTACTACAAACAACATGGAAAACATGGAACGTTTTAACGGTGGCCCATGGGACTTGATCGTAAAACGATAAGCCACTCGCTACTGTTTAGTACAAAAAAAAAAAAACCTAGCCGTGACAAAACTGGTCGAGACAATCGCCTTATATAGGTATGGAATGTCAATCTACCTACTACATCTCACGGACCCGTGGCTCGACCGCAGTCGAGTAACCGTAACCTCTTTCCAAGTAGAAGGACAGGTTTTGGAACAGCCTCGTACGATGTTATCGATGACAAGGATGCCGAAAGGTGGTACACAGATTGACAAGATCCGGCTAGATAAACCAATCATTTTTCCACCAAAGTATGCCATTTTGAGTATTGAGTTAGCTTTCAAGTAGAAAATCCATAATACGCTGACCGTAAGTAACAATGAAGTTACTTTAATATGTCGGAGTAAACGTCATTTACAATACCTTAAAATATAACGAAGTTTTACAAATATAACGAACTTTTACAGTAGTGGCAATGATATATTTTATTGTATGTTTCATATGAGGTAAGCCAAAGCAAGCGAGTCCTGACGGATAACTGCATTCTTTCTCAGTGGATGGTGCTAACTAGGTGGAGGGTATCACCACCGAGTAAGGTAGGTTTGCTACGAAATGACAGCATTCTGAGTATACTAATCACGATAGCAGTCTACCACGCTAGGAACAAATTTCATTACGAGTAAGTAATGCGACAGAAGTCTACCTTGCCAAGAGAGGATCATGCTATGAGAAAATGAACGCGTACTGTACGAGTTTTGCAGCAGTCCAGGTTGGAACCCCGTTAAAAGAAATTCTATACATTCAAGGAAAGCAAGGGCAGCGACGGCTTTCTTCAGCATTTGCAGCAATGCATCGATATGTAGAGAGGTCGAGAGCCAGTATATAGGTGATCCGCGTCCAGCGGCACCAATTGCGGAGTTCCTCAGGTTCGGAGGCATTGCCCGTGTTTCTGCCGGTGAGCGGAGGAGTTCTTTTTGGGGCGCAAAGGAAGAAAATGAAACAACTCTCCCACTTTATCGCCCCGGTCATAAAAGGTCAGCTGGAGAATAGGTCCATGTTTTTAAGTGATTACTGTACTTTGCGAATTGGTTACGCTATGATCGCAAGGTTGTATTGCTCAAAATTGGCTAGATATAACTCGCAGTGAGAATTATCGGAACGGGGAGCGTATCGCACGCGGGTCTGAAGCTTTCACTGGGTATCACGTGGCCTTTGTTACTTCAAAAATACCAGTAAAGTGCATCACAGAATATTATACTTTAAATTTCATCATGATTTCAGATGGAATCGAAAGATTACGAGTGCTCCATGAAAGTAGGAAAATGACTTCGGTTTCAATCAAAAGTTTAGTGAAGTTTTAAAAAGCTGGGAAATTATAAAAAATACGTAATTTTCATTACTCTTTGTGTTATTTGGGAAGTGCTAACTTAAACAGATCCATAGAATACCTACACGCATTATATATTTTATAATATCAGCCTCCCCCAGCAATGGGTCCCTTAACACTTGAAAACTGCATTACAGACACTAAAATTTAAATTTTTGGATGCAAATTGAAGTTGCACTCTTTCGTCACGACAAAGATAGAAAATGCAAAGAAAATATTTGTCATCGGAGTATAGACGAACGTTAGAGGCATTTAAACTCAATCATCTCAACGAGTGAAGCTAATGGATCAGGGCAAAGGTCTTGAAGAGAGATGCATCAGCCAGAACGGGTTCCGCCGTATCGCGTGGGCACTAAATGCAAAAAAATATTACATGGACTCATTTATACGTTTACATGTGCAGAGAGCTGAATATAAGGAAGAAGGGTACACACATGTACAAAAAGTTATCAGCGACAAAATACTTTTTTATGATTGCTAATTCTAGATATGATTTGTCGGGTTTATCCTTTACCATAGCGCTACAAATGTAGCTCAAAAAAGAGACCACCTTGTACCAAGTGAGTCTACGGAAGAAGTCCAGGTGACGTTCCTCACGTTTCCCCACGTGTGTGGCGTAACGCTGCTTGGTGTCTTCTGTGGGACTGCAGTTAGCGACCAAAATAAGAGAGGGCCAGCAGTGAATTATCTCCAAAGTGCACGTAACTGCTGACCGCTGGTCTATCTGGTATTCATCTTAAATGAAAATCCAGCAAATTTTTGAACTCTATAACTTTCATATCAGTGGAGTTTCGAATATGCAGAGGATTTTGTTAAGCAATCTTCCTTCCCGTACAGCAAAGCAATTAGAAAATTTTGTGGCCACGGCTTTTCCACCTTCTCCGTTTGGGATGCGTACATCACAAGTCCTTCCAGTTCTTTCTGATTGTTTGGCTTCTGTCAGAAGAAGCGGTATATATTGATCAATACTATTCTAAAAGGATGGATCATGACTCGATTCATGAGTTTTTTCCTCAGAAATAAGAAAAGAGATTATCATACTTGCAGAGCTCATTACGCTCACACTGTTTAAAATGAATTATAGATACCATGGTGCATTTTTGTCCAATCTTTCACCTCCTTTCGTGCTGATGTCGTCGTTTAGAAGCGTGAAACGTGCAATTCACTGTCGAAACTTCATAAACTTCCATCTTGCCTCTTATTTTTAATTCAACCAAACAAAAGGGTAGCCTCACTATAAAAGGGCTTCTATGTGCAAGTGTTTGAATCTGAAATCAAAGTAGATTCAGGATATTGACCCGATGACAAATGAGGCACGACCCGTCAAGGGCAGCATTCTTGCAATGAGAGCTAACCTACGAGGGACAAATGTGGAGTCACAGGAATTTTGATCATTCGGCACGACAAGGATCGAGTCGTGAGAGCGTCCAGGATTGCGGTGACTTCCCGTTCCGAAACCAGTTAGTGCATAAAGAAAAGGTGGCAAGATCTGAATAGCTAACTGTTCCGGTGCAAGGGAATACCTGCGCATAATGCCAGGCATACGGTCATTAACTGGACAGGCTGCCGTAAGGATAAAGGGAGGCGTGCATTTCTGTCGAAGCAGACATCGCTTCGAATATGCAGAGCACGACCAAAAGTAACATGACAAGATTCTATTTGCAGCTATCGTGGTAGTTAATTTACAAAAGGAATGCCTTGCCAATACTAATAACTAAAAATAACAACACGTGAGGAATGAAGCCGTGCTCGAGTTATGGACTACACAGTGTAGTAACGTAGGACGGAAAATAAATTTATGGTCACGATATTCCCTGTCGCGTTTAGCAAACTTTTGCATAAAGTGCAAACATGAAAAAAAGAAAAGCTAGACTTTCCATGCATAAAGCGTATCATGGAAATGCTTTGAACGGCCTCAGCAGCTTGATCGAAGATCAGAACGCACCCAAGTGATGCACGTGTTGAGGCATTCCATTTTCACGTGCTGGTTGCAACCTCCAGCATTAGCACGCTGACTATTACTAGCAAGAATACGAGTTTCAGAGCAAAATTTAAATAGTCAACATATACACAAGTAAAGTAAAACTCACTTTCACCATAGAGTTGCGCTAATTTTTTGTATTTAGTAATATATTTACAATATATAGTCTGTATTGGTACTCGTAAAAAGATCTAACGAATTTCAACATTCTATTATAACACACTATTATTATTATAACTGCTTTCTTCCTATTTCAACGTTATATATAACTGTATGTGCGATTTCTGCTGCATTTTTCCGCGAACAACAGAAAACACGCATATGTAAAAATCATTATGAAGATTGCAAGGGCACGCATTCTGATTCGGAAGGGAGTGTATCTTCGGAGGGAAATATCAGCAAATCATTCGACTGATGTGTACTGTTCAAATCCTGAATGTAACCGAAATGAAAAGGTTCAGGTCATGTTCAGCCCTTGGTAATGCCTCACATTGTGAGGTAATGAGAGGTGTAGAGACGTGTAATCTGCAGCACCACGGCCGAGATCGATCATAGAATTCTGTACAGAGTGTCCCGGCAGATGCCATTAGTTGGCTTTGATTCCTGTGCCATTCCGATGTAGGTGATATTGCTTACATCTCCTTCCAGTTCTGATCTTTTTTATTGGAATAAGTTACAAAACGCATTCAGAGAAAACGAGAAGTAGAGTGGATTTATTGGGGATCCCTAGAGGCCTTGCGTCATACCGACGTAATTGATATTGCTTACACTTTTTTCCACTGAAGATCTTGTTTATTGGAATAAGTTACAAAACGCATTCAGAGAAAACGAGAAGTAGAGTGGATTTATCGGGGATCCAAAGAGGCGTTGCGTCATACCGACGTAATTGATATTGCTTACACTTTTTCTTAGTTAAGATCTTGTTTACTGGAATAGCTTACAAATGGTTTCCAGGAAAAGGAAAAAGTTTATGCTTCCAAATTTCCTAGAGGAATAATTAAATAGCACTGCATATGTGAGTCCGACACAGGTGAAATTGGTTACACAATTACCAGTTTCGGCTCTGTGCCTTAAAATATCATTGATGAAAAAATTAGGACGAAATTTTGCAAAGTAAAGACTACCGTGGCAAGAACTGTACGATGGACTGAAAATCAACAACTATGGCATTGGACTGTATATAAGGAGCAAAACCTCTAAGAAAAATGAAGACTTTCAGCCTTCTGTCAACGATCTTGGATAGTCTTAGCGTTTCTGTAGTCACTTCACAATTAATATTGTCGTCACATGCGAAAGAACTGCGGCAGAGTTTCAAAATCAATCCGCTTTCAATCGATAGTTTCTTTCTTCAGCCACAGCTTCGCACTCGGGATATGGAAACGTACATGTCATTATTAAATTACTTTGAGTCAAACCGCGGGATGCCTGATGTGCACAACTGAAGATAACGAAGACTCTTCATTCTCTTCAATGGTATAGGCCTATGGTGTACTTCCACCGGTCTATACGATCCCAGGCTGGCAATGGGTTGTCCACAGACCAGCGGTCAGATAATATGGCCATTGTTCACCTTTGTCACTGATCAATTGAAGAATTATTATAAAGAACCATCGAACTTGAAAGCAGCGCAGCTTATTGTTTCACCAAAAAAGCAAAAAGCACAAAAAAAAAAAATCGAAAAGCAAAAATGAAAGTGATAACAGGTGCAAACACTACCTGGGAAAATGACCCAGCTAGCATATTCAAGAAGTATGTGTTCATCCACCCAAACTTTGGTTTCGCTTTGAATTTACACAAATGTCATGCAGGTACATATAATGAAGCACTGATGGATAGAGCATTCAAGTTCTGAAACCGACGTGCCCAAAAGAGACATTAGGAAAAGAAACTTGCCAACATAGCAGCTGCAGAGCTTTAGCTGGAAATGCATGCACAAGCGTAGCGGGGATAATTCGGTCCATTGCAGCACGGGGCGACATAAATCATCCAGAGACTGGAGATTTCAAGGAGCCTAAACATAGCTAATGCCCCTTGCCTCGTTGATTTCATCAAGATAGGCCTATGCTAGCGCCGAACCAGCAACTCATCGTGCCCGCCGCAACGAGAAGCCTCGTGACTGAAGCGGTACTGAAAGGTGCCTGAACCAAGGACAAAAGACGCTCGAATGAGAAGCTGGCTCGATGTGGATGGTGTCTGTAGTATTCTGACGAAGCACTGATTAGTGGTGTTAGCCATAACGCAGTACAAGAGGTGTCCCGATGAGCTGACCGATTTGTAACGACGAAGACATTCGTCGGTAGAAGAAATAATGAGTTTTGAAACGAGTCAAAGAGCAGTACAGGACGTGTTCGGTTGGTACAGGGTTAGCTGATCTGGCACAGCGAAGGTACTAGTAAACTAAAAAATATTAAACGAGCAACAACGTAGTATAGAAGGTTCTTGCGATACTGAAGTTGACTGGTTTTGACACGACAAATGTGCTTCTCACGGGAGTAATAAGAAACATAAGGTAAAACAAGGCTGTAGAAGAAGTGTTCGATCGTGAAGTTTGCTCGATCTGAAACGACTAAGGCACTGGCCACATTCGATCAATGATTGCCAAGAGGCGGAGGACAAAAGAGGTTCCCACGAAGAACAGGCCTTATTAAGAAGAACTAAGATGTTGGTTAGAAGGAGCAATGATTATCGAAAGGTCGCGTACGCAGTAAGAAGAGTTGCTCGGAAAAGGTGCTGGCCTGATTAAGAAAGACTAAGTTGTTGGTCAGACGAAGCGATGATGAGTATAATTCTCAGCGGGAGGGGGGAGCAGTGGGGGACAAGGAAAGGATTGCCCAATAGCTGCAGGGCAGCCGCAGATAGTGTTGCCAGCTGCACCCATATAAAACCCTAGCCACTTCTCACAGAGTTACTTGCACGAAGAACAAAAAATTCGACAAAACGGGTTATTTGCTCGAACGGAATACGCATACAAAGAACGATAATAGAAAAAAATGCGTTAATTCCAAATAATTGTTACGCCTGTGATCTTGAGGTTGGTCTTCCGACGGTTTATCATAGAGGCCCAAGAGCTCTTCATTTATTTATTTAGTAGAAGTAACAGCAATAACTCGAAAGTTAGGTAATGCATGAATGGAATATGGTTCAAATATGCTTAGGGTGATCCTTGCCAAAAAATACTATTTCTGTAAGAAAGTATGTTCTTGGGGTTAGCGACCTCGCCTTATCTACATGGGACTTACAGCGAAGATAAGAAAATCTGTATTACAGTGGCTCACTCCACGATCTAAACAACAGAAAATTTATCAGCTATACAAGTTAGCCAGACCTTAATTTATTGCCAAACCTAGCTATTACCCGAAACGCGAGTTTAAATTTAGTACATAGAGTAATAATAAAAAAGCTGAAACTATTAATGTCTAATTGAAATAAAAACAGCAGAAGCTAGATGCAAGAACAAAGTAAGCGTAAACTGAGGTGGTGTTCACCAAGTGCCGATGACACGAGGCCTGTCCCATCTTTGTAAGTTTGGTCGACGAGTCCAGTGATTGTTCAAGGAGCAGGAACACATGAGAGCTTTATCGATAAAGGAGACAACAAGCGCCGAACCAGTTCTCAAGTCTCTTTACAACGAGCGTCTCCTATAGAGACGGGTCAGCTTTTAGCTCTATAAAAGACGTGATGCTTTTGGCAAGATCCTGATAAACAGAAGCCTGGCCGGCACACTCCACACCTGCACCATTGGTGACGAGTTCTTCTTGTGCTTCACGAGCCCCTGGGCGATTGAGAATTCTTAAACGACAGCTGTTAGTATTCGTTGCTTTACTTAAAGTGTGAGCATTGTGAACGCATTTATAAATGCGTATATTGTTATTATATAAGAGCAGTAACTAATAATAAATGAAATCTGAAAGATTTTCGAACATACTACTGCCTTAGGTGATATTTTCAAAGGATTACTCCACCCTTACCGCAGAATTAAAGTTAATAACAGAAACAAACAATTCTAATGACGTAATGCATGTTAACATAATAACAGCAATATATTTCATGCGCACACATAACGTTTTTCCTGACGTCCTTCAAAACGGAAGCTAAGACTGACAGACTAAAAAGTTGAAAAGCGTCTAAAAATCGTAGACGCCGCTACTCATTTCTTGCTAGTAGTTTTTCATTTTCTATTATAAATTATGAGAAAGTATTAAAAGCGTGTTTTCAAAAGTAAACACCTACCATATGGAAAAAAGTACTCTGCTTTTTATTTTCTACTGGAAGGAAGACCTGCACCACGTACGCATCCTTCCATACATTTACGGAGATCGCATGGCATCACTCCAGCAGGGCACCGATAGAAAAGTGAAGTCTTACACAACCGAGAGAAAGGGTTTGACATTCGAGCTCATTCAGTTGGAAAATAAATAAAGGAGGATTTGGAGGAACTGAAAGATGGGGAGAAGAAAAGATGCGTGTGCTGCTCCTGTGGCTCGGCGCGAGGCTTCCAAACAGGAAAGGAGTGCGACCGACGGAAGGGTTTGCTCGCGAAAATTTAATCATTTGTTAGGAAAAGATATGGTTATTTGAAAGGAAAAAGAGAGGAAACTTTAATGTAAAGACGGGAGACTACTGCATAAAGTGTGATTTAATCACCAAAGAAGTTAAACTGATAACTAAGAAATCATGCAGTATTTCAGACAAGCTGGTAAAAGGTGACACGGATATTTGTTGGAAACTTGGACGCTCCGCAAACTATTCCGTAACATGCCGGTTTAGATCTCCCTGTAGCCACAGCAGGGCAATAAAAGAGACATAAATAAAGGAACTTGGGGTATATCAATCAAGGACCTCAGCGTATTGAAACAGTATATCAGAAAATAAGATGAAGAATAGAAGGTCCCGGTGTAGTATGTGTGTGTGGCCTACTCAATTAAGAGTGTTGAGTTAATTAACAAAAGATTGGGTAAGTTAAGTTTGGTTCAGCTGGAGTAGAGGCCTAACCTATACGGGCATATAATATACCTGCATCTCAGATAGGTCGCACTGATAGAAAATAATGAAAAAATAGGCTCTATTGCAGAGGAATGAAATAGGTGTAGCAGGATCACGCTGCTACCATCATTCGACAAGCAGCCTATGGTTCCAGCAATCCAAGAAGCAAAGCAGGGCTTCAAATAGCAAACTGAATGGATCGGCGACAGAAATTTGAGACCGTCGATTACAAACTGCCGCGTCATCCAAAGCCCGCGACGTAGACAAATGATGAGCACTGCACTTCTCGAACTTTTTACTACTTGACATGCGTCAACTCGAGCAGCTTTATCAAAACCCACTTATGGTAACGCAGCGAATACGACACCCGAATAGGGTTCAGAGATAAGTTCACGTAAACCGACAAACTTTAGAATGTCAGTCGAACTCTAACGATAACGATCAATGCCGAAAATAGTCTACTATTAACGGATTTTGAGGCCGGCAAGAGAGACAAGGAGAGAGTAGGTAACAGAGAACCGATAAGACAAGATAAATTTTGATGGATATGTAGCGATACTGTATTTTTCAAAGGTCTGTAAAGTCAGAAACCATTTAAACTTTTCTGTTAGAAAATACCTCAGCTTAAGGCTGCATGCTAGCGAATTCATACAGCTTAACGGTTTCCCGTTCCGAGTTTAAACGATACAAAAAGGAATTCGTAGTTAGAAGAATTAGGTAAGACTGTACCTTTTAAAAGCCGAGAATATGTTGGCTTAAAACTACAAACTTAAAGCAGTCCCGCCTTGCCTCGGTTCTATAGAAACGCCAAAGGCTTTGACTGACCATGATAAGTGCTTTTGAACTACGTATTTTAGCAGCTGGCTCACGGATCCTGCACCATTATATCGCTACCGACTATATAGTGCGAGAGCAAATGTTTCCAGCATGACCATCTCTATGGTTTAATGTTCTCCTATTATGTTTATTGTTGAAGGTTTTAACAAGCATAACGAGAGAAGGCCGTAAGGTCCAAATACTGTAAGGGTTAGAACGACTACAAAGGAAGGTCGGATGTGTGTGTGGAGCGAGCAAACGACTGCCTGCATTTTCATCCGGGCTTTGGGGTGTGGTACGCTCGGCTGAACACGGCCCATAGCGCTCACGCAGCTGCCTCCTCGGGCAGACGTTTTACTTCAGTAAAATTGAAATTTATACGTTGCTGATAGTTTGCAGTCGAGTGAAACTCTCGGCACTGGAGTAGGAAGAGAAAACTGCCCAAACTGAATTAAAAAGGGCTTCCTCAGCGGCGTAAAAGAGAAGTTTTCGGAATTAATGCGAGTATAAAAATGCCCATTACCCGAGTAAAATGAGAATTTTCAGCACTGGGATTAGAGTGAAGACTTCCAACACAATGATAAAACAAGGAGTTTGCGACACTAATGTAAAAAGAGAAATTTCAGCACTAATGCAAAAAAAAAAAAAAGAATTCATTAGGGAAAAAGTTCCAGCACTAAAATAAAAAAATAAATTTCAGCTTTGAATTGAAACTAAAGGGCGGGACGAAAACTACGTGGCCTTTGCTAATATACATACATATATGGAGAATTGAAATTTAGAGCGGCGACAGGGAAAATATTTTGACCGACCACGAAAACAACAAAGATAAAGAGAGTGAAAAAACTAAAATGCGAGTGTACTAAAGGGGAGGAAAGGAACGTAAAGCTGATCTTTTCGCATAAAATGACGTGGATAATATTTTCCAAGATAATAAATATCACTAAAAGTACAGGCGTTCATTGATAGATAAATACAGCCTAAGAGAGCATTAGCGAAACCCCAGAAAGCGCTGTTAAGAAGCATCACTACGAAATTATAATTATTCGCGGCTGACTTCAAAGCCTGCACACCAACAAAACATGGCCCAACGTGGGTCACGGCAGTGAATTCCAAGAAGCGATAAGAATAAACAATTTGGTATTAGCTTTGAAAAAACAACAATAATTTTGTACTATCTTTTTCAGTTGCCAACTGAAATTCAAAATATTCCTCTAGAACTAAATATTTTCCACGGTTCATAACGCGTAAACCTAAGGTCATAACAAATCTCGAAAAAGTGGTTACTGGAAACAAAAGCATACCAAGAGGAAACTGAAAAGGAGAAGCCACGTGGGCAAGGAGCGATGTTCCGAAGGCCTAAGTTAGGCTGAGGAAACACCTGTGATACCCACCTGGGAGTGCCACCCCAAAACCTAAGTCTTAGACAGGATTACCGGCATTTCCAGTGCCAGTGCCTGGATCTCAGCACAACCGCAGCATGGATTAGGCATGCCACATGGTCGTAAAATACCCCCGAGTATAGAGCATAGTTCCGCTTCATTGAGACAATGTCAGGAAAGAGAGCACAGTAGGTTTGGAGGGCTGGTCAATTTCATGAGACAAAGGTAGGTTAACAGAACGGTTAGGTTGCTTCCATTCTACACACGGTATGTCTCTGAGCCGGAAATGTCTGGATCTGCAGGTGCATTAAGTAGGTAATGCTTACCACAATTGCCGCTAAACCAGTTTTACTGCTAATTAAGAGTATTATTCGAAGTACCTATAGCTATAATAAGAACTAATTAACAGTTACGGAAAATTATACATTTTCCAAGTAAAACAAGTATTTTAAAATGAAGGCTCTGCCATGTGTGAGGGTAGACATGAATGATAGAATGCATACAAGACTGAGCATGACTATATGATTATTTATATCAGGAATATCAATTTACGGAACTTGGTCTTTGTCTGCATATTTTGAAACTCTGATACAATTATTTAAAGGACAGTGACTGACTATAACTCTTTACAGCTACAAATCATGGTCGCCGTTGTCTTGAGCTGGCATGGATGCCCTACACGCGAGTTGTGTGTGTGTGTGAGTTCCTAGGGACACTTTCTGAAGCTTCTTCAGAGCACGCGAGTTCTGTGTCGGTGGTCACTTTTAGAAGTCATCTCAAGCAGCAGAATGAATCGATTGAGAATCACCGAAGAGGTGGTTCTCAAGCACACGCAAGAATTTCAAGGGGTTACCAAAGAGTCTCTTGAAGAGCAAAGGCTCTCCATGACCAGCGTTCCCGACAAAGTTTTGTTCTGCGGCTTCCAAAAGCGGTGGCCACCAATGGGCATCATGCATTGAACAATAGAGTTTTTTAACTATCTGAGTAATGATACTTCTTCTTAATATAGTATCAACTTTATTCCTGAAAGCATTTCGAGTACTTTGGCATTAGCATCAACTCTTCTTGGTCCAAACGACGTTGGAGTAAATGCCACTTTTATTTCGTCAAAAAAAAAAAAAACGCTGGTTGAAACGAACTAAGCTCGGTCTAGCCAGTAAAATTATTATGATGGTACCACGGGATTCATATATAATCTGTGATGAAATGACGTCGTAGCCACAAATATGTCGCGGGCGAAAGAGGTACACAAAAACAGAGACCGTGAAAAATAATCAGGTAAAAAAATTGTCCACGCAGATGGAGCCACGTCAGCAAAATTTCGAGCGGTCACGGAATCTATCTTTCGGTGATGTCCATCGAATCCAGGGAGGCATCTGAAGCTGACGGCTATGGCGCAAATTCAATTATATTTTTTGATAGAACTACGCTGGTCAGGGGTAGGCTGGACAAAGAGTCGCCTTTCCGCTAAGCCGTCTCCTTATTTTGCTAACATTTCAGACAGATCAAAGAGTGTACAGGGCCTGAAGATGATTCCGACATTACAAAGACCCTGGGATAAGCCATTACAAGGATCTGCTAAAAAAATACGTGGGGACAAATTTAATTTTGAAGCAAATTGAAAAATGAATTAGATACGCAGGAAAGCTATAAAGAAGTAGAGCAGTAAAAACTTGCAGTATTATACAAGGCGTACTGTAACCACCTCAGACTAAAAGGACACTGAGATATAACTCAAAACATTAATAATGCGTTCTTTAGTAGAAAAATCCGAAGCCTGGTTTTCAATTATTCAAATCTCACATTGCTAGATATGTAATAAGAATTATTTATCGCATCCGCTATTACTTTTGTTGATCTCAGACCCAGTATTTGTACGGACAAGTATTTGTACGGGCAAGTATTTGGGGAGCTAAGTAATTACGATGTTCGGTTTTCAAAACAACTCATTAAGGTTAACATCGAAATAAAGCTTAGCTCTTTCATGAACATCTCAATGAAGTTCAAAGCTCCAATGAATAACTTCAGTGGCAATGCTAAATACCTGTGATATCTCAAACACGTTCGAAGCCCTTTGAAAGGCGACCATAACTTGCATGGCTACCAAAAGAAGCCATTTCCATTGGACGTCGCAATTGCGCTTATGAAAAGGCGTTGGGCCAATAAAAATGGGTGGGTGGAAAGTGGGTCGTTCACTGCGGTTATTTAAAGAGTCCCTGGTTGAGGGTGCTGAATAATTTGTATTTATTCTGTGAAAAATATACCCATGGTTGTTAGGAGTGTTTGCGTCGGTGTGGCATGTTAATAGTGCCGCCTTTGTTGCCGTACAATGAAGCTGTTTAGCTTGCTTTCAATGATCCACTCTTTTGGGGAAACTTTAGCCGTTGCTTTTGAATGATAAATGAGCATGCGCTGTCGTTTTTGACTTGAGCTACATGCTTTTGTTAGGCAAGTAAAGTAGTTGTATGGAACCCCTTAGAAAATATAGCTAGGTAGTGCAAGCCCGAACGCAAGCACGACTTGATCGGTAGAATTTTGACGTAAAAATATTGCAAATATGAGTAGGCTACAATAAAATAGGCTTTTACCAGAGGTTATACACGCAAAACAATCGTCTTAGTTAAAGAAAATATTATATAAAAAAACAATTAACTTGGATGTAGAGAATTGATAACCAGTAAATAATCACTAGACTTTGATATTTTGGAAACAAAACTAAGGAAAACAGTCCGGCAAAAAGTAGTATATTTTATGCAAGAGAATATGTACCTGCCATGCCCCTTAAAATATTAGTAATATGAAATGGAACTTATGCCACTGATAAGGTGATGAGATGGAACAACAACAACAAATAATATGTAGATCAAATTCATAAAAGACGAATATGCGGAACATCAAACTTATAAAAATCGCCAGTTTTGATTCCATTGAATAGCGTGAGATTTTTTGGGGTCGGAAGGCTAGTCAGGTGACAGATTCGCTGTAAAGAGGACAAGATTAATGGCACCCGTCCAGAATTTGGCGAGAGTCGCGGTATCATGCGCAGGAATTCGGCCAAATTTTGTAAAGAGTGATAGTTCTCCTGGGAATTTTCCCTTTCATGGCATTTTTAGCGGCAATTTATATCAATAAGCGTAGACAGTTTAGGGACGGTATTTTTTACGCTTCGATTTCATATCTGTGGAAAAAATGCGAATGAATGCGCGAGTGGCGTACCGTAGACGTCAATATAGAGACGTTTTGCGACAGCACTGGAATGGGAATAGAAGGAACGGGATCTAACGGATCGGATACGCCAGGCAATTTCCTTTCAGGTTACTGTACCATAACTAATATTGTTTACACCTAAACCTTAACGGCGAAGCTTGGCGTACACTCCCTAAAAAGGAAAAGAGCATAGCTAGCATGAAGTAGCATAGAGATGTGTACAGTGTTAACGAGAATAGTAAAAAATAGCAATATATGACGTCTTCGTCTTAAAAATAAATAGTGTATGGCATGAAATTGAGTTTTCACGAAAATGTGCAGCCCGTAGCAGAGCACAAAGTTACGCAACAACACTCTAATATGCAATGATCTCTCTTCTCCGAACAGACCGTGCTCCCAGGAAGCGGAGTTCGGACACACTCGCAGAATACTGTCGCCATGCACAACCTTCGCTCGTCACTTGAGTTTGCTAAAAACACCCGATATGGCAAAAACTAGGATAGGTGAGGATGAATCTATTTCAGGTATGAAAAAAAAAAAGTTGAATTTGGTTATTCATGAAGGCGAAAAATGCGGGAAGACGCTGCAAAAGTTGTTAAAGATTCAGTAGCGAGTACGTGGTAAACATATTAAACTTGGTAAAGATTCTGTGATAGGTCGAACGTCCTCAACATCGAGTTCGAACCTCTAAAGCGATATTTAATGGGCAAAATCAATAGGTTGTTTTCAAAACGTCGTGCTGAAACATGTGCCGCAGCACATCGAAATTTGGAAGTTTCGCAGCATATATTTTGTCCCTTGAAACGCGCAATGCCATGCAGGCAAACTCGCAAGAAACATCATTGAACTTTAAAACAGCGACGCAATGAACTGGCCTGCTTACTGTAGCAACAGTTCCAATCAAAATTTCAGTGAAAATTTGCCAATAATACTTAGTTGTAAAGTTAGAATGCCCGAGTGATAGAACCTTCTTGAATATATATAGGAAACTCAAAAAAGAGTGGTACAAAATTATTCCTAAATAATGCAGAATATTAATTACAGCTTGTGTGCATCCATGTGACGGCGTCACTGAAAGCAAAGAATTCTAGACTTCTAATGAGAGAAGCCTCTTTTGATGAGTTAATATTAATAGTCTTTTGTACTTTTTGACGTTTATTAGTAATTTTTTCTTAGTGCTCTAAAATCATGTGCTTTTACAAATTAATTTTACATATATACTGTATATATTGATATTGTTGAAGCTTGTTCACGTAGAAGCGCATTTTATAGAAATTTTGTATGGATAGTAAAAATCATAAAAAGCTGCATTAAGTTCAAATTTTGTATGGAAACTAAAAATCATAAAAAGCTGCATAAAGTTCAAATTTTAAGTAAATTTGGAAAGCAGAAATCAAACTGTTGCAAACTTTTCAATTCGTTCTGTAATGTACATGCAAGGACCACGCCGCAGTACAAGCATAATTGACTTTCTGCACATAATGCCTACAGATGCAAGAATCTTCCAAAAGAAGAGTCGTAACCATCTCCGCTAATGTTCCACAACGTCGCAATAATGTCGTGCGGATGTCACCAGTTCATTTGGTGGTCAGTTACCTTATGAGTTTTGTTTTTGTCACAATCAGAGGTATTGGTTCGAGTTACACCCTTGCCATAACCATTACTTATGTAATTACGCAAATACAGGCGGCGCCGTCACGGGTAAGAAGCCCAGCTTGAAACTCAAGTGAAAACGCTCTCGAGAAATCGTTCTGAATATTTTTCACGTGAAACGCGATAAAAGTCAGTTTGGTGGAGAAATTACTGTTGACATTCTAAAGTCAGGACGAGAAAATATGACAGCTGGGATAGCGAAGATGTTGAAATTAATGCATTTTACTAATTGCAGCCCTTGCGTTCTCGGACGTAACTGGTGTATCATAGATATAGTACAGTATTTTTTAAGTAGAGCGATACATTTGTCTGAACACTACATAGTTTATATCACTCAGGCAAAGTTCGCAAATCCTGAATGCCAAATAGTATCTTTGAAACAACTTTTCGTTCCAGCAGAAAGAGGCTATTTCATGCTAGAAGTCAATAGTGCGAGATACCAAGCCATCAATTAACGATGGCATCGATTAGGGAAGAGCAGGGTGACTTGGCAATAGTTTTCTGAAACCTAGACAAAAATTTAATATAGTGAAGTACAAATGATTGAGATGGCCGTCAACTGCGCAATTTGCCCAGAAAGGTCGAAAATAGCAACATTTAATACAGTATACAAAGGGCTCATGAAGACTCAGTAACGTAAGAAGGTGCTAAAAGCCCTATGGTTGCAACACCTAATATGGAAAGCAGAGGGTTCATGAACAGACTGTAACGTACATATGAGCATATTAAAATATAAGTCAGAAATACCGTTTAGATTGGGTCTCATATGCCAGATGTCACGCCGGGAGAATTCAATAAGATCACTAGCAGAGCAGCGTTCAAGTCTCCTTATCTGCCGACGGCGTAAGTCGTTCGGCACTAAATGAATTTTATGGACGTAAAATTACAGTTGAGTGTCCGAAACCACGAGAAATATAATGCAGAAAAAACAAGCCACGAGTTATTAGGATTAAGTTGACTCAGTGGCGCAAGGGGCTCTAAAATTTAATGATGAAGTCATAAATCACAAGCTATAGTGATCCCTACTGTCGAGGGTGTTCATATGCATTTGTCGTAAAACACAAACTCATAAACAACTACAGGCGCTGAAGACACAATAGTGTTCGTGGATAACTTCATCTTTTCTTAGACGAGAAACGACAGTAGGTAATTCTTTACTAGCTGCACTGAACTAAAACTTTCATTTGCTGGAGTCTGGGCAAACATGTAATAAGGTCAAAGATATAATATTACAGCAGTAAATTTTCAAAACCTTGACTCAAATGAAACGGAAATGCAGAAAAGTTTCATGTGCTGGAGTCTGGGCAACATGTAATAAGGTCAAAGATATCATATTGTAGCAGTAAATTTTCAAAACCTTGACTCAAATGAAACGGAAATGCAGAAAACCCTCGTGTATGAATCTGGTGAAGAAAGCGAGGGAATCGGGCACAAAAAAGAATTCCCAATCGCGCAACTGTAAGGCTAGGGTAAAATATACTGCTCCCATGGGACCGCGATTCCTAGCACGGACAAACCTAGCTAACGTAACAACTTGGGTTAGGTTACATCTTAATTGGTACGGACGCACTGGTAAAACACAAGAGTCTGGCTTGAAATTCACACCTGAGACTTGAATATATTTGTGATAGCGTAACTTTAGGGCAGTGTTGTGTTAGGTTAGGTTAGTTAGCTTTCGTCTAGCAAATCTGGCAAAGAAAATAAAAGGAGCATGTAGTTTTAATCAGACGAGACCGTCAAACGGAAAAATCCCTTAAGAGTCAGGAAACGGCCAACACTAACAGCGAAAGAAAATAAAAACTATTTCAGAGGTCATTAAAAAATTCCACGATTGTAAGGTTTGCCAATGAAGAAATCAGTGAAGTGGAGCACACTGTAGGGTGCTGGACTTTTGGATGCGAAATTTTATTAATTTTTTCCCCAAATAGCTCTTTCATTTGTGGCAAGTTTATTTCACGGACGCTAACACACGCAGCGCAAGGGTTAATGAAATCGCATCGAAGGAAAAAAAGGTGGAAAAAGAGGCGCAAATAAAAAACGCAAAATTAAGGCCGCTGCTCAACTCCAAACGGACTCTGATCACAGGAAAGCAAAAACCAGCAAAAGAACTGACTTGCCGAGCATCTCTAGGACGACCTTGCTTTTCCGAGCAATCGATTGGCCACCACGCCTTTTTTTTTGTAGCTTTTATCGAAACTTACTTGACAGCAGGAGTTCAATGTACTTAATGCATGATATATAGGGCTATATATATATTTATGTACACATTTTTTTCAAACTCAAAATTCAGAAGAAGAAACACTACAATGCAATTACACGTATGAGGCACAAAATTAAATATGAAATAGTACAGTTCCCCTTTAGCTAAATCACCTAAGTACGAAAAACTTGAATTAAACCACTAAAAATGTAAATTGACGGCTGTAAGGAAAAAAAAGCATAAACATCGTGTTGTAAGAAAATAAAATTTTAAACTCTACGCTATAGACTATGAGCAAAAATTTGCGACGAGCACATGTGCTTCGATGTTTAAGTTAATTTTATACTTTATTTGTAATACATGGTCAGTTCATAATATTTGTTTTAAAATCAAGTATTCACGTCATTGAAGATTCTGTGTTCTGTAAATCGAACTGTAACTAGAAGTGGCGTTCCGTCGAGACTTCAAGGTAAGATTGTGTGTTGTGTACAGCGTCAGGTTATATGTACACAACGAGTCACAAGAGTTAAACTGTAAATACAAGTGGCGTTCAGTCAGGGCTTCCGAATCGGTTACCACCTAGGTGCAGTCAGTTAAGTATTGCCTGTATCTGTTCCAAAATAAGAAGGAGCTTTATTATATATCCCATTGTGAACCCCAAACCGTAAAGAAATCTAAACAGAGATAAACATATCCAAGATCAAAACACAAAATATTTTAGTTGTAGCAACAATGAGAAATTTAACCAAAGATCTTACTCGGTCTTCAAGAAACCAGCAGATGCAACAACTAAAAACAGGAAAAGTTCCAGATAAAAATGCACATGGAAAAATAGGATACTGTGGATATCAATCAGTGTGATCAGCTAGGGTTTAGTGTAAGCAGTCAACTGCTAAAAAAAATGATGAGAATCAACTTGGCACGAAGTTGTTTATGTTTTTGTATGGAACGGTGTATCTAGGAAAACATTTCATTCCAAGAGCATAGTGGTAAAGGAGATAGGTTCGTAGTGCGTCTTCTAAGTGTAATAGCAGCTCTGATTAGTTTTCATTAGTTGGATGTGTAAGGCGCTCATGTGATTATGTGTTGGATGATAGTTAATTGTGCGACGTTCAGTATATACATTCAACAACAATAACTGAACTAAGACAAGCAAAAAAAAAAAAAACGGCCTTTTTTTAGTCTTTACCCCCCTCCCACACAACACCAGAAGTTTTATCGGATGATTTTTTAATACACAATATTGAACATGAATTGCACTATAACAGCCGTCGCAGGACATTATTTATTGATATATTGAGTTTAAAATTACCGAGAATAGAGGGTGTCGAAACGAACTTGTCTTTGCCATCTCACCAATAGCGCTGTGTTAAACTTAATGCAGGTATATATTGTTACGAAAATCAAATCGAATAACCAAAGAAGAAGCGATTTCAAAGTCTAGATGAGACCCTGCCGAGGAAACGGTCATGCACGAACTCGGCGATTTACAATGGCGCGAGTAGTGGTTTTTGCACCATGTCATACTACCTACAAAAGAAGTTTTTGGACGGCTGGGACTAAAAATTCGTGCAATGCGAATGAAAAAATGCTTAGCAATATTTGTGAATAATTATTGTAAATATGCAGTGTAGAAAGTGTTGAATGTTGAAGGCAGCGCGACATACTTGAAGCAAACATATCAACATTTCGAAAACTCATCATGTGATCCGACTAAGTATGTACCTCGAGTAAACCAGACAAACCCTACAAGTAAAGTGGTTTACAACTCTTGGGCATAATTGAGAGAGTGGGAAGACTAAAAAGAAGTAGCAAGGATGTAACCAAGTAAAAAAAAAAAACTTAAGTGTCTTTCAAGGATGAAGACACGAACCTATAGACAACAGAAAGAACACAAGAGTGGCGGATCTTTGGTTAAAAGTCTCATTTCGCCAATACTTACAGTCAGGTATTCCGTGCATCATGCCTAAGACGCTGTGGTCTTTGACTGCCAGCTCAGAAGCAGTTGAATATTCAATATGTCTGACGACTTGCTGCTGCTGGTGAGGATGGTGCGTGGAAATATCCAATTCACAAGAGGTTACCATTTCGGCGTTACTCAAAGCCAGGTCGGATGTAGTATTTTCTCTAGCCACTACAAAAGAAATAAAACGGTCTGGTGATCACGTCCACCAAATAAAACAATCCTACTATCTTACGCCAGTTAAGTTCAGATTGTCATTAGCATCAACAAACTGCAAAGAAAGGTATAAAATGATTAATAAAAAGTTGGCGAGCCCTGTCCTAATTTTTAACAGCTAAGTATGAAATTTGCTAGCGTCGTTTGAATTAAATTTTTCAAAATCTTCTTTATCCAGTACTTTGGCATGTCACTGTTCTCAATTCTTTATAAAACACTTGAATTTATTCACTTTGAGCAAAACGATAGACACAGCAGCGCACCGGGTATACTCCAGCTCGACGTCGAACACACGCGCGCAGAGTTACGCGTTACCCAGAGCGCAGACGAGCACCAGCGACACGTACACACACCACGGAGCCTGGATGGCTAATGACGACTTGGGTGTTGGCGCAGTCCCCTCGCAGCTACCAAAGCTTAGCGTGGTTGCCTCCTTCTGCCCATTTGCACCGCCACTATACGATTGTTGTCCAACCGAGCAGCGGCAGCAGCAGCAGCTAACCGAACTGGTTCAGCCTCGAGCCGCCTAGTTGTGCAGGTTCCTGGATCAACCCAATTTGATTGGAAAGTTTCGTACCAAGCGTGGCTTTGGAGGGAACCACGTGCGTCCCTAGTAACCAAAAGCAACACTCCTTTGGTTTAGTAAAGATAATTGATGTGTATACGTAAGAAAATCAGCGTTTAAAATGGGTGGTAGTGGGCTTATCGAAAAACGCAAGGGTAATATCAGGTTTTTCAAAAGGCTAGCATTATATGACACGTCATGTGCAGCTCACTGTCGTTAGAATTCGACATATTTATTTGTGCTGTCAAGGTCTTGAACTCAACATAATGAAAGTAAAAAAAATAACGATCTACAAAAATATAATAAAAATGAAATCACGGAAACAAAGCAAAAACAGAATAAACAAAAAAAAATTATATATATTCCATGCATGAGTATGAGTTTGACTTTTGCTCAACGTCTCACCAGATGCTTTTCTTATTTTTTTTTGGCGCAACAAATGAAAAAAAAAAAAATGCAGCTACAACAGATAGCAGTAATACATCAAAACTACCCTTGTGGCACGAGTAACATTAGTGTAAATGTATGAGTTTTATCAAGTGAAGAAGAAGCATTCAAGACCAAAAGCATGATTCCAGCAGTAGCTTTGTAATTGAGCATAACAGATTAATGCCACTCGGTTCGTATGTCAGTTTTGTTCACATAAATTCTGGTAATCACTTTATTTTAACAGTAAGAACATAATTTTCAATGAAATAAAAATTTTCAACAGGGCGTCAGAGCATCGTAGTTAATGAACATCAAAAAGTTCGTTAAAAATTATCATGAATAATTTTAATGGCATTTAAAAAATAAAATAAGTTAATAGTAATGTATTTGAATGATATATAAATTGTCAACCAGCTTCCTGGACTTGAAGTACTCGGAATAAATTCGTAAAAATAGCCTTTAAAAAAAATCGTCACAAAATGAATGAACAAGAAACACAGAAGTGCATATTTATATGAAAAATGACCATGGGCGGTCTATAAGTAAATAGGATTAGTTTTTCCAGATTTTTATTTTCCAAAGTGATAGAAATGCAGCAATAGTATACTACTGCATGTAGACGGTTCGTTCCGCAATGAAGACAACTGAGAGTATTTGTGTTTCAACACAGTGATGAAATTTGTATGTGCAACTTCACTCTATCAACTACCACACAACGACAGACGCTAAACGGGAAGAGCAACAAACTAGGATGAATTTCTTCCTATGCTAATTAAACGTTTTTTACGTCTGTCACTAAGTAAATTAGCAGGCCGTATGACTGTTAATTACGTGATATTGGACCAGCTTTGAATAAATCATAGAATGAACATTCTTGATAGAAGTAAGTCACTCGTGGAACACTAAATATAAAGTTTTGTATATGGGTGACTACACGTGTATTACCCAATAAAAAAATTATTCAGGAGTGAGTCAACGTTTCCCAAATAATAATTTCAAATAGCCTTGGGCCGCACGTGTATCACCCAATAAAAAAATGTAAGTAGAAGTGAGTCAATGTCTCATTTAATAATTTCAAATAGCAGTGGGCCACATGTGTTTCATCTAACCCTTTTAAATAGCAGTGGGTCAAAATGTATTTTACTATAGAATTAGGAATAGGAATTGATAAAATGTGAACTGCGTAACAAAAATAATGACAAAAAATTCAAAACCACAGACGAATCACGGAGCAAAAAAAAAAAAAAAAATGATAAGACCAGGCCACACGCTCAAAGAATGAAATAACGAATAAAGGTGGGCCATAGTTGTATATGACACAATACTGATAACAATAATTATTGGAAACATACCATACGTACATAACAAAATATAAAACACAAAACAAGAGTACGCTTCACTGATTTCGCCTCATAAAAACTTTATAACGCAAGGTCACCCCAGAATTAGTTTACTATGAAAAAATGTAAACAAAGTATGTCACTCGTGTTAACAGCCAATAAAAGACAAAAAAAACATATTCGTTCTTTTAAATCGAAACAAACTAAAAAAAAACAGAGGAGTATACCCGAGCGCTTGAAATGCTAATGACAAACTGAACTCCAAATTTCGTATTAAAATCACGAGCCACGAAAAGTACATCCGTGTCACAGAAGAACGACCAGCACTGTGTACCTCACTGCCTGCCTAAGCTCTCCAGCACAGGTCTGTGTGTGTCAGTGAGTTCAACTGGAGCAGAGTAGGGTACCCAGGTAGCGGGAATGAGCCGGCGGCGACGAGAACAACCAATCGTTTGGTCTCAAGTTAGGATGAGTGGAGCCAGCAGGAGGAGTTTCGACACTGTTTCTCAAGCATAAGTCCTTGCTTTCTCAGCTGGAGTCCACGCCCTTTAGGAGGCCTATAAGCCCGCCCATTTTTAGGCCTGCATGGAATTGTCCCAGTTCGCCACACAAGGGTTGATGCATCTAGACACACAAAAAAGCCGCTGCAGCGCGTACGGTTACGAAACGTTTCTTTTTAAAGACCCTATGGCGGCAATTATTATTCTCTATAATTTATGTACACAAGCTCTACCCACTTGATTGCAATTGCTTTCATCTATTTTCGTAAAAGATTGTTGGTTTTAGTTAAGAAAGGATATCGAAAGTAACGAAATCTGGGAGCTGCATTCACGTCATAAATTTTATCATACAATTATCGTATACATCAGTAAAGCCAATTCTGGCACGAATAAATGATAAAACAGTTACGAAAAGATTAGTTTTGTCTGTTATCTCAACGTTTATAGTAGTTGACGTGAAAAAGAGCATTCTTTGATGATAAAGAAAAACTGCCAGTAACTATAAAGCTACAAGCCCATTACTTTGCAGCGAATTTTCCAGCAAGATAAAAATGTTCATAATTCTACTGCACCAGGACAAAATTTAAAGTACCATTTCCATGTAAAATTACAGTAATATAAGAAACTCACAAAACGCTGGCGATATTAGCTATGTAGTAGTGGTAGTAATTTAGTGTCAGGTAGTTATGGACGTGGTTTTTACACAAAATTGCTAATGATAATGGTGTACAATTTTCTTACGACGTCCAACTCTCCTAGAAAAAGCAAAAGTTGCCAATCTTTTCCCGCATCATAGTAACATAGCATTTCTATGTAGGCTAATACTACAAAATGCTAAACAACATGCAATAACGTACATGTCAATGCAAGCAAAGCTACTGCATATGTACATAACAAAGTTTTCCCTATATTAGGGAAATGGCGAAAGTATCGGGAGCGAGCCCGATTACTTCACGTCCAAGTTGGTGTTTTATAATGTCATCTAACTAACGGCAATAAATATTGATAAACGTAGCTACTGACCTACAAAGACGTAAATCTGTACCCACTGCCACGGCAATTTCACGTAATGCTTCTCGACTGTTACACTCTGTAGAGCATAACGGACTTTTGTCTTTTACTTTTGGAGCAAATTACCAACGTAACTGCATTGGTGCTATGGAGTTATAAACTAGCCCTTGAGCTAGTGACCGAAAATCAGGTAAATATCATAGATGGGTGAGATGACATTATAAATGATGAAAAATACCAGCGTCTTGTGCAACGGGTGCTTGTTACTCTCTTAGATGATGATGGCGTATCTCGGAACGCAGTAATTACAATTAATTTTTACGTCGGCAAAATGACCCCAAACCTGCTAATAACGAGGGAGCTGTTGTTCCACTTGAGCCTACTATGTGAAAAACTAACGATATTAAGTGAAGCTCTTCAGAGGCTAGTGTTTATTTCACAAAGAGTTTACACCAGATATCATTGACGATAATAGAGCTTGGCGAAATTGAGGTGTTTGGCAGCAAGCACTGATTCCACAAAGAACTTGATTGTAGTTTTTACATGCGGTGAATTTGCTTGGTAAGCCTTATGTTACCCAGGCTGTGCTGTTTCCCTACTAGAGTTTTTTATTCTAATGTATTCCTGCGAGAAAAACAGTCGTTCCATGTCGAGATAGCCCAGTATAGCATAACTAAATAGGACTAAAATAAGTTTCTTTGGGTATACACATTTATTTTTTGAATAAATAATTTTGTTCATAACTGGAAGTTATTGGGTGATTCACCCATGCAAATAGCAGGAATAGGAATATTTTCCCCCTCCATTGAAAAAATTGTAGTGTAATTTCGATGCTTATATGCTAATATGCACTTGACTAAAATGACAATATTCAGTAGATGACATTCATTTTACGGAGATTTTTTCTGTACAAAAGTATACTGTGGGTGGCTGATTGAAAATTTCGGCTGCAGTAGTTACTGCAAACATCATATTCTGGTGTATCAACTAGCACCGATTTGGGTAAAGTGAAAATTGGCTCCCATCGAAAGCGCTGAAATAAGATTCTCATAGAGAATTACTGCTAAGAACTCTAAATTGGATAGCTGATTTGGTACTGGCGATGAACTTTTAGAGAAATGACAACTTGAGCCCACGATCGACTTGAGAACTCAAATTCAGTTTAAACCAGAATAATTAAAATTATTTGGCTGAAGACATAGAACCTTATCACATTTTAAGAATCTTAAATTGAGGAAAACTGTGTTAAAAACCCACTTCACCGACATATTATTGTATCCAACTGTGCAGAATTATTTCTCCTCAGTAGAAAAAAATATATGGTGTTGCATTGTCCCATTTATATACCTATAGTTAATGAACGATGATCGAAAAAAATATTAGTGCTTGGTAAACTCCAAACGAAAAGAATGAATAAAAATTGTCGTAAAACTTACAAGATACCTTCATAAATTACTGTCAATATAATTCAATGCCTGTCAGTGTATTTGGCCCTTGATTCCATCAAGGTCAACGAATTTCCTCCTAGGCCTCCTTTCGCCCCACCAACAAACTAGTGGACACAGTCAACTGCAGTACCCGATCTACAAATGAAGGATGTCGACACTGTTGGACTTAACGAAATAATAAATGTCTTTACTTGCAGACGCTTCCAATACTAATGTGGCTCATTTGCGACTCTGATATTATCATTGCTTGCCTATTGTCTACAACGACCGAAGTCGTAGCTTTAAGTTGCCTAAACACTAACACCAACCAACGAAGTGACGTACTGTATATGCTCTCGCTGATAGCTCGCATCAATAATGTCGTTTTTACGCCGTGGACAGGAACAGATTCAATATTAGTTCTCGCCTAGTCACCATTACTGAACTTGCCATAACTCACAGTGCCACGGACATGCTAGGTTAATTTTCTCAAGTTGATTTGTAGTAGCTTATCATGCAATTTTTCTCCGAGCCGAAATGAAACACAGCTGTACCGAGCGAATGGCCAAGCCAAGGAGGCAGGGGTGGTGGCAAGCAAGGTCTTGGCGGAGGATAAAGGCCAGCTGTCGATGCAGTAAAAAATATTTGATTTGTATCATTGACTTCTCTTAAGACACTTTAAGGCGTATTTCCTTTTATTTAATATTTTAACGCCCCAGTTAACGATTTTTTTTTTAGAAGTGGCACTGTTTTTATAGGGGAATAGGGGACACCAGTGCTCATGTGGTCGTTGAGAACTGGAAGCGTTTACTGTGATTACAGTATGTACACTCATGCATATACTGTATATGTAGAGAACGTATAGGAGATGACAGCACTTGCCAACTTAACCAAGAATTCAGCATTTTACGTAAGAGTCATTTACAGTACGAAGCGATCATAATCAATTCAAGTTGTGTACTTGTAACGTATTTGAGAACTCATTAGGTTTTTAATGATAGGTTTTATTATTAATGGTATTGAAGGACAGACGGAGACCTTTACAGAAAACTCGCAAAGCTACAAAATAAAAAGCACCAGAATAAATAATTTGGATACTTGTATTTAAACCAGCTTACTCTCGGACGGGAACATGATTCCTTCTCTGACCCCGCATCTCGTTCCAACGAGTGTCAGTTAATCAAAACATTGCCAGATCGCTGCGCCGAAATATTTCTTTACTGTGAACTGTTTACATCGATGACGCATTCATCAATTTTATGTCTATACTTGCGGTCTCAAAGAGGTGGAGCCGAGGTCCTATATAGAAGTGGAGCTAGTCGCATAGTTCGGACAGATCCGGTCCTGTGTATGTGTGTGAGTGTGTATGTGTGTAGGAGCCTCTAGATAGACGGCATCTCCAAAGGTGTAATCAAAGTGAGCATGCAACACAGGCGGAGCCGAGGTAGCTACAAGTTTTTTGGAGGGTGCGCAGAGAGCGAGCTTTCGGTTTTGGGTCTCGACATAACTGTAACACGAGTGGCGCTTTTTTATGGACAGAGTCTGCGTCTCTTCCTATTTTGTCCAATTCGGTGGCTCCCAGCGCCCCATAAGTTCTGGACACGATAAAGGAGGAGGAAAAAAGGGAAAGACGCACCGGCGATGAATATCATGTGGTCAAAAACTTTTTTTTTCAGGAAAAATGTGCAACCAGTTTGTATTTTGGTACCGGCGATGAATATCATGTGGTCAGAAACTTTTTTCGCTTAAAATGTGCAACCGGTTTGTAATTTTTGGTATTACGGTAGATGACGGATGGTGAGAAACGAGCTTGCTTTCGAAAGCACCATGCGAGGTGCTATTGTTAGCTGCAAACTAGAGAGATCCAAACAAAACGATCGGATTTACCGTCAGAAACGACTCTTGTGATGAAATAGATCGTTAAATTTCTTAAAAAAATTGCACTGAAATGATCTGAAGAGAATCAAAGTAAAATGTGGTCGCTCACAGACCCGTCAGGGCCCACAGGCAAAAAAGCTCATGTGACGAGGGAAAATCAATTTTATTTATAATTTATCCTGATGTTCTGTTAAGTGATTAAAAATGAAGCTGTATTATTAAGATTGAAATGGAGTTAACAAGGGATTTTAAGCTGGGTCATTTTCGTTGGCTTTGTAGTGAAATGAAATTTTGTTTCTGAAACATACCGAGTGGTACAATCTGCGGGTAGACGTCAACAAAGATACCTATGACAAAATCACGATTTTTCAAATGAGATACGTAAATGAAAAATATCCACAGAGGGCCGGCCCGTAGGTCTGACTTGGAGAAATGCATGCAGTTCGCCATAGAGAGTAGTGCTTATCATTGGAAAACTGTTCAATTACCATAGTTTTTATTGGGTACAATGAACAAAGAGTGCTCAATAGGATGAAAAATATAATAAGGGAAATTGATATGTACGAGGCAAAAACGCATATATTCAAGATAATAAACACCGTAATTGATTGGTTTTTTGCTAATCAGATTAGAAGTCACTCAAAAATGAATCGATATTTTGACCATCATTGCATCGTCATGATAGTTGACGTACCCAGCGGTGAAAAATGTCTGTTTACATTTTACCTTTATACCCCATCAGCCAACCTTTATGGTTATAGCTAGATTTTTAATTTAAAGTACTGAAGGACATGATCGCCATAGCTACCACTTAGAGCCCAAATCAGCCTAAAAACAATTTAATTTTTGGCGGTAAAAAATTTGTAGAAATCATACAGAAATACAAGCCTCTTTAAGGCGCATAGTTTAGGAAAGTGGCCATAAGTTTCCATGTCGTCACCCTAACTCCCTCAAAGGAACAATCTATTATCTACATTTCGTAGTTTGAGAGGGACACTAAAAACGTACATATTTGTAAAAATATTTGAATTTAATAATACATGCACATTTGTCCATTCTACAATGTTTAAGTAATAAATTAACTCATAGCAAATATAGCAAACGGGAAGGACTTTCATTATTAATACTTTTGTAAGTCTTTTAAGACCGACCCGAGTGGTGAATGCAACTGTGTAGTGATGAGGCAACGATTACGTCATCAACTGATCAATGGGCTGCAAAACTATCAGTAGAGGTAGTTAGCAAATCGTAGTACAGCGACAGTAGTGCAGTAGTGGCAAGTAAAACAAACCAAAAAGTCATAAAAACAAACAAACAAACAAACAGACAAACGCGAACTTTGTTACCTGTAAGCGACCTCTCACAAAACGACAATCCTACCTGACGCTGATTACCCTGTCTCACGAGCGCAAAAGGATTATCAACATTTGCCAAAAAGTCACAGCATAAATTTTTGTCTTGCTCCGTTGCTAAAGATGATTCATAGTAAAGGTACAGCAGACATGAGCTCATTCCTATATATCTGCTCTTTTTCCCGTTTAAAAATTTCACTCCGGTTTCGTTACTGTACTTTACAAGTGCCACCACGCATTCTCTCCAAATGCGCAAGTACACTCATTCATTTTCGCTAAGATTGCAGGCCAGATTTTCTCTCTCAGGTTATCTGCAGCATGAGTGGCCCAGCTTAGATACGAGGCTGAGTGGCCGGCCGACCAGCAACAGGTTGAGGCGGAACGAGTTTCCCTAGATTTGAGTGGGCAACTCGGCGGCAGCGGCGCAACTTCATCAGAACGCATACGTGCGGTGGGCAGCAGCGTTGCTGCAAGCAGGCGGGCAACTGCGGGTGTCTAGATGTGAGAAGTGGCAGATTTGGCCCAACTTTTTCTGGTCCAAATGCTGTCGGCTAGAGCAAAGAGCTTGGCTTTCTGGCTCAAGATCGTTACGCTCATCGATGATGAGTTGTTGTGACTGTTGAAAAGCAAAAATGTTGCTTGACTTGGTTGCGGTGAGGAGGACAGACAGACAGTTGCAAAAAGTTGACAAAGTAGTTGACGTGCGATGAATAGTAGAAAGGAAGGAAGGGATTTTTCGGTTACGCTGCGTGAAAGAATTTATCTCAAGGGTGCATTGTGGATCCCAACTTTCTATATAGAAAAAGCTATCGTCCATGTAAGATTAAAATGGCCTTTGTACCACTTGGTGATTTCTGTTGTTTTTATATAAGATAGAGGCAAAGAATAGAAGAAGAGCAAAATGTAGTTCAATTGGATACATTAATTGAAACTTTCAAACTAAAGGACCTGATAACTGGTACTATTGGTAAATGTAAAGAAAATTTTATGTGCTCGAAACCCAAACGCAACGACTCTCAAATTGAAAAATCATTTCATGGTGAATTTTTGGAATTGGAGGGCTACATTCTCAAGTTCAGCGACTTCAAAAAACAACCAGATTACGCTCTTAAGTTACTGTGTTTATATCACAATATTACTCTTTCGATATAAATTTCAAAGACTCTTTCTATTAGAAACTGTGACCGATATTCCGCTCTTTGTTGTTGCAAAGGTTTTCGGGGAGATCGAGGGCCGCGGAGTCCGTGCTTATCAGTGACCTGGAGGAGCTCCCGCAGATATGTCCAGGTAGAAATTATTCCAGGAAAACAAATGGTCTTCGCCGGGCTCTGGGCACGTGGGGCCAAACAAGGGAGGCAGGAATAGAGAAATAGGATGAGTTACACATGCGCAACTGAGAGGAAACTTAGTCGTAATAACTAACAATGGTAAAATTCAAACATGCTTTACATTTAATTTGCCACTTTTGCCATAACTCTATGAGAGTCAATATGATTGGTTGGACTAGATAAGCGAAATTTTCAGGTTGAAATGTGTTGATGTAAGGTGAAGTTCAGTCGCCATGGCCTACCAATGACATAATATTAATTTTTTTCTCCTTGTACAAATGTCACTTCTGCATCTTAAGCCGGGGCCACATTATGCAGTCATAGGAACGACGTGAAGCGAAAATGAGAAGCTCGCAGGTCGTTCTTGCTACCGTATCGATGCTACCGAGTTGAAATATATTTCAGGATGACGAGTGAGCTGCCTATCCTCGCTTTTAGTTGTTCGTGCGAATGCATACGAGGCATCGGCATAACGGAATGCCACAGGTAGAACGGAATGCCATGGGTATAACAGAATGCCATGGGTATAACGGAATGCCATGGGTATGATGCATATCTGGTCTCGGCATAACGGAATGCCATGGCTATAAGCCATGGGTATAATCACAAGTGTCAAGGTTAGTGGCATGCATTAGTAGCGCTCAAAATCTGTTTAATTTTTACATTGACAGTGCAACGATAAACTAATATGCAATTCTTCGCTAACATACTGGAGCATACATCTGAAGCATTTTCGGCCTAAAAACTGCGTTCAAAATGGATGCTCTCTTCCTACTTTTACTTAATCGTTAATTCAAGAAATGCATCGAACATGAGGGTTAGAAATTGCCACAAGCGATTCCAGTTTTATCCATTACGGTATGGCAGCGTTATTTCCACTGGCGCAAACGTAGACACGGCATTGTACAACAGAAAATTCTTGTTCTACGGTAAACAGATTATACTCATAACCCTTTCACGCTGAAATTAGTGAACAATTTTTTCTAAAAAGAATGCCGTTCGTAACATTTTTAAATGGGTACATTGAGTATGGAAGAATTAAGCACTAATCTTCATAATGCCGGGCAAAAAACAGTGTACAATTTGTTCAACTGCTTCCAATTTGACAATTTAATTGCAGAGATCCTTAGCAGACTACATAACCAAATTAAGACAACGCTGACGAACCTGGTACACTGAATAGGTATAGTCAACTTGACAGCATATATTCCAAATGGAAAATCCACAAGCAATTGTGCTGTAGATTAGTACCGACTAGGCCCAGAGACGTACACAACTGCAATCGATCACAGATTGTCAGCCCGATGGCATCATAGACGGAAGGCTCATAAATGATGACTGTGACCTCCCGATCGTCCCCATTACTGTTTCGGCCAGTGCCCTCGCAGCGGACCTTGATTGTTAAGAACGCTGGCGCAGCAATTCCTCGCATCGGAAGCCTTTACTCCTCTAGCAAGGAAGCTCACCTCAGACTACAGACTACGAGACGAGTGCGGCACCCTATTCTTTCCGCCCATGGAGACTAAATAGCTGGAGAAAACACAGGCGCTTTGCGCCGAAATAGCCATGGATTTTTTTTCTTTCGATGGCTGCTCCCTTCCCACCAATCACAGGCCTGCCCGCCATCGCTTCCCACCAATTATAACCTTCCAGCCATTCGTCCAGCCAGGCTTCAGCCTCGGGAAGAATTATTATAGAGACCGATTTCTGCAGCGATTGCTACCTTCTTCTACTAAAACCACTTGGTTCTACGACTACAGTACTGCTGCGTCTCAATCAAGGAGGTTTAATGGAGCTTTTAAACCCCTTTGGTCTCATACATTGCCACATACAAGGCTACTCGCATTTGAAGCTGAAGCTCCAGACGGTGCTAGAATGTGACGACTACAGTAGGTATGTATCTGTGCAGTGCACTACGTCCTCGCACTGCATAAACTTGAGAGTATTTTAATAGGGGATTCTGTCTCTCGCATCTATTCGTCAGAAAAAGTAAAGTCAAGTTCACACGATAAAGTTGAATGAACGTGTTCTATCAATACAGAATTTGGATTCTTAGTTTAGTAGAGTCTATGTAAACATAACTGTGTGCTTACAAAAAAAAACTGCAATGTTAAGCGTCAGTAAAGATTCTGACATTTCTTCAAATTTTGAGAGATGTAAACTAAAAAAAAAAATCCATTTTTTTTCTGTTGTTGAAAAAAAAAAAAAAAATCACCGCATTCGGACACCGAATTGAGGGTCCACGTTCATTTCACTGTCTTGTGAAACCGCCTTTACCTCTTAAAATGCAGTGTAAAAAGTCACAAAAACAAGAAACAGCAGCAGCAAAAACCTAAGCCAAGCACGGACCTGTTTACACATAATATAACGGATCCAATATTACCCAGATATGCGACGCATGCCTGGAGTTTCGCTTCATGTTGGCGTTCCTGAGCCTTACTATTTACATTGCTATCACGGTGATAGTAGCAATGTAGCAGAGGGAAAATGCAGCGCATGCCAATGCATCATAACTTTGCGTAAAGAATTGCGTTTAAAAATATTACCGGAGAAGCGCTCTGTGTTAGTAACATACATTAAACGAGACGGTTATTGTGAAAAGATTGCATGCGTTAATGTTAAGCTGGTTTTGAGAGTACAAGAGCTGGAGGTATTTTTTTCTATTTGTGGAATTCCAGGAGATCAGCTAGATAAGAAAATATTTATTTAAGTAAAATGTAAGGAATCCAAGTAAATAAGATATTATGAGCGCCGATGTATGGATAACAAAAGAGACTGAAATCCATTTAAAAGCAGAAAGCTGCTAAACATTTCATAAATTCTGCGGGAATTTCTCTGGCATACTGTTGCCATCTACTTTTCTCGTTGAATACAAAATTGATTTCTTCCGTTACAGCGATTACATAAAACTGAGGATCATTTCCTTAAGAAATTAGAGAGTCTTCCGCACAATATTGCACTTTTACTTGCAAAAATTTACGGAATAACCCGTTTCCCCGTGACTCTCGCATGAAGAAATACGGTGAGCGCTGTATGGAGAAACACGATTTCATTTTCTGAACAAATTTCACCAAGCGAGTCTTCAAATACTTCTATTCAATTTACCAAAACAACATTTGAGGAGTGATACATGAAGTTTGGTAAAGAACAAAACGAATTCTATTTTGGACATAATAATATTTGAGATATAGCCATTTGAAAAAAAACGGTGACTTTAGCCCCTATGTTCACAGGTCTTTCAAGAGTTAAATCATGTCGCAGAAACGGCTTCGGTATATTATGCAGTCAATCTCAAAGTACGAAGGTGGCAAGCCGGTAATCTGGAGAGAACTAATGAGGTATAATAGCCTCATTCCATTTGGGTCCAATGCAATAAAGAACAAAATGAACATCTGGAAGTTGTAGATATTCAATCCCATTGGTATCGTAGCTATTGGGATTGGTATACAAAGCGTAGGAAAAGTAGTGAAAATCTGAAGTTCAGTGCTGGAAACTGTTCTGAGTGGAAAATAAAATTTCTGGTGAAGACATTTTAAACGAAAGAGGAACAATGTTGGCAATGGATACAAAGCAAAGTGAACAGAATCCAAGTGCATGAAGCGAAATGCAAAATATATGTATATAAACGCACTGCTACTGCACAAGATGTGCAGCGTTGAGAGCACATTGAGGCCTTTTACAGAAGGGGAGTATTTTACCTCCCTATAGCTCAGGAGAAAAAAGACAAGAAGTATGCCGACCAGTAAGTACCTTGGCTACATTTAACGAGTTGATTTGCTACTAATTTGAGGCTCGAATTTCCTCCTTTCTCATCCCCTTGGCGTTCAGCAACTGATATTTCCTATCTAATTTTAAAGACTGAGATGGAGAGATCAACAATCCAACCAACAAATCGAGCAAGCAGCCAAGCAAGCAACAGCAAACTGTGTATTATTACATCGTGAATGCGTTCGGTCAGATCAGATATGAAGAAATTATAGGCAGCAGAACAAAGCTTGTCCAAAGCAAAGGCTAGTAGCCTAGTTAAAAAATTGCTTAACTTAACGTACAAGAAAAGTAGCGTGTCATGAAATTATGTTTGCACCGTTGTTGTATGTGCCCTCCCTCAACGTAGTGTTCAGTATGCGTTAGCTCGGGTTAAAAAAACAGGTGCAGTTAGTTAACAATAGGCTAGGTTACACTAGATGCCTAATCTAACTTAGAGGCACTTATATTATGCCTGAATATCAGGTAGGCCACACGCCAGGTACAAGTACACCGACACGGAGAAAACTCTCCATATTAGCCACGCTGCATTGCAGGGCCTACGTGCTTGCTTGCTTGCAACCGCAGGCGTTGGAGATTTTGCATGTAACGTCTGCGAGTTACCTAACTGCTTGGCAATGTGGGGTTCTTGTTATCCTGTTAGCTTTCGTTCTTGTCATCTTCAAATTTTTGAGTTCTTGTTGTTTTCACGGGTGAAGTTCTTTTTAACGTCATATAGTTTAGGTTCGTGTTATCTTTATACTTTTAGGTTCAGGTAGTCTTCAGGGTTTAGATTCTTCTTATCTTTATAGTTTAGGTTCTTGTCATCTTCATACTTTATGTTCTACGTTTTTCATCACTTAGGATCTTTTTATCTTCATAGTTGAGATTCTCGTTATCTTCCTAATTTCGGTTCTTGTAGATTGCATAGTTGAGGTTTTTGTTACCTTCCTAACTCTGGTACCTGTTACCTCCATAGTTTAGGTTCTTGTTAAACCTTCCCAACTTAATTAGGTACCTAGCTGTTACCTTCATAATTTACGTTCTTGTCATATCTCTAACTTAGGTACCTGCTATCTTCATAGTTTAGGTTCTTGTTATCTTCATATCTAATAAAGCTAAAGCTGATGAGTTTAGCTTAGTTATCGCCTTTGTTGTGCCAATCGTATCCGCTGTTGGGTGCTGAGCAAAACGAGGATTAAGCCGTGCTTGGAATAAAGATTACAGAAGGAAAGACGTGCCGCAAGGCTAACTAAGGCTAAGGTGGGAATGCGACGCCTGAACTTCAGTTTGTAAATAAAAACTTTGTTTTCTGATCATGTCTCTTCACAATATTGTGCACTGAGCTAGAGAGCGACAGGCCTCTAAAAGAAACGTGAATGATGTACAAAAAATCATATAGAATGCGACTGGACATTAATTAAGAGGAATTTGCGAATTACATAAGAGGTATATCTTATAAAAAGGAAGATCAAATAAAAACTTGAAAGAGTCATAGTTTAAATTTTTTGCATATAGCCCTATTTGCTACTCTCTGACTGTCATCGTAAATAATTCTACAGGATATATCCACTGAAAATATTGACTAATCAATATATCCTATTTTCAGTCTCATTTCTGATTAAAAGACCAATACGAAGACCAATACCAATACTAAACTACATTAGTAGTCCCGATGTTACAATCGCTCCTATAGAATCAGAATAAAACAGTGACCTACATTCATTCGGAGCCTTAGCTTTCTGCCATCAGTTCTGAGGAACAGCGACCAATATTCATTCTTGATCGCCGATTTTCTTATCACTTCTGGAGAACAGCGACCACAAGTATTCGTAGCTCCAAATTACTTGATAATTGCCGAAGGGCGGCAGCCAAAACTGCTCTCATAGACCCGTGGCGCCGAAGTTCGAGGTAGTGATAAATATTCTAGGAACACATTCGTTGCCCGAATTTCACTACCACGCTGTGCTGACGGACAGTGGCCGACACAAACACGTAGCCCCGACTCTATCCACCTCGTCTAGCGAAAAAAGAGCAAAAAGTGTAAGGTTCGTTCGTCTTCCCGGAGTTCATCACTTCTGACGGACAGTGACCAACACACACGCAACTTTATCCATCACATCTAAAGTATGCGGACCAAAAATCATACGACTCGTTTGTTCTCCCAAATTTTACCGTTATTAGTGAAGGACAGTCAGCGAGATTCTTGGAATACATTCGTTGTAACACTAATCATCATCACTACTTTTGAAGGACAGCGATAAATATCCATAGCACTCGGGTTCTACGAACATGTCCAACTTGCTGCATACAGACTGTAGCCAGGATTCACACCGGCCACATGCTTCACCATAAACAATAGGACAAACTTGGCGACGTTGCTATCGGGTAAAGTTTACATAAGTGATTGGGAAGGAGTTGTGAATTCAAGAAATTGTGAAGCCGGTTCTATTTTTAGCGCTAATTTCTGTAAAAGAATACCGCGGTCACCCGCGAATATGAATAATTTTTCGCGAATATGTAGTAACTGTGAGTGATGTCTGTTCAGCAATAGGATATTCGTGGAATACAATTAACTGGATGAACTTGCTGTCTTTGAAAAGTGAAATGTCATTACATGAGATAGATAGAGATTATCCATTAATATTTGCTTAGAAATAATACTCCGAGTGGCAAGAGCGAGCAGAAATTTATGCAAATGAGACTCTTTAAGATATAAAATATTCTCATAGCTGTGCTCTCACACGTCAATGGTAAAAACTTCCTTCAAAACACATTTAAAAAGTGGATGGTCACAGACCAAGTGAGAAAAAAGAAAGAGGGAAAGCATATATAAAAATAATGCTAACGGTAAACTAAAAAGGACCGAATTTCAGCAAAAAATAAACATATCTTTCTCAAAGCGATAGAACCATGGGTAGTGCTACGCAGTCCACGCAGAATGTCTAAAGCGTCAGTGATATACCGGTATACAACAATAATAATATAAACTTTATCAACTTTATAAACTTTATTAACTACTCATGGAGACATGCTTGTATCCCGAAAAAATGAATATACCTCCCGCAGAAATTTACGGCGAGACTTCGGAAATGCTTTGAAGTGACCTTGGGTAGTAGGTGCTCAAGAGACTTGATTTTTTACCGAGTGTTTTTGCCCTTCTCTTGGTTTTACATAATGCGTTGCTGGTTTGGAGACACCGACCTTGGATAAAAAGTGAAAGTTTTTCTGAAAGTCTCCAGTATAATTAAGATGAAGAGAGGAGTTTTTCTGGCGGCAGCTCTGTCGATTATGATATTTCTTTTATGGTGTATGACAAATCGTTTTGTGTAATTGCTATAATTGAGTTGAGGAAATCTAATGTGATGATGGAATCAATGACGGTTTGGAGAGTCTGAAGCCACAGATAATAAGAAAGAAAGCGTCGTCCATCAAGTGGATGATATTCATGCCGTAGCTAGAAAGTCTTGATGCGAGGGAAAGCTTCAAAAATTCAAAGAAAAGAATTAATTCGAAAATGCATATTCCCAGATGGACGGCTTATGTTAAGGAATGAAAATATCATCAAAAAGATTTTACGACAAAAACTGAATCAACAATAAACACACTAACTATGCTAACCACTATGAAGCCATCAGAGTAACTCGAAGAGACACTGCAATGTATCCAATCGTATCAATATTATTTTACGATTACAAATTATTTCAAGCACGAAGCAAGGTCAATTTTCCTAGATTTCCCGTAGCAGAAGTAAATGAATTTACAGGTGCGTCAAGAATTGCTGACAGAAACCGAGTGTATGCGTACAAACCGGCTCGCACGTCAAGCTGGCCTTATGATTAGGACCGGGCTTGCAATTATTACAGAGAATTCACCTCACTTGATATTCAATTAGCATAACTCGATAATATTGCGCTTTTGATCTACAGTTTCACGACGATTTTCCTCGGCCTGCATTGTAAAAAAATTATTTTAGTAACGTCATTCATCATTATAGCCATTTGATTCACTGTTTTGCAACGATTTCACAGAATTTACATTGTCTGTGTATTATTCAATTAACGGCCCTCGCCACCCTTGCTATGTGACCCACATACGGACTTTATTTGCACAGTAAAGGGGTACTTTAAAGTGCATCGCATTTAGTCTGTCGGGGGTCCTGCGCCAGATGATTGGCGTCACTGTATTTGGGTCTTGTTAGTGCGAAGCTTAAGCTATCTGATGAGGAGATCTGACGCCACGCGAAATTCAGGGAGTTCATTGAGACGGGAGCAAAGCCGCTGAAGCTGCAGTAAATGTTTGCATAATGAAAGCGACGTTCCCTGGAGTCGGTTGAGCTCTGCAGGGGAGTCGTATAACTCAAAACTAGGGCACGGCGAATGGCCTACACGATACTGACTGCCCTGTATTGGGCGCTGTTCAGGGAAGGTTAGGTTTAGCCTCTAAAGGAGAGTCGCAATACTCAACACCGGGGCATGCCAATTGCCACAAATGATACTGACTGCTCTGTGTTTGTTGCTCGTAGAAATGCTATTATCCGGACAATTTCGTTCCGGCAACACTGTCGTATATATCAAAAGAAGCGCTCAGCTGACACAAAAATTTCCTGTGATTCGTCCACGGGGACGAATTTGGATCGGAAAATCATATCTGCTTCTGAATACTTTGAGTGTTTTGCCAAGAGGATGACACGGCCACTAAATGCTTAATTTATTACTTTAGCTTATGTCACCTTAAATAGTTGCTAAATCTTTATAAATGCCCCTCGTAACTGAAATATTACATTATATTCTACGTTTTACGTTTAATCTTGGGAATTATAAAAGGTTAACGAAGGGAAAACCTTTCAGTCCAAATCAAGAGCATTGAGAATTTGGGATGCAGGTGCAGCGACAATGCGCACATCATTGCAAGGAGCTTGTTTTGCCATGGTGACTCAGGTATTGTCTCAGAGTCCGTTTCACCATCATTCATCTTTCGACGGACAACGAAGAACAAAGTAAAGAAAGCTTTAATTGGCTACGAAGTACAATTGCAAATTTTGTACCAACTATAGGCAAATAGAGCAGAACTGCGTATAAGGTTTTCTCGCTGGATTGACCTAAACAAATAAGATACAACATATTATAAGCTACTAGATATAGTGCCAATCCTCAACATGGCATCGTCAACTGAGGTAGACTAAAGGATCTATTATACTACGTACTTCAAGTGATAAACCTTACAAATCATCAAGTAAAGGCCCTGTCCAGTGTCTCTATGTTAGCACTTTTATTCTCTAAGCCTTTCGTTTGCAACGATTACCATTAACCCATTATCGTGACCGTACCACTTTCAAAATTTCATTCATGTAATTTTGTCAACACTTTCATTATCTACTGGAAAGTCGCAGGATCTCCTCCGCTCGGTCGTGCGACGATGGACGAGGAGGGGCGGAGTAGGTTGAGATCGACGACGTTTTTGTCCTTCTTGAAGTTCATTGGTTTTTGCCTTCACGCTGCCTGGCAAACGTTTCCTTAGATAGACCAGTTTTTCTTAGTGCGACTCTTCTTCATTCATCGCAAGGCACTCCAGTTTCTTTTTTTCTCATCTCATTTGAAAACATTTTCTTATTTGCAGCCTTTTTTTCGCGAAAAAGACTTGCTGCAGTTCCTTGGCATAGAGCCTGATGGGGCGCTTCTTCATGCAGTAGTTTCCTGAGTGGCGTCCAGGCAAGTGTGTCTACCCATTACGACATTACTGGAGCCGATGCTCTTGTGATGTTTTACCGGCCAAGTGATCAAATGTAATAATGATAATAATTTTATTAATAGCAAATATAGTTACTTTCATTACGCTATTCCTGCAGAGGAATTCTTCGGTCTCTCGATAAAAGAATAGTTCTTTACGCTAGCGTCCATAGCGTGCGCCCAAATAGCTTTTTAGTTTAACTCAAACTAGAAAAATTCTTCTTTTTGAAGGACTATTAGTATACTGGACTGCCCGTGGCCCATTGGGTCACTAAAGACCTATCCTCTGCTTTACCATATTAATGATGAATTTTTAACCTGCTCGTGATCTACTGGGTCACTAAAAGCTAACCTATCCTAACACATATTCGAGCTCCTCTCAATTTATTCCCTATGTATAATAGAGAAGATTGTGTGCGCGGTGACAACCAAGCAAGCAAACAAGTAAACCAAAGATTATTCGAGTTTTATAAGCATATAAATTTCCAACTCAATTTTTGAAAGCTAAAATTACTAATTTTCGATATCATACTTCGTGTAAAAAATCTTCGTCAGCAAAATTAATGTTAAATTAATGTAATGTATCAATCGGTCTGGTCTCATTTACTAGAGAACTGTTCTCTTACGTGAGAAAAATCACCAAACAAAATACCGTTCGTTAATTCAAGCGCATCTACAATTGTCAAATTATTTGTTTCCGTAATTTCTCAGCAATATAATAACTAAGTCTAAGGGACAAGTTCGTCTGATAACATTTCAGCCTTTGTGAAGTCCGTATCCGTGATAACAAACTTGAGAATAAAGCAAATCCTCGGTAACATTCGTTGTATTAAATTTTGCTTTGCTCTGAATTGATTAATTGACGGCTGTACACGGCGAAAGTGAAATGCATGGCCATTTGGGTGTATGAGTGCTTAACTCTGCCAACAGTGTTGAGTGCCTCTCAAGCTATTGACGTGTGCGGCTGCGGGCTGCACGCATTCGCGAGGACCCTGGTTTCAAGGCGCTGCTACCATTAGCTACGTACGAGCATATTTCGGTGTTCCATCACAGCTGTGTCAGACAAAAAGAAAAAGGTACGTACGAGTGATCCTAACCCTATTTTAACCAGGTTGTGTTACTTTGCAACATGTGTTTTCCGTCCCATCACAATCCTTAAGAAAAAAAGCCTTTGTAGGGAAATCGCAGAGCTTGGTATTACTAGAGTGTCAAATTGATAAGAATTGTAATGCAGTAAAGATTACTCACCATAATACGGGTGGTAGTAAGGGCAAAACAGAGGCCAGTGTGAGCGAATGAAGGCGGGCGAGAGAGAATGAAAGAGAGCAACCAGCTCTGAAAGGTGAAGCGGGGAGAAAAATGCAAACATATTAAAAAACCATTTTAACTTTCTGCAACCGACTTGAGTTAGTGTTTGTAGTAGTCACTTGAGTGCCGTTACTCTATGACGAAAGTTAAATTTTTCAGACCAATTAGTCAAAAACGCACATATTTAAGCCTTCACACCTAGAAAACATAACTGTGTGCAGAAAGAAACGTTATTTAGGAGATTCAACTTTAAATTGAAAAGTAATTTCGGTAAAGAAAGAAAGGAGAGTTCTAAAGTCAACTGAGTGACAATAAGCACTGAAAGTAAGCTAATAACTGTACATTTAACAACACACCCATGCGAGGACCAATCTAAAAAATGCAGTATTGCAAGTAATACAACGAAACATGCAATATTGGGGCTGCGTCAAAGTTATTTGTGGTAGGAAACTAGCATAGAAAAATCAATTTGAATCATGCAGACATTCATTTTATTCACAAAGTGCAAGTAACAGTAATAACAGGTTAATAGCCAGCAACTACAACATGCATACAGTTAAACTGGTAATCGATAGCATGCAATAACTAAAATAAGATACAAGCAGATCAAAATCTTCTTCTACTTGCTTACCTTGAGCAGGCGGAGAAACGTACACCAAAGTCTAGAGTACTGCATACTAAAGATTTCAGGACCGTACCTTGAATAACTTCTAATACCTCACTCCCTATATGATGAAAAATAGCATTCAGGTCCATATTGAAACATTCTATTATTAAAAAATAAAGAAATAAACAAAACCAGTCCAGCAATAAGATAAATACAGAATATTTACCTCATATCCATAGGAACATAATACTGCAAGACTACTACCAGTATCAGCATAATACATACCCACAGTCAATACAAACATTAACAAAATATTAGAGCCTTGACATCATTACAGGCATAAATAGTCTAAATCTCATACATAAACTACGAATTTACTACATGTTCACCACCAACATGAACTATAATACTCACTCCACATACTACGCATATATGCACGCAGTACAATATTCGCTCCATAATCATTACCTACATTACAATATTCACTCCACATTTGCCCATATATTTATATAAATACAGTACAAGCGTCCCTTCTCATTTATTTATATAAACTACAATCTTCACTCCATATTTATCGTACCATCCTCTTGTGTGTACTTTATAAAGTTGGTTGATTATATATCTTATATCTACACTGTACAACATTCACTCCATATTCGTCACGTACACGAACTACAATATACTCACTCCACAGTCACCACAGACAGTATAATAGTCACTCTACACTCGCAGGTATACATTCAGCTGGAACAAAAATGCCAGTCTGCAGCGTGCAGCCAGCAGCAGCAGCAGGAGGAGCCCTAGCGCCACTCCACAGAGCAATAGCTTGAGGGTATTCCAAGTATAAAATTACCAGGATGCTGCGCAACGCAACCCAAAGGTTACTTACCTTTGTGCATGGGAGAAGGGGAGCTCTGATGATGATCGTGGCCGATGGCTCCCATTTTGCTCTGCACATATAAACAGATCCAGTGTTACGCAGTGCATTGTATAGTACTTTGTAACTTACTATTCAAGAGATACATATAAAGTCACTGTCAATAAGTTAAAACATATAATGTCATAGCAGTTTCAATAGATTTCTACCTACAGTGTGACTGATAAGAAATTATTACAGTATACTGGGTTTTACTTCCCACTTTAATATGGATACAGAATTTAATGGTTTATGTTCAAAGAATATGGAGAGAACACATGATTTGCTCATCGAAATTATTTCAGTAGAAGTTTTTGGGGCCAATGTTCCCTACGTATGTATTTGCCTGCGCACCAAGAGGACACCATGTTGCAACATATCCCGCCGGTTTCTGTGTGGCAGATTCTTACATCATCGCACTATGTTGCCTTCAGTCCCATAGAAACCTTCCTCCATACCCACAACAGACTTGGTAGAGCTGCAGGGGGATTTCTATAGAGATTAGAAGAGTGTGTCTGTGGCACCAGTGTGCATCTAGAAAGAACGTGTGAGAAGTCAGAAAGCTATAAAATCAAATTAGGTAATCCAAAAGAAGAGTGAGAGATTGAGTTCGTACCTAACGGATTTGTAAGAGGAAAATAGTGAAATGTACGTCGGTTGGGTGAAATGTTGGAAAATTACTAAAATATGATATGTGAAAAAAAGAGAGGATATTTAACAAAAACTTAACGGCTTGCTAAAAATACCATATAAGTATATGATAAAAGACAAGCACTGCGTATGGCCTGTAAAAAGTATACACTGTACGACTTCGACTAAGCAGATTAATCAGAAAGAATGCTTACCAACAACCACTCTTAACTTCACCACACACCGCGTGTTGTGCATTTTACAAATAGAGTTTTATTTGTCAGAAGTACTCGGTTCTGCTTTCAAGAAATTGGCTGAAAGCAAAGAAAATTCGTTTGGCTGAATCACATTTGGAGAGCATTAGACAGTTAGGTAAATCATTATCAATAAATATAGCTGTGCGAACTATATCAGTGCGGCAATTATCCATTTGGACGATGTGCTAAGACGAGTTGGTGCTGAAAAGTCCTGGTTAATGGAAAGGTAAAATGGCAAAGCTGCTACAATTGCATAAAGGCAAAACGACGAGAAACCAATCAAGAGATATGAAAGTTTTAATTATCTACTATATACATTTCCCAATTTTGCAGCTCTGTTGCTAACCCGGTAAGTTTTGGCCAAAGCCATGGCTTTTCCGTATTTCCTCTTGCTTACACAATTGAGGTCATTCCCTTGATATTTTCTTTTATTATATGCCCATAATAAAACACGACTACTGCTGCTGTAATTTTTCTTTACTGAAAATCAAAATTTTTCAGTACTTTCCGGCCTATATGAAACAAGTGCTGTAAAGGAGCTCCGTATCTGCTGGTCGATCTCGGCAATATCAAACCGGCCTCGATGTGACACAGCGAAAGTTGGACGAGATGAGACACAGGTTGTACATTTCTAAACCTTGGTGCATGATTAGAGAAGCGGTGCCGTGCGATATCTGATGATGCAGGTCAGATGCAGAGGTGCAGATCACAAACTGATGATGATGATGGCATATAGAGATGCATGTGATAGATGGCATCTGATGGCCGACACAGAGAGCGCTACAGGCAGCGAGATCTTGTGATCCTCCATGTGCCACATCTATTTTGATCTATATAATCAGCTTAAACAACTGTAGTTAGGCCATGGGCGGATGTATAACATTACCAGTGATCTAAGAAAATAAAAGTTGTCTTAGTCTGGCAAATGCAGCAACCGCTGGTTGCTGAGGGTACTTGGTAAGTTGCGGCAGCTTTGATGAAATGCGTCTTAAATTCAGAATTATGTCTTACGGCATTGAGGAGCACTCATGATACGGGCATCAAAGTACTTATTTCGAATATGATTATGGGTTAATATACTCAGCGTTAAGTTATTGTTTACAGAATGTTTGCCAAGTCAAAAAAAAGATGGAAATAAAAAACTAACTAGAAAGTGGACTGCACTAAGCCTATATAGAAAAAGAAGTTTTGAAAAATAATTACATGAATACTATACTAAGAAGAATCGTGTTCCTGCAGTTTTTCACATAGGTAATGATTGTTATTTTGGCATTGTCAACGAAATATTCAGCAAGTCACGTACTATGCCGGCTAAGTACCATAGCCTTCATGTATACTTGCAAAGTACGTATGGAGCTTCGACACCATGTACTAGTAGCATAGTACGTCGCGTCATCTCAGTTGAGATCTTAGAAAAGTTAAAGCAGGATACTCAGCAGCGTCTAGCTCTGTTGGTACGATGTCCAAACTTAGGATTTAGTTAATACTTCATCAAGTATTTCTGCTCTTAGCAAAAGCTCAATCTTTTATACCGAGTCGAAAGCGCATTCTTACGTTCAAAAGCAGCCCTACCATGCAAACTAATGGGTCATGGACCGGTTGAAATACGAATATTCAGGGGCAAGCGGTTTATAAATGGGTGATAGAACACCCACCACCGAGAGATTCACCCTCGGGTAGAAATTTGAGGTTTTCTTAAAGTTTACGTAAGCCGCAAGCAGTAATAATATAGGGAGCCACAGGGCATTCTGTTGGGCGTTTGGATCGACAGCTGTGGATACATCTTCTCGGAAAGGACTGCATGTGGCTCTTGTGCATTCCAATGTGTATACGTAGATGGAGCGTTGAACAGGGCAGTAAAATTAAATCTTTGAGGCTTATGTTGTTCAGAACTTCAGATAGGTGTCCTGTCTTCGACCCGTTGATTCAAGTTTCAGGTGTTGACCCTTAAACGATTAGATTAGGTTATTTATAGATTAGATGGCAGGCAGTAGACGGACCAACAAGTTCATTGCGAAAAAGTAGCCGGAGCTGACGCTCCGGCTCTGTATGAGCTATTGTCGTTGTCAGATAATGTAGATATCTGAGAATGAAGAAAAATAGAAACGGAGAGAGAACAACATATTACCTGTGACACTTCCCACAAACTCACCCTTACGTCGTATATATATATGATGAAGATTTCAAATGGCTCAGCAGAATCGGGTTGCTGCTAACACCTGTAACTCAATTAAAGATGACGAAGCCAAAGTGCTTGTCTGCAGACTAGGATAAATCAAATCAAACGAGTTTGGCTTACATCGACTCTGGCGACTCAGACGAACGCGTTCATACCGCACAAAGCTAATCTACACTGCAGCTGCAATCTATTTACATGCACCTCCATGTTATTTTACAACAAAATTAATAATGACTATCTTCCTGAAGTTGTTCTTTTCTTTGTCCACGACATTCTTCCATTGATGGATACAAGATTTTAAATGATCAGTTCTTAGAAAGATCCAAAAATTGCCCCAAGTTTCACTCTTGAAAGCAGCCGCAGCCAAGCTGCACCGTCGTGTGCTGAAGTTATTAACCCCACAGAAAAATATTTTTTGAAACTGACGATATCTTCATCTTTTATGAAGGTTACTGTGGCAAAGCGAAAGAAAAGAAGTATAGGTGACAGTGTCGACCTCCACTTGTGTGTCGGCGTTCTGAGGGCAATGCCAAATCCGGCTCAGTTCTTGTCTTGTTGCATGAGGTCATCTTGTGGCGTGAGCTGTGGGTTTCCGCAAGGATGCTAGTTCATTTTTTAAGCTTCCATGACGATGTTGCTATTGTTTAGGAAATTGATAGCAGCGAAATCGTTACGGCATGATGTAAAGGTATTGGAAACGGGTGCTGTTTTGTTTACAAATTTGCGAGTCGTCACAATGTTGATCCAAGAGTGTAGGCGGCAAAAGAAGTCGTCGAAAAAGACGACTCATCCAGTCTCATTAAGGTAAGGTATTTAATTAGTTCACATACTGTATATGGAACTTCGGTCATGAGCGAAAGTATCAGTACTTTGATCAGAGTTCAGGCTTTAATCCCAAACAAATCTCTCTTGAGATTAAGGTTGTCTCTTCAGCACGTTTGATTTTGGAGGCGTCTCAAGGGTAAGTAGTTTGGACAACTACCGAAAATTGATCCAAAAAGGCAAAACCAGCACTCACAGTTGACGTTCCCATCCAGTCAAAACTAGTGAGATTAGTTTATCTTAATACCATGGTCGCAGTTAACGACATCTAGAACGTACGCTGGATATAAGTTTGGAGTGTGGAGACACGGATACCCCAAAAAATTTTTGGCTGCCCCAGAAAGTAAAAATCGCATATAAGCTGCGGAGCCACAAAAAAATTTGCTAAGGTAGCGGCAAAGAATCAAGACGGGAGATCTTTTGATAAAATAAATAAATAAATAAAAATCTTGTCTAAAATATTAACGACAGCAGCAGCCACGGCGAGAGTCAGGCGCCGAAGCAGCTCCGTTATTTTTGTAATAACAGCTATCATCTGAGCAATAAACCGGTGGAAATTTCTGAAAATTCCAGTTGTTTTATCTCGCGTATGGGCAAGCAAAGGTCATCGAGTACTCCAGTTATCCACACAGACACCAGGTCGTTCACTAAAACGACTACTCCTGAAAGTATACCGTCCATGCACTCCTGGTGACGATCGACATAGGAGTTGTTTGAACAAAATGCATATGAAGAGAATTTCTGGAAAATTTTCCATACTTAACTCTATGCCATTTCATAGGACGGTCAGTAGCCGTGAATCAACGAAATAATCATAATAATAATAAAAAAGATACAGGAGTTGCTGATCAGTGTGCATAGTACAAACTTCACGGCAAGACTTCAGGGACTGAATCATTTCTCTATGGTTAGCGTTAGCGCAATTGACGATCGTGAAATTAATTGCATGAAAAATATGCTTTCTTGCAACAACTCAACAGAGACGCTGCGAATCGTGTTCACTGCATGAAAGTACACAGCTGTGAATGGAGATTGTCAAAAAACTAGCAGGAAAACCCAATATTTACGAGCATGTAGATACTGAAAAATCAAAATGTACGCAAACGCAGAATCATAAAATTTTAGGCGAAAGGCCGATTTTTCCGAAATCGTTTCCTATGAGCATTAACTAATTACCTCCGCCTAGGAGGTTATGTTTTCGTCGGGTTTGTCTGTCTGTCTAACAATTTGTTTGTCTGTCTGTCTTAATGCCATAACTCTAAATGTTATGGACGGATTTTTATAAAATTTACACAAGTTGTTAGGTATATTACGAAGAGTAAATGACCAAATTTTTTTTAATGCTCTGTTCGTTCGTTAGTCACTGTATCTAATTCTATGCTTGTTAGCGCAATAACTAAAAAAATTATCAATGGATTTTTTTGTAATTTATAGCAGTTGTTTTTTAATCTTAAAAGACATGAATGATTAAATTTTTGTGCAGATCGGTTGGTTCGTTTGTATGTTTGACCCATGTTTGTCATAATGTTGGTTAGCAGCATAACTCAAAAAGTTATGAACGGATCTTCACGAAATTTGCATAAACTTTTAATACCATCAGAGGGCACAAATTATTAGATTTTGGAGTTGATGGAAAGAAAATTATGGTTTTAAAGCCAAATTGAATTTTTCGTTACCGTTGCCTGGCTTGGCGGTGATATGCGCTCTCAGAGTGCTCTAGTCACTTATGATTTTTCTATAGGTTAAGACTGACAACGCGTGCGACTTCGACGGAAATTAAAACCATTGAATATTTTTTAAGAAGTATGACTGACCCACTTACAATATATAGGAGCGTTACACGTGATCCGGCAAAGGCATCAATGTATAGTTGTCAATAAAATAACCTCAATGGCTTACAGTTTGCAGTAAGCAGGCAAGCAGCAGTTTCTGTAGGATTAGCATTTATTTAAAATGGGATTGCTAGTCTCTTTAGGCAGTAAAGTGTTAGCGAAATGTTAAAACAACACTAAAAGCGAGTTACGGTGAGGGAAGAAAGAGCTGTTGCATCCACGGAACTCAATCCGGTCGTAAGTGGACGACTTTAACTGTATACACATACAGCCGTACAAATAAAGACAAGCATTGAGTTATAAGCACACACATACAGACACAGTGGCGCTGTCGATGCGCGTAAATACCAAGGCAGTGAAGCAGTTCAAGGCAACAGTGAGGGTGAGGGCAAGAGGGGAGGTGTGGGGTCAGCGAGGGAACGGTAAAAGAGAGTGGTTACAATTGGCAGGCTAATTTGAGAAAAAAATAGGCAGGAAATTTCCCCCAACAAAATCAGGTAATTCGCATGACAATTGTTCCACTTGCGTAATTAAGCTTCGATTTATATTTATGCTAATTTGCTAATTTCAAAAGTACCGTTAACTGCTGAAGAATCACCTCAATTTTGAGGTAGGATCAGCAAGGTTAACGTAATTGTCACATTTGGTGCCCATTTATTATGAGCAGATCAATTCTTCAGAACTTTAACAAGGAGCGTCAATATAAGAACTGACCTTAAAAAATGATGAAGCAAATCAATTCTGACAAGAGATTATTTTATTATAAATAAGGGCTTAGAATTCGTGAGGGACATTGCAGCATTGAGAACCTTAATGAAATATTCTTTGTGAGCGAGAATATCGATCTCACGATCTCGTGAGTAATGAAAAAATAAGCAATTGGTAGCCAGAAAAGTATATTGTATTGCAACGTAAGGGAAGATAACTTGCTGGGAGAGAGGATGACAATGCATGGAGTAAAGCATATAGACAGGTGGACCGAAGGATCTTTGTTGGTAGCGTCTAGGCAAGGTTGCAATAGATAATAAGGTAAAATAACAGATGGAGAGTGGGTGCCCCAGGCCTAAAATAGATATATTGAAGGAACAGAATTTGTAGCATCAATGGTGGGTTTCAAAAGAAAAGGGAAAAAAACTGTAATGGAATGAACGTGACTAGAAGCGCAGGCGACAAGGGCGTAAGCTATGTTTACAGTATAGTAAAGTGAGGTAAAAAATGAATTACCCACTTTAGGGGTAAAAAATAGAAGCCCTCTCTTGCAGTAAAAATCCCAATTCAATTTTTATCCCTAATGTGGGTAATTAATTTTTTACCCCACTTTACTATATATGTAGATAGGTTGAAAGAAGTTCTTGAGAGAACGGAGAACATATAAAACGATGTGGTAGAAAACTATTCAAAGGATAGAGGCGTAACGCATATAGGGAGACCGAGTGAAGTCAGTTGGGAAGATGGAGGAAAATGTAAAGCAGAAGAAAAATTCGATAGAGAGGTGAAGGACAGATAGTGTAAGGTATATAGGGAGACCGAGTGAAGTCAGTTAGGGGCACAGAAAAATAATTACAAAATATTTGCACTGGAAAGAAACTGGCTGGAAGCCCGGCCGAGCGGTGTACCTGGAAAGGACGCTGGAGGACACAGGAAGGCCGTTAATAATTTCTGCCCGTGAGCGCAAAGCACGGCGAAAGATTTATGTACGAAGCGAAATATTTATGCGGACATGTCGCATATAGTCCTCCTGGCGGGCAGCCATCTACTCTGGCATCATAATTGCCATATAACGGACCTAAGAGCCATAAAAGTCACATGCAATACCATTACAGCAAGTCCCCTTAATGACTCAACGGCAGATGCAGTTTGTCTTTATAATCACCTTATGACAAAACAGCAATTATAGCATTATAAGTTTTGCTTTAGGCTTCAACAGTAAATCATTGTTCGGGTTTGCAATGAAATAGTGTAAAGCTGAATATTCTATCAAGGAAGATAGTGCTCGATTATTCAATTTACAACTGACAATACTCGCAACTTTAATTTTCTTTTTAGGTGGTGTATTTTAAGCTTCGGCTGCTCAGCCATATAATTCTAGCCACGTGGTGTTCAAAGCAGCATCATTTTGCATTTTCACGCTAATAACTGTTAAGATTTTTTTTTTTTTTAATTTCAGTGCCGCATTCATCCTTAGAATCAGAACAGACCACGCGCTCGACAGTTGGCACACACTATAGGTAGGCACAACTGCCCCAGCACTAACACAGAGCCCACCCAACTATAGTTAGCACACACTAGGCAGAGACACATGCCTCAGCACCAGGACAAGCTCCAGTTGGCGCCCAGTAGGCATAGAGCGACACTCCCTCATCACCAGTTCACTGTAACTCTAGCGACCCACCAGCACCGGCGGCGCAGCGTGCTCGCCAGTATTATGAAATTCCTTTCTCTGCAGCTGGACGAACGGACGGACGGACGACTTTCTCTGCTTCAGGACGAATCTGAATGCGAGAGTTGATAGCTGCGTGATGAAGTTCAGAGCTCACAATCTCGCTGGGTAGCCGCGGAGAATTGTAGAGCTACACTCTAATATGGAAACAGTTTGTATCTACTGTATATAATACTTGTTTCTTGATATGCGTTTTTACTGTATGCTCGCGCAGGAGGGAATATTATAGCTAATTTCCATTAGCATACGAACTGAAATTTAGGCTTGGGCTAATTTTAGAGAATGGGCCTCTTATCCCATTTATCTTTGTTTTAATATCTAACCTTAGGTAATCTACTAGGCAAGGTGCAATAAAACTATCAATGATACTAGCAGAAAGATGTGCAAGGAAAAGCAAACAGAGAGACACGCAACTCGAGCAAATATATGTACCATATGTATTATAATGGGCAGAAAGTACTCATATATACATATATACTATAATTCAAATCTTTGTCATTAATATTAATGAAACGATAATCAAAAACAATGCCAAACAGCGATGTGATTCGCACCTGGCGAACACTAAACACTGATTGGCGCAGCACTATAATGCCAATAGTGTCATGAAGTGGTGTGAAGATTATGAACACCAACATCCGGTCAAGCCAATAGATATCAATAGGAGGCAGAAATACAACGAAAAAAAGCGAATAGTACCTGAAAATAAGCGACAAGCATACCAATACGGTTACATCTTCAACAGGATGGTGGTAATTGACGTCGATATCCAACGAGGGTAACAGAACAGGTGTTATCAGGAACCAAAATTGCCCAGACTAAATTCTAATAATGCTTGAGAACAAGAGACTAGTGTACATCGCTAAAGAATAAGGGAACAATAGGTTATATATCACTCCTGTACAATTTTAACACCGGTGATGTCATTATACAGGGTGATGCATAATATCAGCAGATGCTAAGGTCACCATACAGTATACTGGGAGTGAAAAATGGTAAAAACAGATGAGATAAGTGCAGCATTATATAGTACACCATAACATCATCACCTGTATAGGTTAATCAGTACCATCGGATACTAACGGCAACATGTACAGAGCGTCTCACTACAAATACAAAGAAAGAGCGCGCAGAGGACCAAAGAAGAGGCGGAGGGTACACGAAGCAACAACAAGGGCCAAGCGACATCCAGAACAAAGGGTGGTAGCCGTGAGCGATTCAGAACTGTATCCCCTGAAGCCAGGGGCTCCAGTATGGATGGTTTGGCTGCAATAAAATTCCACTACTCATAAGAGGGAAGAGACTGTCAGTGCTTAACGCCACCTCGACTGCTTCTTATCCACATTTGCCAGCTAAAAATATGCATAAATATATAACAGCAGCGTCTATCTGAATAGAATTCTAGGCTACTCCAGGCGGCAAAGCCATAAAACAATTTCTGGGGCTCGCCAAATTTTTGCTAGGGAAAGAAGAAGTGAGTACGCGATGCACAACAACGCCAATGGCCATCCAGAACAAAGGGCGGTGGCCAAGAGCAGCAGTGGATGGCGTCCCCTGCAGCCATGGCCCCCAGGATGGTCAGTTAGGTCACCATAACCGAGATAAGGGCTCCTTAATTGCCTTGATGCAGAGATGACCTCTGTCGCTCCTGCCTAGAGTCTTGGCAGCCTCGCGGTCTGGCGTAGGGGGAAGGTGTCTTGACAGCAAGCCTGAGGGCTCTGGATAGTGAATGAAATTCTTCACAGAACGTGCTGCCAATCAGAGCTTCTCGATGGGAAGTGCGAAGTTCTTTTTACAATTTATTAACTTATTCTTGCTGTGTCCCATGTTAGAGACAACGAAAGTTAAATTCTGTTACCCATTTAAGTGTATCTAACAAATGCTTTGGGCGTTGATGGATTTTCTCTCCGCCATTCTTAACTCCAAGAATCGGGGGAAAAACGCTAGCGCAAACATTACACAGCTTTATCGAAGAGGCCTTTTAGTGAACTAAGCCTTAGGCGCTTTCGGGTTACATTTTTACTAAGCAGAGTAGTGAACAATATTTTTAGCGAGGAGTCATCACTATTAATATAATAAATACCTATGCTTTAAGACTCGGCATGGCTATTTGCCAATTAAAATAAGCAAACTGACCATTCTAACATTTGTAAAAAGCATGGTGTACATAGTATAAGATAAAAGTATTCGATAATTACTTCCGAATGCAAAACTCCAGTTTCAGTCATAACTGCGAACGACTGGAAATTTCAGCATCGATAATTCGGAACGTCGAAACGATTTCTTGTATACAAAAGACAATAAACGAGTTTCAGTTTCGGCGTTACGCATTTGGAAAATTCATACAGTAAAATATTTTCATGCACTCACGCCCACTAGCCATGCAGCGGTCGGTGAAACACAATACTGGCGAACTTCTTGAGGCCTTTACCGGAACATTTAAATGTGACTTACGAAAATGAGGAAGGAAGAAAGGGCTGCGCATGAAGACCAACGATCGTAAAGAAAAGGTTTACGATCGGTCAGGGAAGGTCAAGTTCAGACGCATGGAGTACAGCGCGTGCAGCAGTAACAGAGCTTACTTATGGAGAACGTTAATTGTGTTTAGTATATGGATACTCATATAAGCAGAGTTGATATAGCTAATGCAACAACAATAGAACTAACGCAGAACGTTGTAATCAGTATACGGATACGACAGGATTTATCTATACCATTCAATGCTCGGGTTCTTAGTAACATAGCGTCGAAGAATAGCGTCTATTGTGCAAGTATCAGTTATCTATATCGCAGTTGAATATATTTGTCATTCATTTGTAGTATTTAAATCAAATAAACTTTTATTTAGTTTAAATACACAATTCACATGACGTCATATACACATGCTTTTCTATAGTGTGCTTCAACTGTTTTTAACTAGCCGATCAAAATTCTAATATTAGGGTAAAAAGGAATAATGTCAAGTTTATTTCTATCGTAACACATGGTGTATTCGATACAGACCTTCGCTTACTAAACGTTCACGTTCAAGTCTAGCCTCAAGAGTAGTAGCAGAGCTATTATGCTTAATCTAGGGTTTACAATTGAGCTTTTGTGAGTAATCCAGTACAATTCAGTGTACCCAGTGTATGCTAAGACCTTTACAAACTGAACTTTTAACTTCAGAGAGCTATGTTTAAGCCAGGGCCTTCATCAGCTGAGCTTCAAAGTGTAATACACTGTGATCAAAGGTCTTCACCAGCTAAGCCCTTAAGCATACCGTCAGCAGTGGTAATACAGTTTTATTAATCCAGGGTTTGCACCAACCAAACCAAGCCTGCGCCTGCAGCCGACGCCTGGCAGTAAGGCAGAAATCACATGCAAATGCTCAGTAAAGGATACACAACTCAAGCGATCGTGATAACATGTGTCCAAGCCGACCGGAAAAGGCGAATCTAAACCGCTGTAGCAACAAGGCCAGTTAGACATTCCATTACATAGAAGCGACGATGGAGTTCTTAAAGCATTAACCAGGCGTCGTGCGGAACCAATGCTCATGAACAACCTTTAGTTTACATGATTTACTGCTCGTGGGAAGACAGTAACAAAGAAATATATGTCTACCTACAGTATATTAAAAAATATATATATATATATTGAGTGAACATTTGATATTGCAATTACATTCCTCGAGGACACACACAGCCTGATGCATCACTCAACCTCCGCAACAGGAGTCCAGGATACTGAACCTCGTACAGACATTACTCACGGGGTGCGGACACACAACTAGATTCTCACTCTATTGCCAGTACAGTGCGGCTTTCGCTTCACTTCAGCTTGACTCAAAAAGCCTGCAAAGGCCGATAATGCCAAGGACACAAACCCCGCACATAATACAAGTTAAAGCTGAAAAATAGAAAGCGAAGCTTTAAAAGTGATCAATTTTTGTTCATCGCCAATGGAACTAGGAATTTATAAAACCTGAAAAATTTAAAACAAAATTTGGCGTTTCAGGGGTGGGAATTAAGCTCTAAAGAGACTTTTTTTTTGCAAAGGCATGGCAGTTTTTAGGCAAGGCGGGAGTTCATGTAAACAATAAAACAAGAATGGCCTCCTACAACTTGGTAAATAAGAAATGCAAACACACTTAGCGTAGTGTCCATGCGCATAAAAATATATGCTTCATTGTTCAAAGAGTACAACTAGTAAGGGAAATTTTTTTAAAGCGTTCAGTGAAGACTATTGACTTAATTAGTCCTCCCGCATGCAATTAAAATATGAGGCAAGAACTACTGAAATCGGAAAATTAGATCAAGTGTACTGATTAGCTGCAAGTATTGGCACTGTAGCCTCTATGAGATCAAACTACACACGCGTCATTAACGAGTTTGAAAACCTACTGCGATGGACAGATTAGCAGCGTAGCTGCCCTGCGTGTAATCAAAATAATATACTTATAATTTTTAATTTAAATAAAATCCCTTTAATAAGAAAGAAGTGCAGATAGCTGTAACTATCGGTACAGTATTCCTACCCATGGTTAAAATAGATTAAATAGCTGGCAATAGATAAAACAAACAGACCCATTCTCACAGAGGAACCGTCTCTCACGCTCCGGCCCGTTATGAGTTACTACCATTACGTTAATAAAAAACCTGTTACCTACAAATTAGATATGCACAGTTAATTTACTATAAAATCTACGGAGTAAGACCCAGCGTAGTGATTAGCTATTACTATCGGCACGGCTCTCTCGAACATGATTAAAGTATGCACAATTAACTACAATAGCCGAATACTACAGTGAGGTGCACGCAGCGTTTGCTATGAAGTATTGCTGGCCAAAGGTCAGTCTTCTGAACACAATGCAGAGGTCGCACAGGAGTCGGAAGGTTAAGTTCAGAGTCAACATAAACTGTTCGTAACCTTTGTAGCTATGACGAACTCCATGCAGACTACAATTAAAAGTCAAACTGGAGGCTTGCACTTGCAAAAGTCAACGTGTGGGGTCACAAAAATAAAAGTCAAGAGCAAGAGGCTTAGCGTCACACTATTCGTTTTTTTTTTCCTGGTGCAGCAGTGAGCCATTTTCCGTCTATTCCGCAGTATATTCGTTTTAATTTTCCTTGTGAAAACCGGTGAAACGTTTTCCGCTATTCATTGAGTAGGTGTCGGAAAGAAGACGTTTTTCCTATATTTTCACCATAGCCTTGCATGTAAGAATATGCGTGTAAAATTTGTAGTGTAATGACCATTGACTGTATTGTTTTTATAGCATTTTTAACACATAAGGCTCGACAGTAGAGCTGAAAGAAAATAATAAATTATGTAACAACGATAATATAAATGGTGAGGAAACAAAAAATGAATATGTCATACCTATACAGAGTGCGACTTCCAGGTATGAAGACAAAAAGTAGTTTAGTAATGCGCGCGTGTTCCCTATATAAAACTTTATTCCAATTCAAACTCGCATATCAGAATAGCTGAATATTATTTACAACATATGGCACGACGCATAGTAACATAAAAAAGCATAAATTGCGTGTTTACTTTGCGACTGCGGGTCTAATAATGCAGCAAATTTGGTATCATTAGCAAAACCCACAGCATGCTAGTAAGCTTTTGTTGTTTAGCTTAGAAAAATGTTATTTCTAGCCAAACAAAAGCAATCAAATCGCAGATAGACCTCTCTTCTACAAGTGCAATAGGTTAAACCAGAAATGATAATTAACTGTGTAGTAATCATGCATCTTTAGAAAAAAATGGCTTTCCCTCTACCGCAAAAAGCACAGGAAACTGCCTTTGCTGACTAAAATCAAAATACACAACAAAAATTTGCCTTTTGGCATTGTTGGTAGAGTGTATGATTACTTGTAAACACTGCACACTATCATCACAAACAAAAGACAAATTCAGTGTGGATAGATAGAAACTTAGAAAGTAGTAATTAACGTCCAGCACAATAATTTTTCTATATTTATAGACTAGAACATACAAAACGTACAATTCTTCCCTCAAAGGAGTTAGGTTGAGTAAATGTATTTATTTGTAGATTAAATGTAGCAGACGATCCATAGAAAAATACAAGCCCAGTTTAATAAGTATGGGTTACAGTGTAGTACATTCTATCACTAACAAAGAGCGTAACCCTTCTCCCCATGGCAGTATAGGGTGAGCAAACGTATTTAGTTTTAGGCTCAATGTTGCAGGCCATCATCCCAAAACATGCTGTGTAGGAATGCAGTAGTTAATATTTGGTAAAAATTTATTTACTTATATATAACAAACGAAACTTGCTACCCTTTATCCCCCATGGCAATCGGGTGAGCGAATGTGTTTAATTGAGATTTGTTATGCAAAGGCTGGCTGCAATTCCCACACAGGATGGCCAGGTGCGGCGCAATACAGTGAGGGAGGGAGAAAAAATTCCCAGTCATTACTGGGGTGAGGGGGAAAGAATTACGTTCCCATGCAAGGAAAAGTATCGGGTAACTCAATACAGTAAATCTTTGCTCATCACCTGGTATTGTTTGATGACTCAGTAATTTAGTTAGGCTTGCCGTAGCGAAGGAATGTTACAAATGGGAAGGTACAGACGCAATAATTTGCAAAAAAATAGGCAGCTGCACAGATGCGCGCCTTTGATGTTGCTGGCGATCTAGGTAAAAAAAAAATCAACGGTTGGTGGAACTGCTTGCGAAAAGCGGTAATGTAACCGATGAGAAGAAATGGAAAGTGAACTGGATATCTGTTGTATTTCCATTAGGGAACATCAAGTACTATATAAAGTATATAATATCACCCTTATTTACTTTGTAGAGTGAACGATTCTCAGTTCTGTAGAACATACCGGATGTTATTTTTTTAGATTTTAAGCAATGTTCATGTGTGAACGATAATTGGTTTGCAACTATAGAGTCAACGACTCAGTTCTTATGTTAGCTTAGATACGCAGCTATGCTAGGAGTTATGTTGGAAAGAGTAGAACAGTTGTGTGACATCTATTTTACTATCATCGTACTTCCTCCTTCAATGATCAACTTAACAACTTCGTCAATTGAACGCTGATATTTAATTCACGAAGTAGTTGAACCCTAGAACTTATATATAGCAATATATGGCTGGCAAGGTTGTCAGATCCAAAATTCAGCATAGAGCAGCAATGCTGCACATTAGGAAGTGCTTTGTCAAGTGTTTTGCTGTGATATACAAAAGACAGGTTACCTTACCAAAGTTACCTTAGTCTAGGTGTTGTTATGCTCACCACTCACTGATTAAGAGTTGTCTATAAGCTGCACTCTATGACCATTAGAAGGTCCACGAGCGAGTTGTTTCCACAGTGCACGTTACCATTTACACCTGGATTATCTGTTTTTCCAGAAGGTAACTGCTTTGTAACGTTTCGTACTTTATGAACCGTATTTATGATATGTATTTTGAATATGACGAGGTATGTACTAGACCAGCTTTGAACTCTTCACGGGGAAGCAGTGAAGCTATTGAATATTTCTGAGTAGCTGGTCGCGCCCTTTTTGGTCGGAACTTGTTCTGCCCATTACGTCCTGCACGTTCGGAATGTCTCTCGTCGCAAGTAATTCACATTTTACTGCAAGCCCAAATAGAAAATAGCATACTGTCAATAATGGCTTTTAAATGAATAATAAAGCCTTGAAAATTCACTACTTCATGATTTGAATAAGATGAAAATTTCATAAGGGTGTTGCCATTCACCCATGAAGGTATAAAGGACCGTCCTTTATAACTTCATGCATTCACCCCATTTCTCCTGAATATAAATTGCTTGACCTAAGCCTTCGCAGCTGGGGGACATACGTCTCAAAGTTTTCCAGCCCTCCCAGTCTTATACATAATACATCCTCTTCCTTACTTATATCCTCGTTGCTGGAGACTATCAATCTAAACGCTTCCCGTCCACTTCCAATCTTATAAGACCTTCACCCTGACCCATTTTGTTGCTGGGGGGACTATGGGCCCACAAGTTTCCCATCCGTTCTCTGTCGTCCGAATCCCAGCTTCCGCCCTCCCGCACCCACTCCGTGCTCGCCCAAACGGCTGACAAAAAGGACCGTGGACAATCAGAAGCCACTTTCCTTTCTTGTGACCGCATTTTTTCTCTGGGACTTCGGTGGATAATAAAACGAAGTTTTGTGGTGAGAGCAATGTCAAGGTGCGGGGCCTGGCCGGTATCTAGAGAGACTAAGACAATGCCTGTGAAGCAGAGGGGAGATATGACTTGCTACAGAGCACAGTAAAGAATGAGATTTACCTTACTAGCCGCTCTATTACACGAATGCTTGGCATAAAATACTGCTGTTCATGAACGTAAAAGCGCATTCGTATTTGTAGGCAATTAAGATGCAGTGACAAGGGACAAGATGTTCGTTCTTCTGAAGACATTTGACCAGCAGGACAAAGTTACTCATCCACTGGGATTAGACCGCTTGCAGTGCTGTTGGTGCTGGCAAGAACAGGGCCCCAGCACAAATGATCGCTCTTTTTCTCTAGTCATTTTGGGTAAATTCCTTTATCATCAAAATACTGCAATACAGACTAGCATGTTTATATAATTATACATATTACAAATTTTATAAATTATCGATATATGTTTTTCCGTCCTCTCTCTTGTGTGGCGATATGAGAGGCAAAAATTTCGATCATCCAATTACCTAAAGTAGAGGCTGATAAAACGAACACGGAGTGAAACCCCTGATGCGGACGACATAATGTAGCTATCAACTTGAGTGCACATAGGCGAGTAATTTACAGTAAGTGATACTTGAAGCGAAGATAGCAGTTAAGACATGCTTCGACCAGATATCCTTCACTTGGACTTCTCTCTCAACAGGATATAGTTTCTCTTAATTCTTTCTTCTCTAAATCTCCTTCAAACTAAAGCAATAGAGATAGGTGCGAGTGAAGCTTGTAGCTGAGTCTAAAGTAACCACTGCAATGGTAACATTCAATTGTATACAGAAGCCAAGGTACAGATTTTCGGGCAAAGGAGACTTCAACCACGGCAAAAATTCATTATATGCGATATTCAGCATTAGCTTCGCTCGGATGACAGAAGTTCGACCCGATTTTGTCTGTGCTCCGGCTGCCACACTACAATATGAAACACAACAACGGGAATGAACATTGAAGTGCACAGCCTTCTTCTTGACCTGGCCCCCTATGGGGGTACTGATCCATTGGCATGTTTCCTCTTTTTCTTCGGAGAGCGGCTGGTGTGCTCGCGGCCCCGTTTGCTTCTGTATTCCGTCGGACGTTACGGCTGGGCTCTTTTCTGGAATGCTGGCGTGTCGCTCATGTGACGCCTGTTCTCAAAGGCTCTGTCTCATCTCGAACCTCTGACTATAGACCCATCTCGATCATACCTGTCTTGTCGAAAGTTTATGAGAGGTTGGTTGCGTTGAGGTTGGGTTGCTTTCTTGAGAAGCAGGGTGTCCTTCTCCCAACACAGTATGGTTTTCCTAACGGCTTGGGAACTTGTGATGCTCTGCTTCACATTTCTCATGTGTTGCAGCTGGCTTTTGATGGGGTCATGAGGCAAGGTTGGTACAGCTTGACTTCAGTGCTGCTTTGATCGCGTGAATCACCTTGGGTTACTCTATAAGCTGAGATTGATGGGTATTGGTGGTCCAGTTTTCGCGGTAATTAGTCAGTTTTCATTCGGCAGACGTCAATGTGTAGTTGTTGATGGGCAGATGAGTGAGTTTTTGGGCGTAGTTTCTGGTGTCCGACAGGGCAGTGTCCTGGTCCCTTTGTTGTTCATCGTATATGCAGCGGACCTGTTTGATCTTGTTAATAATTTACTCGTTGATTACGCTGATGATGTTACTCTGCTGCCTGTTTGCAATAAGCCTACAGATACATAGGTTGGAGGTGTCAGAATCCGTTCAGCATAATTTGGAAGTGATTGACTCTTGGTGTTCTAGGTGGGGGATGAGGCTAAATGCAGGCAAGACTAAGACCATGCTCGTGTCTAGTCACGTACAGTGAGACCTCTTTTCCCCGCACTCCTCCTTTCCCCGCACTCATATTACAATATTGGATGGTGTGCCAGTTCCAGTGGTTGATGACTTGGTAATCTTGGGTGTCAATTTTGATCTAAAATTGACGTTCGAGCCCCACATTCGTTCGGTTGCCTCAAGAGTATCGCAGAAAATTGGTCTTATGACACGTGCTTGGAGGGTGTTTGGCTCGGTAGAGTTGACACGTCACTGCTTTAATTGCAATGTCCTCCCTCTTCTGGAATACTGCTCCGTTGTCCGGAGTTCTGCTACCGATTGCCATCAGTGTTTGCTTGACAGAGTGGTTCGTATATGTGCGTTCATGCTGGATGGTGTTGTGCCCTTTGATCTGGCGCATCGTCGCAGAGTTGGGAGGGTCTGCTTTCTATATAAGATATATAATTGCCCGAGTCATCCGCTGTCTGAGTTTCTTCCGGAGCCATTTGTTCGGGTGAGGTATACTCGGCGTACTTGAGCTCTTCACGACTGTGCTTTGGAACCGGTACGATGCCATACCGGCCAGTATTCTCGTTCTTTTTTCCATCATGTGTGGATGTGTGGAATGGTCTTGATGCCTCTGTCTTTGTTGGTGCGGGTATTGGCAGCTTTAAACGTTCTGTACACAGAGCTATTCTGTGATTTCAGATCTTCTCTTTTCTTTTTTTCTATTTCTTGCTCGCTGGGCTGGTAGCGGGGGGGGGGAGGAGGTTTATCAACCTCATGGAGTTCCTCCATTCCCGCGTCACCAGTCTAGTGTAATTTAATAATAATAATGAAAAGCTTGCTCGATCTGTCAGCGCAGTATTTTCGCCGTCATTTCTCTGACAGTGGAGCACACTAGTATCAATATAACTATTTGTTAAAAAAAACGAGATGCTCAATTGTCGTGTGATATTATTATGTAAATACGAAGTGACAAGCTTTGGTCAGGTATTTAAAAAATTGCCTCGCATCCCAGGAATAAAACGTACATAATAGCATCAAAATATTGCAAGGAGATACCACTTGGAAACAGCGATAAGCTGATCACAAATGTTTCACTGCTGGTAGATGTCCTAAGACTTTATGGTATCTTACAGTGGAAATCCTTGTATTTTCGTCACAAAATAACACGAGCATGACTTACTACTCTGCAATCTTTCGGAAACTCGATCAGTAAGAATCAGCTTATGCAGCACGAGAGCTACCACTAAGAATATTAATTACCTTGTACACAGGTTCACTGACATAGAGAAGAGAACAACTGTGAGAGGACAATAGCTAAAAGCTCGTTGAGGGGATACTTGAAGACATCTCTTACGTGCGTAATTACAGATGAATCGGTTCTTGTATAGTATGATGTATACCTCAAAGAATGTGTTAAGTAAGACTACAATGGGTTACGTTATCTTTAGAATAGACCATGCTAGGTGACGATAGGCACAGATATTATACCTGAATCGTCTGGTATAATAAGTTGCTGCCCTATAGCAAAGAAGACCCTTCTTCCATAAACATTATGTGCAGTTCAGCTAAATTTAGATTCGCTGTTCTAGACGTTCAATCGCCAGTACGTTTAAAGACCAAAAACCTGCCGTGTGAACCCTCCTTTATTATAACCGTTACTATGAAGCGTATGGCGCACAGCATTGCCGCTTTAGATACTGCATGAAACATGAACGGGTGAAAATCATGCATTAATTATGTGTTGGCGTTGACGAGCGCAGTATCGCTCAACCTTGACGGTTAAATTAAGGGTTTGATCTGTAGGGTTTTAATGAGAGCTTTGCTGAGGTTCGCTAAGAGAGCAGCGGAGATCTCCTGAACTCTTATCGAGGAGGTCATCATTGTTTCTCTGCTCTTCAGAAAGCCCTGCGTATCATCAAAAATAGGTGATTGTAAGCAAATTTAAGAGGGTAACAAAAGCGCGTTAGCAAAAATAACAGAAATAGCGATCTTGTGGAGATAACTGTGTTCTGCAGCTTGTTGGGAGCGTATACGTTAACTGAATGAAAATGCACAGCTGAAGAAAACTTAAGAGATACGGAAAAATTAAAGACACAAGGGTTATTCTCCAACGAAACACAGGTATTCTCCACTTCATGAACGAAACTATGACCTATTTTACAAAATAATTGAACTAAATTTGGATTTTATACGAGTTCAGAAACATGCATAGCAAAACACAACAGGTTTCTAAAACTAACTGGAGAGAAGATATGAGTTCGCAAATACAAAGTGAAAACGGTTTAATACTTTTTAGTGTCGTTTGCGCCTAATGCCGATACAGTTCATAATTAGCATAATAATAATATTTGTTGTTGCAGCGAGACACTTCCACATTATGTCAACGCCTATACTTACATTGGGGCGTGTCCGCAAGTGACTAACTGCGAGCTATATTATTTAATCTAAAATGAATACAGATTTACGCTGCAAAGGGCAACAGCATTTCGCTGTTTTTCGACTTATTTAGATGGTATTTTTGATCCATGCTTTTCATACCGCCATGGGTAAAATGGACGATATGCGAAAATTATCCTATTGTGATTATGAATGAAAATGTCAGGGTAGCAGTGGAGCTGACTGCGCAAACAGCAATGAATAAATGACGAGTAATTCTCAAAGCAGGGTCACACGAGAGTTATTTGTCTTAAGTTCCTTCTTCAAAATGTGCAAAGGCTTTGATGCGGTCGCTCAAACAACGGAAACGTAGCCAGATGACAGGGCCGTTAAGCATTCAAAATTTCATTAAACGAAATCAAAAGCTTTAATAGTGACGCCTGCTACGCAAAAAAAGATTGAGGAGCTAACCATTTAGTAATTGATTTGTATGCCCACACATTGCTTCGAGTTCACAAGGATAATATCAAATATTTGGTTGATTTATTGAATTTGTTTATTTGAGTGTCGCATATGGACCGCCGGGAAGACACCACGCTTTGCAGTTTAAAGCTATTTTACACTCAATAAAAAATAAAGAAAAAATAACGAAAAGAAAATGTAGAAAAAATATTGCAGGATGCTAGGACGTGAGAGAAAACGTAAATATTATTCCTTGAAACCTGGGCTGAAAATCATAATTAAAGGGGCAATCCAATCGAAAAATTTTAGATAACCAGTCGATAATACTCCATATTCTGTGCTATATATTATATTAGATAGTTTACAATAGACAGACCATGCAATGAACTCATTCCCAGAAAGGAATCGTTGGGTAGACTCCTTCCTGCTCTAAGATGAGAAAACAGACATCGGAGATTATTAATAAATTTCCAAATTGGAAAGTGCAAAAAATCATCTCGTAGCAAGTCAAAATATATTTGTTTCAAGAAACGTGCTTCGGCATTCTTAAGCAGTCGCGTTAAAGAAATGAGAGGTAGAACGAGCAAAACTAATGCCATTTTTCTGTTAATATTTTACTACTGCAAGTATGCAAGTAAAGGTTTCAGCACCTACTAGGAATACCATAGTATGAATCGTCTCCAATGAATGCAGCTGGGCTTAAGGAATCAGGCATTTCCTAGAAAATATTTGCTCAACACTGCCCCAGCAAGAAAAAAAAATATGCAGATATTCCGGCCAAGTTAGAGCTCAACGCCGACAGGCACCATATTCGAGCATAAAGCAATTTTTTTGATGTAAGTATAAACCTTTAAAAATACTTTTCTGTTCCACAAACTGTTTCCGTTTAGCTTCTGAGGAGGCAGCTGAAGATTCTGTTAAGTACTTGATATTCAATATTTTAGTGGCTTGTTTAATTTCTCACTTAGGCTGCACGTTTCATTGCTATTCTGCAGCGGCTCAGTAAGAGAAATTTTGGTAATATTTTGAATAAGTCACAGCTAAAACATACAGCTAAGTGAGCTACACAAATATTTAGCACACCAAAGGAATCAACAGTTATGCATGATACAGTAAGCGAATGATATTTTTAATTTCGCTAATAGCAATACGCACACGCTAAAAAGAGAACAGTGCAAATGTCTATCAGTTCTGATTTAGTTGAGCAGTATTTGAGGTACAAAAGTTCCTGAAATGAAATTGTCTCGGGTCGTAATCAGGACTTACAACAGTAATATAGTAACAATATCAACAAATGCACTATCTTAACATATAAAATTTTTAAAGAAGCCCATTAGTTCATTAGTGTAAAAAAATACAATGCCAACTGCCACGAAACCTCATTATTAGAATAATTCTAACTGACCAATTACTGTATAGAAAAATAATTCATTTATGTAATTTTCAGCTCTTGTATAATGAAATTTAAACTATATAATGTTTGCATTGGCCCAGCAGGACGAAAAGTGAAACAGGAACTACAAATAAACTCGCATTTAGAAAAGTGTAAAGAGATACAATCCAGTCTAATTTACTAGTCTGCAACTTTACCTACCCTTAAAAACACTTACATATTAACTGAGACAGACAAGAAGGACGCAGCAAAGTTTCTGTACCCGATCAAGTTATGGCCAAGTTATTCTTATCATTTACAGACTCCACGAAATTGTGCCATCTCTAGGCAGCAGATCTACCAAAGTTACTGCGTAACTAGCAGATAAGTGAACTGCTAATTAAACCTTATACAGAGCACCAAAAACCATATTAGGTGCACCGCGCTTTAGTTAGCGAAAAAACTCAACATATTTCTCAGTCGGGGAATCGCTCCTGAGTGGTTAATCGTACGTTATCAACAAACCTTAAAAAGGTTGATGAATTGAGAGTCCAAATGCATGTGCAATTATTCTTTGAAACTTCAAAGAACAATACACCATTTCAGTTTGTATTTATTGTTGTTTGTTATAGACCAATAATTTAATTGTAGCTGTTATTGTTTAATATTTGTTCAGTATGTTAATGTGATAGATGTAAGTTTCCGTGCACACATAGAGCAATAAATATTCTACATTAACTTAAAAAGAAAAGTAAGTGAATGCAATAAAAAAGCGTTCAATTTAGTTGTAATAGAGGAATCTGTAGGAATCATCTAACTTTAAATTTGTGTATTGATGTGTTTTTACATAGATATTAATTAATTTTGAAACTATATTCATGCATGAATATAATATTTCTGGCATCCAGCTCTCCGGTGTCGGATTCAGTCCGACATCCACAAATGAATTAAGTCAGCTTTGGTTTCTAGAAAAGGCGATGTGTGAAGTTATTGTTTTGAATTGCCGAAAGTTCTATAGTGGCCGAGGAATGAAACATGTTAATCTTTGTATTGAAAAAATAGGGTAAATAAATACTAATAAAATGACAATACCAAGCACAAAAGAAGCAGAGCTGGTATGCAACAACATCTAGGCAAATGCCTATAATATTATAATAACTGTTAAAACCTATTTATAATAACCATAAACATCCAGTTTTCTTCCTTGATGCTTGCATGTATTGAATTTTTTATGGATCCAATCTTCTTTTTTTGCGTTCGTCCTGTTACTCTATTTCTCCTCCTTCATTATTTCATTAGGTGTCATTGTAAAACATTTAATGTAGCTGAATTTACACCGTTACAAATCTTTAAAGATTCTAAAGAAACTTTTATTTCTAAGCATGTACGCTGATTCCAGCAAACTCTTGTTTTCTGCACACTGCTCGATGTATATAATATATGTTATTCATTTACCTTTATTGCCGCTTATAATTACTCAGGTTAAAAGTTTACAACTGACGTATGAATAACTCTTGAAAGGGCTGTACTTATAACGTTAGTGTCAGTCATACAGAGATAGACTATGCATGGTAATTGCTTGCATAACTGTTATATTCTTAGTGCTAGTCACGCAGAGATAGACTATGATAATAAATCGCCTACCTATTATAAGCTTAGAGCCAGTCATGCAGATCTCGGCTATAATAATAAACGGCTACCTAAAATAAGCATAGCGCCAGTCATACAGAGATAGGCTATGGTAGTAAGCCACCTACTTATAATACCCTTAGTGTCAGTCATGCAGAGAAATTCTATTTATGACAGTAATTTACCTACCTATACTAAGCTTAGCGCAAATCATGCAAAGAAAAACTAGGATAATATTCCGTATACCTAAACTATATTTAGGGCCTGTCATGCAGATAAAGACTGTGTTTATAGTTCCCATAATATACCCCCAGTGGATTTGAAGTCATCAGTCTATTAAAACACATGATCTACATCGAGCGCTGATGGTAGTCCCCATGGAGTAAGTGAATGCATGCGAGATCGCCCAAATTGAATTAAATTTACTGCAAGCAGATATTTAAATCTCATAAAACTTTCTTTTGTGATCTCCCACGATCATTTGTTCTCGTATAAAATTGAAAAATTACCTCCAACTAAAAGGACCGAATACTTTTTGCTTCCCCTAAGAGCCATTTTATTCACTTAAAAGGTTTCATAAAGTTGCAGTAATTGATAATTTTCTTTGAATACGATAACGCGTAAACCACATTTGACGTTTTTTGATTCTCAAAGACGTTTAATTCACTTAAGTATTCGTATAAAACCGTTGGTAAGTGATCATTTCCCATGAACCCGATAATGTTCGAGCCGTGGGGTAGGTTTTTCTCACTTGTTTTTGCATCAATAGCCCACAAAATTTACGAGTGAGAATCTCCAAGTAATGCTGTCATCAGCGCAATCAAACACGGTGTCGCCAAGGGTCTGATAAAACGGTTTTTAGGGGGCACAAAAACGCTACTGACACAGTTTTGGTGCCAGAAAAATAAGTGCCTTCTTTGAGAGATGGTGAGATGAATGGATAGACGGTTCCACGAGGCGAAGCGAAACCAATGTGGAGACTAAAGAAGTTGACTCTGGAGGTGTGGACTCTCAAGACGGGGACTTGCAATACTGAAGATGTACTTGGACTTTTAGTTACCTATATCAAGTGGTAAATCCTAAGGTGTCGACTCTCAAGACGAAATTGACGACTAAAAAGGCTCTTGAGGTATGGACTCTCAATAAGCTTGTAGACTCTCGATACCTACAGAATCAAAAGACTGTCGGGATGTTGATTTTGAAGGTGGGAGCTCTTTAAGCCCTGAAGATGTCGAATTTGAAATGCGGCCTCTCATGAAGTGGATACTGCCTAAAAGTGAAGTTCAGCAATTCTCAAATGAGTCTCGACTTTGAAATTTTGAGCTCATATAACATGTGGTTTTTGAAGACTCTGACGATGTAAACTCTCCACATGTACATGAAATCTGAAAACATCAAGAAGCACACTTTCAATTCTCAACAGGAACAATTAGTAGAATGGTCTGGCAAAAATTTGACTCGTACTGCCATGGCTCAAAATATGGACTGTCAAGTTTTTTGGACTGTTAAAACCTGCAGCTTTAAAGATGTTCACATCTTACGTGGGTAGTGATTGAAGCATATGTCGTATTGCCAATAGGCTGCTTGCATTATGTTGGGTACAGCGCAATATATGCGCTGTGTAATGCTAGCAAAATAGTTTTTGGATCAAGTAAAGATCCATCTCCTTAATCCTATGAAATTGGAGAGGGGAATTTTCTTCCGTTACTCAGAGTTGAGAGGAGGGGATGAGGTTCTTCAACTGCTCTATGTGGGGAATGTTTTTCCGTTTCTCAGAGGTGAGAGGAGGGGATGAGGTTCTTCAACTGCTCTTTGAGGGGAATGTTTTTCCGTTACTCAGAGTTGAGAGGAGGGGATGAGGTTCTTCACCTGCTCTTTGTGGGGAATGTTCTTCCGTTGCTCAGAGTTGAGAGGAGGGGATGAGGTTCTTCACCTGCTCTTTGTGGGGGAGGTTCTTTACAGGTGAGAGGATGATCTTCAACAGAGAATATAAGCAGGTTAGGGTAGAATTGATTACGATAGGTTGGTCAGTTAGGTTAGCCATAGGGTAGGACAGGTTAGGTTAAACTTCGTTCAGAAAGTAATCTATGTTAACCTATCTAAACCTGATTTTTTCCTACACTAACAAACCTTTTATTTAAAATCAACTCAAAAAGTTTGAAGGGGAGGGAGATGGGTTCTTTAATTACTTAGAGTTAGGGGAGGAGGGGTTATTTAACTGCTCAAAGTTGGGGGACGTTGTTCTACTCCTCAGAGTTCAGTGAGAAGTATTTTCGATTAGGGACGTTCAGAGGGGGAAGGTCTTCAAGTGATTCTAATTATATAATCACACAGGTGAAAAATTATCGCCATAACTGTACAAACTATAAGCATAATTGGTTTAATTATAGATATCATTGATTTTTGATAAAGTCAAATATGTAGATACCTACATATATCATCTCTGATGCCAAGGGAATGCTATTTTCTAGAATACAAAAACATATTAGTTATTCACCCAAGCAAATGTCCATATAATAACAAAAGTGACAATAATTTTAATTACAATGGCAAAGCAGAAAATTGTCCAATAATTCCACATTGCTTCGACAAAGCCGCAGCGAATGAAATTACCGCTTTCAGTGTCATATGTGGGCGGTTTACATTTACTTTTATTGGGCATCACCGGGACAAAATTCCATTATCTTCACTACTTTTTACAGTAGTTGCGGAGACCGCTTCTTTATCTGGAAGCGGGCGCAAGTGCGGCGGTCTTTCCCGTAGGAATAGCATTAGATGCGTCACATCCATATATGATGAGGACCTGTCGCTGGACGGAGAGGCAAAACCGTGGCATTTTTGAGGTAAAGACGAGGCGGCCAACAAGTGGGTCACCAGGACACCGCCGTCACCACCAAGCGGGTTAAATTGTGCCCACCACCCACAAGTGACCACAGGTGATTCCTGAATTCCAAACGGGAGCTCGCAAATTGTCCGCAATAAGGAATCTAGAATTCCTACTTGAGCTGGTACAGTGACCAAAGGCGATTCCCAAATTCCAAGCGGAAACCCGTAAGACGTCCGCATTACTGCTGAATTCCAAACATGAGGTCGTAAAGTGCTAGCGGCATTCCGTAATTCCATAGTTAAACGTTAGACGCGCTGTAATTAACATTCTACAGTTAACAATTGCTTAGAAATGCGGTTGACACGGGTGGGAATTGGTGAGTGACCTAAAAACTTGTACCTGAATTGCAATGGGAAGTTAAAGGCAAAGTCAATGGAAAGTTATAGGCAAAGTCAATTTGAACGAAGATCCTAAGTAAAAGATCTACATGCACTGATTCGTGTTGCAGATGCATATGCGCTTACTTGACTTCAGAGTTGTGAATGATTGCAGTCAACCACAGATTGTGTGAGCTATAATTTCAAATGACGGAAAGCATATATATGACGACAACAACAATCCCTCCTTCCCCAGACAAGCCCCATATTTAATTGGTTAGGACACTGCCCTCGCAGTGGATTTTGAACGCCAGAATCCAAATAACTACTAAGATTCAGAATATATATAATGGAAGACCTTTTTCACCACAGAAAAATATGCTCTGTCCATATAAGAACGCTTTATTCGAAATTTCATATGTCCACAGTTAAATATAATCTTTGCGCAGTAGGAAAGGCATGTTTACCACATAAAGGCCACAACCTCCTCATGCAGTCTATGCGCGGGGTAGGTTGCACGCAGTCTTGCAGATAGTCATGCGGCGAAAGCAAAATATAAGGTTAAATCATAGTTTTGAACGCATTTACGCATGCATAGCGTATTGAAATCTGCACTAATTCCTTCTTACTGAGCCTGTGCTACATCGCTTCGACGTCTCTTCCTCTTATAAGAATAAGTACAATAGGATAAGGAACCTTCACAGCGAAGGAACACAGCAAGAGTAAGTAAGATAAGACTGAAATATGTAGTCTGTTGAGCTGGCGGCCGAATGTGGCTCGAGCCCTTGCCCTCCAAATTCATTTACTCAGGGGCAGCTCGGTGTTATAACCCTAAAAGAATTTTCGTCCACCCCAGGAGCTGATTTAACGGATTTATTTTGTGGGGTGGGCCAAACATCTATAAGGACAGTAGCCTAGTCAGTGCATCGATTTATTTGCATTGAGTCGCTCACTATATATCAAAGATGAGTATTCGGCAGCTATCTTTAAGGCTCATATGTAAAACTTTCATCCTGGTTCAGTGAGGCCTTCTGTCCTTAATTTATTAGCGTACAGTGTATAGTGGCAGATGCCCGTCCCCAAACCTCAAACTGTGCGGTTTTTAGGTCCCTTTAAAGTTTTTATGCGATGTTTATCTATAAGACAGTACGCTATCTGTGCAGTATCTCCCATACAGAAGCTGCGAGGGAGCTCCGTATGACATATTAACAGGAGCAGCGAGACAGCATACAGTTAGGAGGTTAAAAAAGTCCATAAACGAGCATGCGTCTCAAGATAAAGCACCAATGAACTGTAAAAGGAGCTTCAGACTTCGTAGGGCCTAGTGATAAATTGGGAAAGATCTCTGTAGATCTCATTCGCAAGTCCATGGAATGTTCTCTAGAGGTAATATGCGCAAACCGAAGGTATAAGTCGGAGTTTTAGAAGAGAATAAATAGCCTATGCAGCAATATTTTCCAAAGAAACAATGAACTAGAAAAAAGATCAAAGACGTCCGTTACAAAATCATGAATAATGCTGAAAATTGTTTAGCGTCCAGTTTCACATGCTGTTTATAACTAGATGTGACACCTACATATACCAGAACATACAGCCTATGCTGGGAAGTTAAAAGCATGAGTCACACGGAAGAATACTATAACACTGTATTAATATTATGTTGTCCGCACTCTGCATATAGGACTCGTGATTACTTAACAATAAAATATGCAATTCAGTCTATAAATATTCTAAAACTATATACTTTTACATTCTGACATATATATTTCAAGACAATAATTCTGAACCGAATTTGCAAAATTCTACTCGGATCTTAACCGTACATTTACATATGCGGAAATAGACTACACTACTCGTCTATATGTCCGCTCGTGTTACCACGCAGATCATGCTGTTATAGATGAAACTTCGATAATTTTTTAATCAACATGGTGACTCTAAAAACGAAAAAAAGGTTCATGTGATGCATAGAATACGTATATTGACGTGAGACAAGCATTTATACAAGTACTGACGATTTGTAAAAGGTAAAACAGATTTTGATTAGCTGTAGATCAGTTTTGTATCCCCATTGTTAACCTGTAGTTATTAAATTTGCTCGACGTTTTAGGTCGCAATATACGTTAATCAGAAAACATTTTACTGAAGCGTCTTTTATCAGCTGTTGGGCCTGCTTGGCAATATGAGTGGGTCGTCAACTGCAATAGATGTAATTTACATTTGTAGGATAATAAAAGGAAAAAAATACGTGGTGCAGTACATATCCGGTAAGATATAAATAGCACGAGAAAATCTGCATCGGGAGGGGGTGGGAGAGACTGCAGAGGGGGTGGAATATAATGCGGCGTGGTTTAACAATACGCGTATGTACTAACATGCATGATGATTAAATAGTGATAATATTGGGGGCTATATAAGAGGGAGTTTGGCTTATCATTGTGGAGGCTCAAACTCTCACCGCCTCGGCGCTTTCCCTGGGACTAATCCGTAACTACCTTTGTAAAGCAAACTTTAATGCTATTTATATGAAAGCAAACTGTACATTTACATAGGCTTGACCCTACGAAATTAGTGAGCCGCCCAAGAAGTGAAAACCGTGAATAGCTTACAGAGCGGCCAAAATTTTGTTGAGCTAGGAAAAGAAAATGATGTAAGCTCCACGATAGAACATTAAATTACCTATTGGCTTCTAATCCCATGACAAATTCTGAACCGGCGTTAGTGATGTACCTATCGACCCGCAACCAACATGCGCCGGCAACATTCATGAACAGAGTGGTGGGAAGACCAGACAGGGGCCAAACAATGACTAGAGGTGAAGTGTGTAGTATGAAATGGAAATATTGACCATTCTTCATTTCTAAGATAATCAGCTGTGCCTAATGCATTGGTACCATGTCCCTAAGAGTACCTAGCAAAGTTGATTGAATGATTGGGTAAGACTTCGTATATGAGACGTTCAGGCCAGCGGGATGAACAAAAATAAATATTGAGCCAATTTTGATATCATACTCAGAGAGACTTGGCGTAAATGAATGAAGAACAGATTATTACTAGCCAGATGAAAAATAATTGTTGAGTGGATAATATTGTAATTACAGACTACACCGCAGTGCGGCTCTTCGTTTGACCTGCGTACAGGTAAGGAAAGCTCCCCAACCGCCTATACCTGTTAGGTACTCTGTAGCCAGGGCCATAATGGGACCACATTGACTGACAAGTTAGCTACAAAATGGCCGTCGGAATTCGAGTGACCACTGATGTAATTACGGCAGCTATTGTACTAACGGACTCGAAAAGAGCTTTCTATTTTACCAAGCCACAAAATAATTTATTGACTGACACTAAGATGACAGTAAGCAGCGGCTGAAAGACCATTAACTTGGGAAATCTTCCTTGTACGAATAGGCTACGGTCAGAAAAAATATAAGCAAATAGACCCGTTCCTTACAATGCTCAGAAATTGAAATACGAGGTTGGGCCGAACGCTAAACTTTGACAAAACCACGAAGTCCATTTGATCTCGAGCGTGGAGTAACCGTGTGATAAACTGGATGACTTTCCATGTACCTAACTTGTACATTCTCGACGTAGCTTCTCTGGAGATAGAAATACACTTGGATCATTGTACACAAGTAAACTACTATTTATCCGAATGAACAGTTTAGGCTAAATTTGTAATTAAGAACAAACGAATGAAGAAATCTAAAAAGGTAATATTCTAGAGTGGAAACGCTATCGGAATTTGAAAATTCTTTAGTGCAATATGTAAACAAAAAATTTATGTGGTCAGAAGTAATACGTGAACTCTTGTAACGGCAACTACCGTAGCCTAATTATGCCTGAAATTTTGTATATGTGAAAGATATATATATGATAAAATATTGAAAATAACAGAACACTGGTGGATCGTTAGACAAAGCGTGCAGTGCTAGTGAAGAAATTTATCGCCTGATCAGAGACAAAGAAACTGTTGAGATGCCACCTAAGAAACGAACAACATTAACAAAATGTAAAGAAAAAACAAGAATTATCAAAGTTGCAAAGAATATTCCACTGTTAAAAAAAATAATGCTAATAGTAATAATGCCCAACAGTGAAACAGAGTTACGCTTTCCTTTACACAATATATCGCTTATAAGATATATCATTAGCAAGAACACACACTAGGTGTTTGAATTTTTAAACGTCAAGTCGGAGTCCAGACAACTTTTGTTTCAAGAACCTGGAACATTCCGCATATTGTACTCTTGTAGGCACCGGTTATCTTACGTAAGGTGCAGTAGCTGAAACACTAACTACATTTTTATAAGCTCAAGCCCCTGGGATATGATTTTAGCTTCAGGGTGGCTAGAAATTCTGTTATGGACAAGGAACCAATGACTGAGCTTAAATTGTAAAGCATAGAACAGAAGGGCCCCAGCATAAGAGCTCGTATGGATGGCAGTGAACTGCGCGGCTGTCAAACAAACTTCTATCTGCTTAGAAATGCAACACTTTCACCCCGTAAATACCTGAATCTATGACAGCAGAGGTGATGCTCAAAGTATTCTGCAAGAAATTGAAATAATAGAATGACAAAATTAACTAGAAATAAGATATAAGGAGCATGAAAGAAGTTCAGAAGGCCACAGTCTGCAGTGATCCGGCTAAGATTTTGAAAATGTGACTATGCATCGCAGTTAGATTAGATTAGACAGCTGACTGTAGACGGACTAACAAGCCCATTCCTAGAGAGCCGCCGGGACTCACGCCCCGGCCCTCCACGAGTTACTGCCGTTATGTCAAAATAGTTTAGATAGCTGAGGAAGAGAGATCGCGACTAAGAAAAGACAGTAATGCAGTACTGGGGACCAAAAAATGAGTCTGTTAATAATGTTTTGGGAATACAGTCCCGGCCAAGTAAAGCGGTCCGATACATACACTATAAGGATATAAAAAAAACACGAATAGTGGTTCAAGAGTCCTATGGGTAAAGGCCTGATTTATTTGCAGCATAGTTGAAAAATAAAGTGCCCAGTATCTTGGGGTCCGAAAAATACTACATAAATTAAATAGTATACGAGTACCGGTCTTTAATACAAAGAGAAAATAAATTAATAGTGCCCAATAATTAATACACTACAGAGATATTTCCTGGAAGATTGGACGTCTTGGACCATCGTTGTTGAATAAATAGAATTTTTGTTACGTGTGTATATAGGATACAACTGCTAGGTGTATATATTCTCTCGCATTCTTGCTTTTCACCCTTGAAAACGTTTCCGTTGAGCAAAACGAAAGCTTGGGTCAATAAAACTAAGATCTTGATGATGTCTACTAATTCATTCAACACTACAGAGATAATAAAGAAAGAGGTCTCCAATACACTGCACAACATTTCGCAAAAAAAAAAAAAAAAAAAACTAGAGCAGACGTACATCACGATGCTCCCAGCCCACGACCCATCCAGTCTCATCTTAGTGAACTGGATGTTGTGTACGAAATACAATTTTTTGCCAGGGGAAAGCAGAAGAGAGACTGCGCGCAACACACTAATGCTGAGCAGTGGAAAGACAGATACACACACAGACACGCTGAAAACAAGACATAATCCGGGATACTTCGCGGCTGTAAAGAACCCCATGTGTACTGGTCTCTAATACTAGAAAGTGATCCATTAATAGCGGCCCATAATACACTACAGAGATCTTGTAAGAAAATCCCATGTTTTGCGGCCCATAATACATTGCAGAGTTCTCTTTTTATAAAAAGAGTCCAAGAGTAACAGTACTTAATACTTGAAAAAGATCCAAGAATATGAATAACGGTTCACAATACACTACTGAGATCCTAAAAGAAAGCCTATGAATAGCGGTCCATAATACACTGCACAGATCTCTTAGAAAAAACAACCCACGAAGAACGGTCTTTGATAAACTGCAAGCAGGTATAAAAACAACGCTTCTTTAGTACTCGGGACCGCAGTGCATTGCAAAAAGGAGGCTAAGTAAGAGCTTCTCTAGTTGCACTGCATCTTACAGAGCTGGGAAGCCTGCTGATAAATAGCCGCTGTTTGCAGCAGTGACCGCACTAACGACATCGTAGGTTCCGCTCCGCTCTGTAAACAATTATGGCTTAGTTCTTGGTTTATGACGCGAATTAATTAGAGTAACAAGGCGACGTGAACAAATGGGGGCGGTGGTGGCCAGGGCTCCGGACCTGAGAGAGAGGCAACAGTGAGAGTCGGTTGTTGGGTGGGATGGAGGCGAGCTGTAGGAATAAAGAAGCACAGTGACTGAATGGCTGGAGAAAGTAAGTAGGAAAAGTCAATATTTTATTCCCTAGAATCTTGTAACAATATTGATTTCTGTTTCTGTACTTTTAACTTGCGGCTTTTGCGAGAGTGGTGATTTTCTTTACTGTATGCATTTTAATTATCAGAATGACTCAAGTACACAATTGGCCATAATTATTACTGATATGACTCATCAATCTATATGTATAAGTAAATAAATAATAGCTGACTTAACTTAGGAAACTTAGCTGGCGATGCGGCTGGAGTTTTTAAAGGAAGTAACAATCAATAAAAGATACTCCGTTTCTGAAGTTTCTGAAGATAACGCGACAACCTAAACTGTCATCAGCTACTCACGGCGTGGCAGACATACCTACGTACAGAGAACTCTCATTTTAGCTTTAAATTAACTCCTACGAATAACCTAAAATAATAATATAACTAAATAACTGCGGACGGAGACGCTGGGGTTAGTCTTTAACGGGGTAGAATTCAAACTGTTACTTTTATTTACAACCAAGTATAGCTTGGAGTATTATACACTGCTAGAAAAAAGTAAAATGACAAGGTAAACGCATTTATTGAAATTTTACAGCTCTTTAGAGCAAAACATGGGTAACTTGGTATAAGGGACATAATTTTGGCACTTTCACTTCAGTATCGCACCTACACGAGCTCTGCAATTTGTTATAGCACCAAGTTATAGCCTATCAGGTATAAAAAATATAACCAATTATTAATACGAAAATCTGGGAAGTTTATCTCAGTTTTGAAGCGTTTTCATTGTACAATGCACTCTTTATATAACCTTCTCTCAACCACTCACCACATTCGTGAGACCAGTTTTGCAAAACTCTCTTTTTTTCGATCAACTATGAAATAAGATAGGCAATTTTACTTGCAAGACATTTACAGTATTAAATGTGGTGTTTCTCTTATTTTAATCCATACCAAATAAAAGGGTGAATATTTTTGTGAGATGTTGCATAAATCGTACGATCTTTGCATAAATTCCACTTCAACTCTGCTATCGTGTATAGAGAGTTATTATAGCAACGTGTGGTAGAACACGGTTTTGTTACCAGGACACAGTTTTTGAATCTATCAGTAGTTTGCGTCCTCGATTAGTTCAGCCTCGCAGAATATTGCAAAATTGTTTTTAGAGGCACAAAAAGCTCATGAAGTAAGTTTAAACTCACACATCAGACAAACACTATTTATAGCTTTCCTGTTAGCTTTAAATATTTTAGAAATAGAATGCAAAACGATAATTATACCGATAACACATTGTAACAAAAATCCTATGAAATACCTATCAATCGAAATTGCTTCTTGCACAGCACACGCGTCGTGTTCTTTCTACTTATTAACCAAGATCAGTGGCAAAGAGATTAACAATATCTTCAAAACAATTTTGAATACTGTACCAGATTAACCGGCGGCGGTCACTAAAAGCCCGACAACAAAAAAAGGTCGGAGGTTGAAGACCTGTTTTTTTTTTGTATTTAGTTCTTAGTTGAAAGGTAACGAGCACTTTGGAGGGCTACCTATACGGTTCTTATTCTACTACGACCCACAACATGTACAAGGATAAGTTTTGTTTCCGTTAAATCTCAGAATGGGAGCATTACGTTCCTGTTTTAATACAGCTATATATGGTCATATGTGCGGCTTGGATGCTGTCATCCATTCACTGACCAAGGAGTGACGGCAGTGGTAACTGATAGAGGATTAAATTAAGCAAAGCAGAGGACGTTGTGGTTTTTCCATTGGTCTACAGGACAGAAGCATTGACGGTATATGTACCTAGTTTTTTTCATTTGGAACACATCTCCCGCAACTAAAGCCAACACAGTAGTAACGGCAGTAACGGAAAGTACAGTCAGAATAAAAGGAGAAAACTATTTCTAGAAGTAAAAATAACCAACAGTTACATAAAAAAATATTTACCATGTTATGCGCTAGTATATGTATAATTTTATAAATTAATACTGAACATCAAGGCCTCAGTTGGTAAGATACATAGCATGTATGCATACACTACGCATAATGCATAAGAAAGTTATGTAATGTAGATATGATACAGCATTGTTGAAGAGAATAGAGGACGTCTTGGTTCATTTTATGCTTCCATTTTGATAATAAGGACTTCTAATAAACTCTTGTCTTGAAGAAGTCCTTATTATCAAAATGGAAGCATACAGTATTATGTTTGATCTATCGATCTGTAGATAAGAACTATTTACAAGTATACCAGTTCTCTAAAGTTCCAATAGTTTAATTATTTATTGATCAACATATGACAGTATATATATAACAACTGACTAAATATCGGAAACACAGCTGGCGTTTATAGGAAGAAACAAGATACTCTATTTCTAGAGCATCTAACGTAGACACAACTCATTCATCCGAGCTGTGAATCAGCTAGGCGTGGCAAACAGACAGACGGATTGCACTCATATTGTGGTATGAATTAAGCTGCAGTAGCGGCAGCCTACAGTGCTGAGATGATGACGTCGAACGTTGCAGGTTCGAAGGCCAACCCAAGCAGGCGAGCTCATGCGGTCATTAATGAGATGATTGACTACTTGACATCTGCACAGTTGCAGTGGAGGCACTTACGTTTTCCAGAAATTGGGAAGGTTCAGGTGTACGAATCGTTGGAAAAGAGCCTTCCATAACTCTTAACGATCCGTGATCGACTGCAGCCGTACACTCCTCTGGGGCCAGTTGGTCGTTATCCACAGCACGAATCAACGCGTGTGGGTTTCCCAATTGTAGTGCAGCCAAGTGGACTTTACCTCACTTTTATCATTTGAGAATTTAGTCTCTAATATTTATCACTTTCGTACCAACCTCCAACAAGTATAAAAAAGACTATTGGATCAATCGCTTCGGATAAGTCTTCGAACGGGATAGAATCAATGCTCTACATCACTGTGCAAGCAGTATAGCGTTTGGAGCATAACCAGATTCATAAAAAAGAATGTAGTGAAAGTGTACTTGTATTTATTGTTGCATGCCCGATTAGCTTTACGCTACCAATGAGTAGAATTATTATGGCACATAATTTTAGTACTTTCTTTTCGATAACTTTATTCTAATATGTTAGTAACATAAAGTGAAAAAGTATTACTAGTTAAACAGCAAAATAAGAAATGCAAATTTCTATTTTGCAAAGATTTGTTCAACAGAATATAAATCTTCACTCTCTATAGTCTACTCCCAACGCCTCACTCAGTTTTACAAGGCCAGTTTTATAAAACTCTTCTGATTCAGGGTGGGAAAAATCATGCACTTCTGTTCGAAAATATTTTTACGATTACATTTGTTGTCTTTCAAACGAATTTCCAAATTAAAACACACGTGAGTATCTCTTGGTGAATCTGGTAAATCTTCACTTTCAGCCCTATGTCGTGCCAAGAGTTATGTTGATTACAGGTGGTCGATCTTTGTTTCGTAACTAGAACGAAATTTCTGGAACCAATTACGAGTAGCTAACTTCTACACTTGATGTTCACTGAAGAGCATGTAATTTTTTTCCTTTTGATCTAGTAGGCATGAACGAATTACTACTTTTCTGCACGTCATTTGGAAGACTATAGAAATAAGACACAAACTACATTTTACTTGTAACTGAATATGATGACTGAATGATTCAGCGCACTACCTGCCAATGCAAATTATTTCCTGTATTTACGCTCTCGTTAGTTAATAACCAAGATCGACAGTGAAGCGATCAACAAATCACCTTCTTTTATAATTGGACTGATATTTATATACAAAATTAACTAACTCAGGGCAGTCACTGAAATCCCAGCCATAAAAAAAAAAAAGAAAGCGAGAAAGAGAGAGAGAGAAAAAAGAAAAAAATATCAGAAGTCGGCCTTTGCCATTGTTATAACCACCGTGGCTGGCCTGAATGAAGTGGCTACATCATCTGGCAAGCTTTCCATTCTTCTACAACCCACAGACTCTGTTTGTAACTTATTTTCCCATCAAGTATAGGCTGTACGCGCTCTCATGAGATCTTGTCTTAGCTAAATCCCTGAACGAATGCGTTACCCAAGGATTTCGAAAGGACAGGCAGGTGTGGTTACATTTGCCGTATAGACCGGGTAGTTAACATTGATATTGTCCAGCTGCCCATTAACTGGCCAGTGTCGCGTGTAAGGGATCCAGGATTGCCCACAACAGGCTCAGCGTATTTTCTAATTACAGTATCTACACGTCAGAAGCATCGGAAGCACGTGTATATCTTCTGTATGTAGCATACCGGCCTTAGGTAAGAAACACACAATAAACATCATTGAAGGCAAAGTCGGGATACAAACAGGAAACCTTTTCTAGTAGCAAAAGTAAAAACTGCGTCCAAGAAGAAATATGTATTATCTCGCATGAAGGACGCAATTTATACTGATGCTATGTATTATTACAGAAAGTATATGCTGACAGATATAAATGCAAATCTCAGGTGAGATAGATATCACACTATATACGCATAGCATAAATGCACAATAAATCAGGGTTTATTGATGCTATATTTAACATATAGGCCCTACGTATATTATTTACAACACACCAAGTTTCTTAAAACAATATGTTATGTATTTAAGGTAATGTAAACACAGTGGAAAGTGTCACGTGTATAATGCTGGAAGATGCCATGTACGTACCTACAGAGCTCTGATAACAACCCATAGAGCTCAATAAGCACAATTTGGCCACATCAGAAAATGCGTTGAAATCTGGAATATTCCAGAGAAGTAAAGTTCTTTGGCAAAACACGTGTTGTTTCTACAGACGAAAGACGGTGTGCCTTTTCATGCTACGGTTGGAGAGAAGATGAAACGCCTAGACGAATATGATTTTATATAGTGATTTCAATGCAGGATACGTAAGGATCCCATTGTGTTGCTGCACTGATGACACAATTAGTTGTTGTCTTGAAAAAGGTATTCATTTACTGAGCTAAGAAGTATAGCTAACAGATATTAGGTAACAAAGTTGTATGTCACTTCAATAAAAAAAAAAAAATAGTTAAGCTTAAAGACATTACGCGTACAATTTGTGATTATGACTCGGGGAAACTAGAATGTCTTCAGTAGTTCAGTTTTGGTTTCGGTTTGCGAGCCTAAAACGCTTACTGCACGTAATCCCATCTTACTTAAGTTCCAGAATGAACTTTAATCCGCACACATCCCTATATACTGCATTGTGGTGTGGGAATAAATAGAGACAATAAATAGAGCTCCTTCTAACGTTAAAAGTCCTTATTTGCTTAGAATTTTACCAGCACCCAGCACAAGAGCACCTACTTAGTCGGAAGCTCCCACAACTTAGGAGTTTTTTTTACATATATGTAAATATCATTACTACGAACTTTTTAACCCTATTAGGACCAACGTTCTTCCTAAAAGACGTTTCGAATAATGTTGATTCTGCGAGAAACCGATATTTTAGTTAGTACCTGTACGACTAAGCAAACGAACGATTTTATCCAATGTGCTTTATTGAGCAGAGAGACGCGGGTTGTTGACTAAAACTCTCCGGCAAGGTGTACCACATAAGCAGGTAAGGGTGGGAGGGAGGAGAATGCGAGCGTCTCTAAGTCTTCAAGCTCCTCTTTCCAAGAAAAGAAGCGAAAGAAAATATTCAGGTAAGAGGTCATGATCCATCGTTGTTGATGAATCGAAATTTTAGAGACAAAAGTTCATTTTTCAGACTTAGGACCATTTCAGATCCGACGTGAACAGGATACGCCACGAAACAAACGTTACTGTACGTGTTCACACACATACATACCTCGATGATATGTCGTCAATGATGGCCGTAGCGCTTCCACTCGCGGTGTCATCACAAATTACTATTCATGTATTTAAAATACTAGCAACGGTTAAAGGACGATATTTTTGCTTCAATCAGTTGATCTAAGTCTAGTAAAAACTGACGTAAATTACCAAAAATTCGAACATCTTGGTAAGTCACCAAGTGGGTTCATCCATCATCTTTTTGTCCGAACTAAAATAACAGCAGACATTTAATTAAAGCAACAACAGTTTGACAAACTTTACTCTCGGTAACTTAAATAGTTGTATAATGTTAGCTGCGATGGCATAGGCCATTCGCTAGCTCTTCACGTAGCCTCTCTATACTTTTGTCGGTGACTGTGACGAATCGGGGGGTTCATAGGAATGCGTATAAGTTTCACATTCAGCTTCAAATATTTATATATCCATTACGAGCAATTTTAATGTAATCTATGAACGATGGAATTATCGTCCTACATCCGTTCGCTTTATATGTAAGTCTCATAAATTTATCGCAATTCATGATACAACCACTTTAACCCTTTGTTGCATACAATTCACTATGGAAATTAATATAGGTAGTAAAAGGTAATCATTACTATGTTACCTAAGGTGTAGGCAAGAATTATAAAAAAGTTAACAATGAGTTAAGCGATGGTATTTTTGTTTAAAGGAAACTATCTGTTGATTATGCATTACGTACATTTTGAAATTCTTTGTAGTCAGTTCCTTATTTATCATGGAAAGACTATATTAACTATAAAAAAATAATCTTACTTCCTCAAGATGCAGTCACAATTCTTGGCACAGGCAAACCCTGGTTGAATTTACAGCCGTCCCAGAAACTGATTCACGCTTTTAGCTTCTGGGACGGCCCAGCGAAACGATGGTTTTGAGGAAATATATGTAGTTAAGGCGTGGTAATCTCAAAGTCCCCAGATCGAGTCCTTGCTTGGGGTTAAATAAATGAAAAGCCCAGAAGACTTTCAATAAAAATTTCCTTGTATATATATATATATATATAGGTTTGATTGAAGGCGACTGAAAGCTCAGTGTTAATGATATGTTTATTCGTTTTCTCATTCGGAAAAACTGTGACAAATATCGACTTCCCATAGAAGAGGCACTACTCATTAAACTTCACAAACCGGCCATCAATTCCCAATTCACAGGAATCAGCAGGACGCTTCAACTA
>LQNS02278097.1:20097786-20109375 GCA_001587735.2 Parhyale hawaiensis
CAACATCAACAATGATAACCATGTTAAACTTGTCAGACAATTAGAGAAAACGAATAAACATATCATTAACACTGAGCTTTCAGTCGCCTTCAATCAAACCTGCATATCAGAAAAGCTGCTTTCAAAATACACAATATATATATATATATATAAATCCATGTCAGTTTGTTTAATAAAACTGCGCTAATGAAAAATTGAAAGTCCTAGCACCTGAAACCTAAAGGGTGTGGGTGTCATCAACAGCTGAAACGGCGTAAACTATAGCATAATTTACAATCCAAAAACTCGCAGTATGATCGAAAGGCATTATCAACAACGAATATTTAATTAACTAGCTTCAGTTTTAAATAGTTCCTTAAATTCATTAATCTAACGTATACAATAGATTTTCTCCTGGTTGTCTTGGTTTGACAACTTACAAATTTGGTTAATGCAAGTCGAGCAATTTGAATAGAAAACCAAAAGCACGAGCTGCGTTACAGACTGGATGAACTGGAAACATGCCGAGGCCACATTATACATTCGCATGCTCAATTTGTTGTTCCTTCAAGTGGCTTCTCAACCTCTGTTTAAGCCAAGATCACCCGACCTGACTTGTCCGGACTGCAGACAGGAATTTCGGCTTCGTCACTTTGAATCTTTTTGCAGGTGTTAGAAGCCGATGAAGCAGAGCGAAAACTCCTTTTCTAAGGAGCAAGATTAAGCTCCTGGAAATCCCACAGGATTGAAGTTAACGGCTGGTGCAATTCCAATCAACGAGTCGAAGCCAGCACACCTGCCTAAATCTTCAGACAAGTTAAGCCTCGAAGATTTAGTTTCGCTGACAGTTCGAACGCGCCCTGATGCAAGAATGTGCAGTATCCGGAAAAGCTCCCAGAAGAAAAAAGTTCCGGAAGGAAAAAAGCCTGATGGAAAAAGCCGCCAGGAAAAAGAACCCGAGAGTAAAAAAAAAGCACTTAGAGTACACGTAGGTATTCAATAGCTTAATTCAGTTAATTTGAAGGACTGCAAAGAATTTGAAGTACAACAGTCAATTTGAAGTACATTATATTGAGGAAAATAAATTACATTGTACAGAAGCATACTTTACTAAGCATTTGTTAACGTTAAGTGTGAAATGTAGGAGCCCGTGAAATACAGTAGGTAAGGTGCAGTAGAGTTAGATTAGCTTAGGTTAGGTTATATAAGGTTTAAAAAGGTTAAGTTCGAAAAGGTTAGAGCAGGTCAAGTTATTACACGTTAAGTTACCAGAGGTTAAATTAAGTTAGGTTTAATAACGATTGGAAGAAGCTAAATTAGGTTAAAATAGTTAGGTAAGGTTATATTAAGTTAGTTTGGCCTAGTAAAATTGAACTTAGTTTTGCATTTATATAGAAAGATATATTTAAAAACTCAGTTGCGTTAATAAATACTTTTCGATGAAGTGACAGGCGGGCGTTTTTCACACCGTTTTTTTCCCAGAACTTTGATCTTGAACCAGCAGATGCGGAGCTCCCACGGCCATCCCGATACATATTTAAAGCTGCCAGCATAAATACGGTGCCAATGATGATATGCGAACTGCACATCCTCGCATATAGTTGTCTGCGCATGCATAGTGTCGTCCCGGATTAAGAATATGAGGAAAATCCTAAACCCAGACAGAGTTGGCTGATATAAGCGAGACATGGATGATTTGCTTTCAAGGTAAGGCGGATTTTGGTAATAAACGTTTCATCGGGTAAGTGACCATTTATGGTTACTGAGCCCACGAGAGCGCTGCTCAACCGCCAGGCAACAGATTAATGCAACTCATAAGTTCTTGGTGTGTACATGGAGAAATTTGCAAACATTATCGACTTGAGAGCTAATGTGATGCAACGACTACGGAAATGTTTCATACGCACACACAGAGAACGTGATGGTGAAAACAACCAACAAGAAGTCCATTAATTACTTCTTTCTTAATTAATTAAAGCTAACTATTTCGACTAGTTCACTATCGTAATTTTTGAGAATACTTCGCTCAGTTGCAGTATGCAATACTAGGGAGAACTTGTGGTTCTTCCTTGGATAAAAGTATTGATTTTAATAATAACCCGAACCCGTATATACATAGCAAATGTGGAAAGTAACAAGCAAAATTATTATGCAGATTGATACTGTAGCGTAAGATTCATGAAAACGATAGAAAATCCAATTCTTCATACGTGCATGTTGAATTTGGATGGGTGACTTCGCTCTCATTAAGGCAACAGTCTGCGGTGGTGCAATATATCGGCAGGGAAGACAATAGACCGTTGAATAAACAGGCGCGCACCAGCTAGAGGCTTCCGTGCTTATAACCGATAGAAGCCGCATATGGACTTGCATATATGCAGTCACCGCTTTCACTGTTCATCATCGCTAATAATTCTTTGGAATTCGCTCTAGATACCAAAAGAACAAAGGTTTCTTATTGTGGTTTTGCCTTGTGCTCTTATAACTCTTGGGCAGATTTATCGACGTGTTCAGGCGGATCCGAGGGCGGCGGTCGGCCGCGGCAGTAAAGGAAGCTGGCTGGTCATAACCCTGTTGTGAGTGGGTCTCCATCTACTAAAGATAGATGGTAAATGGGACCAGTCGGCATGTAGAAAGGTTTTTACGAAGGCTAAGAGGTGCAAAATACAAGGCCAACCCGATAATGACGTACTGCGACTGTGTCCGAAGTCACATAACTTGAGAAAGTTCAAATGCAGTGTCTATAAAAAACCGTAAGATGTGTAAGCATCGGCGGTAAGAAAGTTGTGAGTTCACAGTCTTACAGTATCAACGAGAAATAAAGCATAAAACTTCAAACATGCTCACAATTTTTTCCTTTAAAAATGATAACATCTTCGTTTTTAAAATAATTTTTCTTTGCTGCATGGGCGATAAGCTTAGAGAAATGCCTAGCCGCTTAGGAATATAGATATTTTTTTCAGGTTGAAAGCGTTGTGGACTCGAGTAAGCGCTCATTATGTAAGCTATCGTATTTATGATAATCACAGAATCAACTGGAGCAGTTTGCTATCATGAGCAGTAATTCTTTATTTAGAGCACTGCTGGGAGCGTAAAAATTGCAAGCAAACATGTCTGGCCAGTTTTTGATGGACAGGAAAAGGATAATTTTGAAAACGATTTTCAGAACCAGGAGTAAAATCTTTAACTGAAAGTGAACATTTACGTTTAAATTTAGATTAGGAACCACACTGAGCACTTATTACCTAAATATTCGACCAAATTATGTAAGCAATATAGCTACTTCGTATGATATTATTAATAAAATACGCACTTAACACAAATTTATTACACATAAGAAAAATTTGGATGATCTTCATACAAAGTTCTGGTCCCTATAGCATATATGCGATGTTGTATAAAACAGGAATTAACTCTCTTACGGCTCGATATGAAAATTACATAGTGCATGAGATCCCAGGAGTTTAACGCACTGATGCGTGTCACAGAAAATAATAAAAAAATACGGCAGACTTTGCCAACATTTGCTAAAGTGGAGTAAAGAACAGAATATCCGGGTTTTTGATAGGCCATGGAGCACAGTATCCTGGAGCCACTGCAGTGTTCTCGAATGAGTTCAGCGCACGGAGAATATGTATAGTATTGGGAATACAACTCAAAATATTCAACAGTGGGATTTCAACACTTTGAGGTGAGCTTTGGACATTCAACCGTGTAAATTCAAGACATTCAACACTGAATAAAACTTAGGAGATCAACTTATTAGGAGTTTAACAGAGTTTGGCATTGGATGGCCAAAAATTATTTCAACCGTGCAACAGAAATTTAATATAAATATAATGCTATTGCTTTCTGAACCTGTGTTTTATCTTTAACGGTGTATTTGCAAAAGAAGAGGAATAATGTAACAAACGTAAGCACAATATCCGTTTTTCAGTTGAGCCAGAATGAGCAGTATGTGCGGCCCAAGAGACATGGCCGTGTTCTTGAAAGAAAGCTGCCATGGATGGGCAGAGTATTTGGAGTGCAAACATTTTTTGTTTAGCAGAGCTTTGAGAGATACAATGGCAGCTTGTGGAAATAACTAACTGCAATGAACCTATTTTCAATGAGGGCCTGTATTTGGCTAGTCCCGAGGCTCATCGCCTGGAATAGTGTTGGTATTTGCAGCTGTAGAAGAAAGACTTGGAAGTCGACAAATATCTTTGACACGGGCTTCAATACAGGCTGGAAAAGCCAGTGGGAAGGCAGGCAGGCAATGTAAGATTACCTGTATAACAGACGAGAAAAAATAAGATTGCAATGAAAAGGAGCAAAAATATGACAGTACAGATCCATCTTTAACACCGGAAAGACATTGTAATAACGTGCGTAGCTCGGTATTTTGGGCTTCACTTTCAATGTTCGCAAGCACCTCTTTGCAGGCGCAGAATTTGAAGATATTTATAAAAATAAAACTTGAGCAAGGAGCTCCAAAAGGCTCAACTTAAACTACAGAAAATTAAAACATTGTTTTGCCAGAAGCGTAGTTCTTAGCTAATGCACAAGGAACCTAATACTACATTACCGTAAACACGGGAAAAGATAACATATTTGGCCAGCAACGTACTTCTTAGCAAGCACTGTTTCTTGTTTACAAGGATCTCTAAGAACTCCCGCTACACCCACCGGCTGATATTATAAGTAGTTGTCCATGTACGAAGTGACCAATATTCACCAGGGTAGGTTAGCAAAAAATAGACAGTAACAATGTTCCAGGCACATTTAAAGATTTCGTTTTTGCAACCTGAGAGAGCATACGTGTGCTCGAGAACGGTGCAACTGCTGCAGTCTAAAAAAAAAAAAAAATTGCAGTAGCCAAAGGCAAGCACAGGTAGGATTTAGCGCTTGTGTGCCTTGATGGGCACGCCAGAGAAATTAAAAATGTTTCCAGGCGAGGCGTCGTCTATATCGCTCACACCGTGGAAGATGTAGCATAATTGGGAAAACACAATATGAGATCACTTAATCTAGGTCGGCAAACATACTGCGTCACTGGGTGTAAGACCATGGATGATTTGATAAAATTAAGCGACAGTGCAATATGTTGTTATGAAGAGCAGGTCGGCGGGCATGAAACATTGATGCGTTATCGACACCTTAGGCGATCTGCGTGACTTAAGATGCAGCATACTGAAGATCACCTGGCGCTCGACATCTACATGCATGCGGTACTGGACGATACACCGTCTAATATTCATCGTCTAGACATCGCCTTAGTTACTGGATTAGCCACATAAAAATATAATGAACCTGTAATTTCTCTTCCTTGGAGGATTTCATTTATTTAAAGCGGTGCTTCATCGTCTTTTCATATTTAGGAAGTCACATAGCAACAAATTCGAATGAATATCTGTTTGCCAGGCGAGTACGTGGGCTTTTAACAGCAGTGGAAGAAAGGGCATGTTCGTTTGACCTGAAACACTTGGCTATAAAAGGGTTAAATAATTCATGGCAATACCGTAAGTCAATCTTCCCTGAGGTTCTCTAGAGCATCTTGAGCTCCGCCCCAACCGACCATTTCTTCTCATGATGAAGAGGTTTGCAAAGCAATGCATGGTGTGTGAAAGGAAGTTAGCTTAGATAAGATCTTGGTGCATGCTCCATTCATCTCTATCTACCCGTTTGTTTATGGAAGCCCAAGGTATCTCCTAACCTTATACAGAGCAGATGTTTAAAGAAAAGAGCTGGTAGTACTGTACTTACAAAAGGTACTACCAACTAAGCAAAGTCTTTGAGTAAGCCTGTTAGCTTACCCATAAAAAGCGATTTGAATATGCAGAAGCTTTCCAGTGAACGAACAATATTTCGACAAGATGGGTCTAAAATTGATTAACTATATATAACATTACCAGGGATCCCTGCTGTATAAAATAACTGCAATTATTTTATAATCGATTGCATTTTACTGTTCATGATCCAGGTCATGGTACCCGACTACTTTTTAAATTTAGGATTTGAAGTCGAGCACGGCAATTTCATGTATTTACAAATGAAACTATATGCTTGTACGCTTGAAACTTTATATATAGTCAGCGGCTATATTTTCTGCATATTTAGAGACGGTCCACCGCTTATTCTATTATTTCGATGCAAAGCAATACCAACCCCCGCCTATCTTCCCTAGGCTGCAAATTTCCAAAACCTTTTTCAGTATACGGAGAGATAGGTTGCAAGAACTGTCTACGGGACGGCTTACGCGGATACTTTAATTTTACCAGAAAACGAGAAATCAAATAAATAAAAAAAAAGACAAATGCACAACGGCCTTTATTATCGTATTTGATTTCAGGGTCCGGGGACTGCAGTTTTTGCAATCCAGGCCCCGCATGCCATTTGAATCGATGATGTCAAGCAGCTTCCATGCCAGGATGCCGGATCGATGCTACTGCGAATCCTTGCTGTTCATTTTTCAGCACTTTGTTTAATTAATGTTGAAGGAAGATTTTAATTGACAAAGTGGTCATATTCTTAAAAATATGCTTGCTTGGGTTTGAAAGACGACTAATGAAGTATACGGTTTCCAAAATTAATCTGCCGTTGGATGTGACTCAAGTTTGGCTTCAGTGTTCGATGTATTTTGCACGGTCACATCACGCATTCCCTTAAATATGTAAAAGCCGATTTAAAAGCATGTCCCTCTTACGGATGTAAGAATATTTAAAGCTAAGGATAAGCAGTGAACGGTTATTGCAGTACTTCCTGTAAGTTTTTATTAGCTTAATACTGACACTTTCGGTTAGCACGCACTGCGTGCTGTGATTGTCAGAAGATTTAAATACCGAAGCTCTTGAACAAATGCAATAATTTGCACACCAATTTCAGAGGATATTCCGAAATAACTTCCTGGTATAATAGTGAAGAGTGGACATATATGTATAGCTCTAAGATTATTTAACAGGTTATGCACAGTTTAGTTTAGTTCAGTTTATTATTTTTGGAGGGTTTGCGTATAACCGATATATTAACCACATAAGAGGAGCGATAGTTTGTGATTAAAACACAGATTTTGAATGGTGTTGCCTAACATTGATGAGCTGACGAGACACTGGATGTGTCCAAGTACCTCCATAGATGAAATAACTGAAAATATTCTGCAATTACAATATCTACATGTAATCTCAGAACGACATTCGAGGCATGGAAAAAATGACGTAGGTACCAATTATTAACTCATCAATATGAAAATAGGTCCATCTAAATTGGTCCTCCAATTGTGAAGGAAACTTTCTATTGATAAGAAACACCACAAACAGCGAGGTGATTACCACTTCTGCAAACGCATTGCCGAGCGCATAAAACATCCTTCATAATTACTGAATGCTGATGAATATTGAGCAATATTTTGATTGTTCTTCAATTCGTAAGAGTCCCCGCAGCTCTGGGTAATTGAATCTCGATAGCCTATCCACAAGTGTATCGGAGCTGTCTAACTTGACGGATTCATTTCAGCTCCAGAAATGAGGCCGACAATTTCATCATCGGAGGTGCTGCTGCCCTCGCTACAGGCCTGGGTGTTGCGTCGGGATCAAGGAAGGATTGTGAGGTGAGGTCAGAAAACAAACTAAGTTCTCAAAATAGAAGAATGGCTATGAACCGACTTTTGGGACTTGCAAGGTAATCCAGGAAGCCTTATGAGGTGAGGTCAGAAAACAAATTAAGTTCTCAAAATAGAAGAATGGCGATGAACCGACTTTTGGGATTTGTAAGGTAATCCAGGAAGCCTTATGAGGTGAGGTCAGAAAACAAATTGTGATCCCTAGATAAAAGAATGTAGACGAACAGAGTAGTGTGCATTGCACTGAAATCAACGATGCGATGAGATTCGTTAGCAAATAATGAATCCGAAATGAAAGAGTGAAAACTAACAGGGTTTTGGGTGTTAAGAAAAAAAAGGGCCATTTTGAACTAGTTAAATTTGAGTTCGAGGGCCTCTTTTATAGACAGATATAAAGAGGAGCGAGAAGTTACTTCTAATCCATCTAATTATATTTAGAAATCTACAAGAGAGAAAAAGCCACTTCTCATATACGATATTAAACAATAACAGAATAACAATAACAGCAACTTCGTTGCTTTTCAGTTTTGTCTAACATTCCTTCAACGAAGAGACTGAACTTCGCTTCACGTCACCGGCACCAGCATAAGACCGCACACAGCATTCCTCTGCAGTTGGAATTGACATTTTCTCAATGGCATTATACGGATCAGCATCTAGGAATCGACCTCCCTCAAGTTCAAGCGTCATCAAAACATTCAAGAAGAACGTAATGTTTGGACAGCATTTGTATCTCCATCGTGGATGCGAAAGGCAAGCACCCCGATCCGTCTTCTGCAAGTGTCGCAGACCCCACAGCTCTAAGAGATTCTTGAGTGCATGACAAAGGGTCGTTGAATGTGATAATGCAGAGTGTTCTCGATGAGACGCGTGTGTACTCGGAATTATTGCTGTTCAATATTCCTAGAACCTCCCAAGAACCGGTCTGGAGAAAGAGCAACCTAAGGATCCCTGTTGCAGAAGATCTCGTGAGGATTAGCGGTCTCTGGAAGAAAGCTCTGATTTAAGTACCGTATTGCGCTTCCACTTGGACATTAGTTCATCATGCATATCTTGACACGCACGTCTTGCTAATACATGCTCTTCACAGTATTTCAAGCACGCCGGGACACGCACACTTTGCTGATACGTGGTGCTCGTAGTATTTCAGATATTCTAGCACACGCAAATCCTGCTAATACCTATTGTTAACAGTATTGGAGGTATACTGAAACACGCACGCCTTTTCAATCGTAGTGTTCAGAGTATTTCGAGCATACTGGGTGGCACGCGTACTTCACTACTACATAATTCTGTGTAGTTCAAGTGTGCTGCGAGACGCATGTCCTGCTAAGACGAATTGTTGACAGTATTGGAGGCATACTGGGACACGTATGTATTGCTTAAATATCACATTCAATTATGGTGCCATGAAATCTACAATCGAAACTACAGCATTTCCAATATTAACGCTTACATACATAACCAATGAAATGGTATTATTGTCTTGAGATGGCATTATATTTGATGCTATACAATACTCCCCGGTGCACCTGTATTAGAGTTGGAGTCAACGTAGCGGACAATGTTCTAAATTTCAAGAAACATTTGCTAGTTTGAAAATTGTATTTAAAATTTGGAATACTCGGTATCACAGCTACATCTCACTGTGGTAACCTGCCGAAATTTCAACAGAATTTATTGATTTCAATTTCGACCATCTTCGACCCTCCCACCTGATGAGCTGAGGACAGCGAAACGTGCGTCGTGGGTAACAAAATTTCTTCTTTGTGCTTCTCATCGTATTCTTTAGTATGAAATGGTATTTACTGCTAATACGATGTCTAGAACCGATTGGTACATTTAAGAATGTGTCCTACTCAGCTGCAGTAGAGATCACACCCGAAAAAATATTCACTTCCTATGAGTAGTAACTTAGCATTATTCTGTTCTGGTTGCGTTAGTTTCATCCTCATGACTTGTCAAGACTCAAAAAGAGCTCATGGACCATGCAGATTCAGGACAGAATTTGTCGTTTTTCGAGCCACTTTTTTTCAGCCTCATCACTTGTCAAGACTCGAAAAATGTTAATGGGCCAAGCAGATGCGAGACAGAATTTCTCGTATTCGAGTCACAGTTTTTCAGCTTCGTCCAAACTCGAAAATGCTTATAAGTCCCATGCAGTTTGGAATCAATTGCTTCGTTTTTGAATGCGTTGTCTTCAACGATAAGGCCCCAGATAGGCTAGGAAATGGCTCCCACTTGCACATGTTACCTGTGGTTTGATATGCAAAGTGACTCCAGACTTCTATCTTAATTGCGTATATTGGTCTCTTGTTAGAAGACTGCAATGAAGAGCCGCGTAGGAGAGTAATGGATGGGTTAAAGCAGGAATAGCGTATATGAAAATAGTTAGATGAGGAAATTCAGAAAATTTTAACGAAATATTAGTGTTCTTTTTCTTAGAAGTAAAATTTGAAATCGTGGAGGTATTTTTTTTAACGGCTAAGTCGCTGAAATAGAGAAGTGTATGCAGACGAATTGACTTAGCAGTGGTAATTAATACCGACACAGATATCAAGACGCTTAAGCTCTAGAAAAGAATTTGAGTTATATTTAGTGGTAGTGATCCAGAGACAACAGTACCAATTTTCGATATCAAATTTCATTGAGAGCAAATTCTGACTTTTGAGATTATAATGGCTAAGTTTATCATCAATAGAATAAATTACTATGGAATGGAAGTAGCCCAAAATTAAAATCTCTGGAAAACATCGGACATGGGTTTTGAATATTCTATGCTAATAAATTTTAAAAATGAACTTTTGATCCTAAGCATGGACAGTGCATAATGGAAGTTCGGTATATGTAGGCAAGCAGCCATGGTGCTTCAGAGGGTAGGTGCACCGATTAAGTAGCACTGCATGAGGAGCTAAGTACCTATAACTTTGCATTGCTAACAAGTGATGCAGACAAAATCATTGTTTCGTTTACGATTATTGTTTACATGAACATTGTATTGTCAACGACTAACGTTTACACAAAAAAAATCAGCATTCTCAGCTTTTTCAACACTTGGATTGGGAAAGCGCAATATGGGAGTTTCGTTTACAGTTAATCAAAGTGTAGGCATGGAGAAACGAAGTAGAGTTATTGTCCACAGCGTTTTACGACTGTTATTATAAATGCTCTGCTCTAAAACAGCGTGTACACGATTTTGTTTTTATTTCATTAGAGGTGGTTCTTTTTTAGATCATCATTACCATAGAACGTCTAGAGTTCGTTAGATTTTCCCACGCAGGACAGAACTCATTAATTAGCATTACTAGGGACAGACAACAACCACAAGAAAGGAAATACGTTCCATACATCACGGTGACACTTCATGGTGACATAAAGCATCACCGGGAAGGTTAACTATACATAGCGGCGTTAGTCTTACCTGGGAGGGCAACAAAGGTAAAGAATTCGATTTAGGTTACCAGGTATTTTCTGGTAAAGCTTAGCAATTAAAACCAATTTAGCTACGGTTATCTAGAGGATGTACACCATACGCCACCTGAATTTAGTCACGTTCCAAGTAACTATACGTGCACATGAAAGCAAAGAGTGGCTCTAACTTTTCCCGAAAAAATATCTTGTTTTCTGTTCTTTAAATGTTGTGGATAGTTTCACGAGTTTTTGGAGAAGGGCTATTGCGACTGTAATGCATGCATCTCGAGTTTCAGATCTTAATATTACATTCATTATAAGGGCTTGTCTGGATGTAAAGAAAATAGTCAGAACAACAAAAAGGGAGAAGGAAGTTTCCGTAGGCGCTATGGCGAAACGCAACCCAAAGGCATTCTATAAATATGTAAATGAAAGACGACTCAAAAAAGAAACCTTAGGTCCGCTCAAAAGACCTGACAGTGAAATCACCAATAGCCTAAGAGACAAAGCCACAATCCTGAACGACTATTTCACCTCTGTATTTACTGTTGAAAATGTTACGAATATTCCTGAACCAGCACCGATGCAAGTTGCTCCAATTA
>LQNS02278097.1:20120550-20152347 GCA_001587735.2 Parhyale hawaiensis
CTGTAAGGGTGCAGTTATTGGGACACCGTGGCTGCTAGCCAACTGTGAGGGTGCAGATACTGGGACACCGTGGCTGCTAGCCAACTGTAAGGGTGCAGATATTGGGACACCGTGGCTGCTAGCCAACTGTAAGGGTGCAGATACTGGGGCACCGTGGCTGCTAGCCAACTGTAAGGGTGCAGATATTGGGACACCGTGGCTGCTAGCCAACTGTAAGGGTGCAGATATTGGGACACCGTGGCTGCTAGAACCGTAAGGGTGCGGATATTGGGACACCGTGGCTGCTATTCAACTGGAAGGGTGCAGATATTGGGACACCGTGGCTACTAGTCAACCGTAAGAGTGTGGATATTGGGACACCGTGGCTGCTAGCCAACCGTAAGAGTGTGGATATTGGGACACCGTGGCTGCTAGCTAAACGTAAGGGTGCAAATACTGGGACACCGTGGCTGCTAGCCAACTGTAAGGGTGCAGATACTGGGACACCGTGGCTGCTAGCCAACTGTAAGGGTGCAGATACTGGGACACAGTGGCTGCTAGCCAACTGTAAGGGTGCAGATACTGGGATACCGTGGCTGCTAGCCAACTGTAAGGGTGCAGATATTGGGACACCGTGGCTGCTAGCCAACTGTAAGGGTGCAGATACTAGGACACCGTAGCAAAAAATGAATTCATCTCACCCACTTACAAAACGGTTCTCTTGTAATGACTTTCAAGACAAGAGTCGTGCCGTACAAGAAAAAAAAAAGGAGGCGAGAGCAGCGAACAGAAATTGTGCACGTGGCGCATGGGCGGTGGCCGGCCGGTAAAGCTAGGAACAGCATGGGCCAGACAGAGCGCCCGGAGAACATCCGGGAATATTCCCAACCATTTCTGGAACGCTGAGGCGAACAGTGTACATAACTGTGCAGCGGTAAATATAAGAGTTCCAGTTGGGGCGGTGGCGGCGGCGACCCTGTAGGCTGACCCAGAAGAGGCTGCTGGTTCTTAGCAAGTAAACTAAAGGTGCTGTCGATCTGCACAGCGCAGTCACGAGAATATATTTCCGTTGACTGACTGACACTTCAACCGTGGGCAGTTGATTGGCAACTTTGGATATTTGTTTCACGCGGTACTCGAATCCGGATTATGCTTTAGACGGCCCAAAAGTCAAGTAACTTTGTAGGCAATAATATTGTGAAGAGGACGTAAGCGAAATCAGTTCGCGATGATCTCGTGACTCTTAATTCAAAATGGCGAATCATAAGCTCTCAACAGACAATCTTAGTGTCTCCACTGTTGTGTGAGCATTGTAGATCGCTTGTTTTAAGCCCAGTATACATTAACTATGCGATTCTAGTGGTATTGTGACGTTAGATATGAACTCTAATACCATATAGAGAGACTGACGTGCAACTACTGGGGAAAGACATATTAATTTTTGTAATTTTCAAGGACATACGACATGACCCTGACGTGACTGTCGCGACGGTCTAACTTTTTACTTTCAGTGAAGGCAGGAAATCAAAAGGAGAAGGCCATTAGAACTGGGGTGTCAGAATTAAGGCTGGTACGCAAGGTAGTCAAAAGAATGAGTTTCCTAAGTTAATCGTATGAATGTTTAGTTTAATCATCGTAAACACAACATCATGTTTACAAAAAAAGGTGTAAAAATGTTAGCCATCAATTTAAGTTTGCTTAGCAAGTGCCGTTAGTTAACTTTCACTTGTCTTTTTAAGCGTGAAAGGAATTATAACTCAATTTTTTCGCACTTTTAAGCTGTTTAAATCAACAGATCAACTTATTCAACGCAGAGAGAGGAAACTCGTTCCTTTCACAGGCTTGTATTGAAAGCTCCGTCTTCGGTAAAACAGGATAGTTCTAACAATAATTTCACATATCATTCGCATCGCTGACGACAAAAATGCGACATCAAGCAGCCACCTGAGTCGGTAACCCAATGTACTGAGCAATAACCCAATGTACTGAGCAATAACCCAATGTACTAAGCAATAACCCATTGTACTGAGAATTAACCCAACGTAGTGAGCAATAACCCAATGTACTAAGCAACATACCCAATGTACTTAGCAATAACCCAATGTAGTGTGCAATAACCCAATGTACTGAGCAATAACCCAATGTACTGAGCAATAACCCAATGTACAGAGACTAAACGTTGCACTCTTCGACCTTATGTAAAAGCATAAATTAGACTAAAAATGAAGCAGAGCTATACACGGTAAGTATTTTGCCTCCTGTACGGTACAAAAATATGGAAACATAGCTGAGAGGCAGAAAGGTCAGCCCAACTACACCCTGAAAATAAAAGATGATAAGAATAACAAAGTCGAAGAAAGGCAGGAAGAAAGTAGAGTAAACACACGAGTCTGTAAATCGGTTGCTTATATATATATACACATAACCGCCAGCCCCAGTGACCTCGCCAATCCTTCGGCTTACAGAAAGATACAGACAGAAAAAAAATACAGTCTACGAAGGAAACGTACATGGTATAGTGGATGACCAAGTATATATTCTGGTTTTCAGGAGTGTGCGCAAACCTTAGTCATTCTGCTGAAAGACAGAAGCACTAAGCTATTGTAATAAAAACACACAGGCAAGGAAGAAAGTAATGTTAACGGACAGACTCAGTATTTTATTTTGTTTGTTTCAACACTCAGTCACTATATAAAGTTAATTAGATCCGTTGTTTTTTGACTTTTGAAAAATAGCAACAGATAGAGAATCAATGGAAGAAACAGGCTATGAAAGGAAGTAAAACAGGGACTTAGTATTTCGGTCATAATACTCAATTGCTCTATAACTCACCTGTACAGCGGCTCCACAATTATTGCTGAAAAGTAGCGACAGAAACAGATAAATAAAAAAAACAGGTTATGAAGGAAGCAAAGTCGAGGAATGGTTAGAAGTTTGGTCATAATACTCAATCGCTAACGCTAGTCAGGGCATGGGCCAGTCGACTGTAAATATGCATAAATAATTTACCATCCAGAGTTTTCTCGGCGATCTCGTTACAGCTGGACGATTATCGTTAATTTGAATAATTGTATGGAGATATGTTGAACAAATAGCAGGAGGCCGTAACTTATCAATTTAAGATGCAGTTTAGCGACCATTTGCTGCTATAATCTTGATATATTGCAATATCGATGATGGGAAGTCGTTAACACATGCATGAGCGATGGATGGAGTCTGTTGTATCAATAACTTAGCGAAGCATAGATGCAAAGAAAGAGAGACTGTTGTTTACAGTCCGGTGCTACACTCGTATCTCAAAGGGTGGAGTGTCTTCAATGTTATTCAACTGTACTTAATCATTACTGAAATGCTGATTACATAAGTGAGTTACCACAATAAGATCAATTTAACTGTATAGGTGATACTTATATAGGGTTGCTATATCTATTTCTCAAATTAACCTTCCATTATTGGAAGCAATATTTCAGAAGGGGAGAACCTTCACAGGACTCATTCTAATTTCTTTGGTGATATTTACGAAGTTACTGCACTAGTGCTAGTAGCATTATATTATTGGAAGCTGTACTTAACAAGTACAGTAACTACGTACATTTAGCTAAAAAAAATGCAACTGAATAGTGTGGATGTTACTACACGTGTACCTCTTAATCCTTCGTTTTTTCCACAAATCATCAAGAGAATTCAAGAATTACTGTCCCATATGAAACAGTCTGCTACTCTTCCAGTCTAGCGCACGAATTTCATAGTCGCTGCTTCTATGAAAAGACCACTTCAAACGCTCTGAAATTGATCTACAAGGTTTCGTTCAACGGCGCAAAGTGCAATGGCACATTAATTCCATATTAGAAAATACCCTATGCCGGAGGTATTAGTTACCTTCGCCAAGGAGGTTATGTTTTCGTCGTGTTTGTCTGTCTGTCTGTTGGCTGTCTGTCACCAGGATAGCTCAAAAAGTTATGAACCAATTTGGATGAAATTTACAGGGATTGTTAGGTATGTTAGGAGGAACAAATGATTAACTTTTGGTAAAGATAGGTCCATACGTTTGTTTGTTTGTCTGCCTCATTTTTCTCGATGCCGTAACTCAAAAAGCTATGGATGGATTTTGATAAAATTAACATGAGTTGTTAGGTATATAACAAAGAGTATATGATCAAATTTTGGTAATGATCCGTTCGTTCGTTCGTTTGTCACTGTTTTAAATTTTATGCTTGTTAGCACAATAACTCAAAAAATAATGAATCGATCTTTATGAAATTGATAGGGTTTGTTAGTAATGTTAAAAGACATAAATGATCAAATTTTGGTGCAGATCGGTTAGTTCGNATGATCAAATTTTGGAGTTTATACAAAGAAAATTATTGTTTCAGAACCAATTTGAATTTTTTGCTACCGTTGCCTCACTTGGCGGAGGTATGCGCTCTCAGAGTGCTCTAGTTTCATCTGATTTTTACGGGATAGGTTATCGAAGACTCAAAAACAGGTTGCTAGGGCAGGTGTATATTTTTAGGCCGTAGCTTCGACCGAACAATGCAACGATCTGAGTAAAAGATTTAGCAAATATGCTCATGAAAAGTGTTTTTTATTATTTAGGTCCTTCTCATTTTGCACGCATACATGTAGTGGAATGAGTATATTATCTGAGCACATTTCACGCGTTTAAGCGAGTTACTATGTGCAACTTAACTAAATACGCATATTTTGCACGCATAAACATGTCATCGTACTCAAGCTAATTGCATTCAACACGTATGAATGAATCAACGTATTCAAGTTAATTGGGAACATGAGGCACTCATAAAGTTGTTTTAAAGACTTCCATTAACGGTAAAGGAAACAAGTGCAAATGAGAAGGCGTGTTCCCTTCTCAATCTTCTGCACTTTCCTTCACTTCAGGTTTCTGTAATAAACTCTTTCGTTCTTCGACTGCCAACCATAAAATTAGAAGAGGTTCTTCTTAAGGCATCAGAGCCGTTAAGTGCCGGGCAGACTTTGTGTGGCTCAAGCTTTGCACTGATTTCGCCTAAGAGATTTCCTGCAGATGAAGCATGCACGGCTATAGCTGACAGCAAAGTGAACCTAGTAAAGTTCAGCGTTACAGTGCCAGTGGAAGAGTGGCATCATCATGACGTCCAAGGATGGGAGCCTTACGTCGTTTTTCTTAAAAAAATTCTAATTTCGACAAGATTTTCGATGCAGTTTTACTGTGGCGTCACTATTTCTCCGGGAAAACACTGGCATCGACATATTGCCCTTCAGTATAGATCATGTCCGTATATGGTTGTACACACAAAGAAATCTCAAATTGCTGTAACTAAATAGTTCAACGAAACACAGTTGGTTGCGGGGACCAATGATGCAAATTCCTTGTACTAAGTATAACACACGTAACTCATCTCTTTGCAGTGGGAATTTAATTGTTTTGTTCTAGTACCCTAGGTATTCAAATAATTAAGCAAAGACTTCTCTATATTTACTAATACCAGCAATAGTGCGGTAGTGCAGTACTAGAGATTCCTACACTGACACTCAAGGTCGCTGGTTCGAGCCCGCTTACCAGATAGGCAAACCTTGTTGCGGCCAGTGTCTAGTGTCCGGCGGTTACTTCGGGGGTACTTACCATAGCCAGGAATGGGGATAGTTACGGGGGGGGGNGGGGGGGGGGGGGGAGGTCGTAAGTCATCAAACAAAGAGCCTGCCATGGCTGGCAACATAGCTCAGGACGATCTGTGGTCGACTTCAGCCGTAACCCGCTTGTGGTCAGTTCGCATACATGAATCTACAGCACGAACCAATGCTTGTGGGTTTGCCAGCTGGGGCGTGCGGTCAAGTTGGCTTTACTGGGTTTAGTTCGATGAACTTCTGTAGTTGGTCTGTACAACCAGTATGTTTGAGTGAACCATTTGGTCACGTTCATGCTGGCCAAAAAATTAAAAACAAACCGAAATATATTGCTTTGCTACAAATGAGCTTTAGAGAAACCAAGAAGGCTCAAAATTGATGTACGGGACCGATTTGAAAAGTGAATGAAATATTTGTATCTGCGTTATCAAAATACGTTCTAACAATGAACGTCAGGCATTCGTATATTCCTTTTAACGTATGCAGCGCTGTAGTTTTATTGATCTGCCACATTATTTTTGAGCTACGTACTAAAGAAAAGACAAAAACTTATGGAAGAAATATTTTAATGATCTTAAGCGTCACCTCGAGATCATGTAGTAACAAAAATAAAAAAAAAACTTGGGCTACATGGGATTAAAACACACTGTAAATACAAACTAATCATTTTATGTGAAAATTACCAAAACTAACGGAAGAAATATTTTAATGTTTTTGGGCCTTACCTATAAATCATATCATTAAAAAAAAACTTCAGCTAGATAGGGTTAAAACTCCCTATACAAAAAATACCAAAACTAAAGACTATTTTCGCCATATTTGGCCGTTGCCACTGTTTCGCCTGCCAATGCAAATCATCAAAAAAAGAAATTCTTGTCTGAACACAATCTCATGGAAGATCTATTATCACAATCTGCTTCCCAGAGATAATACATGAGAGTTGAAAGTGATATTCGTATTGTCACAATCTCCTGAAATATCATCTTTTATCACGGTGTTGCTTCCCAGAGATAATACTTGAGAGTTGAAAGTGATATTCGTATTGTCACAATCTCCTGAAATATAATCTTTTATCACGGTTTTGCTTCCCAGAGATAATACTTGAGAGTTAGAAATGATATTCGTATGGACACAATCTCCCGAGATATATTCTTTTATCGCAGTTTTACCTCAATGAGATAATTCTTTAGAGCGCACATATCCGTGTTAGTGACGTTGTAGAATAGCTAAAGCCTGGTCTCTTGTAGCGTATTCTTTGTGATGCAGACAGAAAGATATTTACTTGGGAATAGACTTGACTATCTGTCGAAGAAAGAATTAGAGTTTTCTGTAGAAACGATGCTCTATTGACAATGTCCCATGAGTAAATAATATAGGTACGTAAAGAGATAGGAAAAAGAGGCAATGTACAGAAGATACTGTTGATAATACGACTTTTGTTCTATATAGACAATAAAATAAGTGATAAATGGATGTCCAGAGAGCCCAGGTAGATTGCTATCATAAAATATATGGAGAAATTATCTCGGTATCATCATTTAACGATAGATAAGAAAGGCCGGAGAATAAGGCAAAGAGAAGATGCAGTAGGCCGGAGTCAGATATATCGTAGGAAATAAACTGGTTAGGACTATCGGATATTAAAGTGCTTTCCTATAGGAAGGAAGAATGCTACCATTTGAAAATTTTACCCGATCGAACAAGAACTTTTCAGATCAAATGATAGTATTCGAGGTAGATATTTTGACCTCACCGATCATGACAACTGCAGTTAAAATCATGGCAATCGCTTTTAAGATCATGATAATTGCCGCTAAGATCATGACAACTACCGATAAAATCATAAAATTTTCTTGAAAATGAAGCTGTAGATCGGACGTGACGGTTTTTGGGAACCGTTGAAAGCGCCAGCATCTTGCGGTGATTCAAAAACGTCCAAAACACTTACAGGTATAATTTTCTACTCGTATTTGAAAAAAATTGAAATTAATGTTATGAATGCGTGTAATTTCTGGTGACGATATGAAATAACATTTACACTTATTGACAATTACCTTCATAAAATTTATGAGCTGAAGGATTACAAAAAACCTTCGTTCATCCACTTGGCGATTAAAAAAAACTACTGTTTACACGAGTATAAAGGAAAGCCGTGTGTAGAAAAACCTCAAAATCCCATCAAACAAACTTCCAAGTGGTGATTTGAAAAATCTAAAATTTCAAAAATACAATTTCATGCGGTGATTCGACAAAGTTCAGGCCCAATATATACCTATATTTGCAGGGGTTGAAATTCTCACAGGTATAATTTCACGTGTATTGTGAGTTGAAAAGATAACAAATTCTGGTAAGTATGATTCCACTTGGTTATGTTAAGAACTGAAAGTTTTCACGAATTGGTTGCCTATTATCAAGGAAATTCTATTTAGCTTCCGGGTAATTGAAGATGCGAGAACCGTTATAGGCCGTTAAAAGAATATTTCGATTCACCGCTTCGTTCAAGATAATCTAATCCGATTTCTTCCATCTTGTCCGAAACTACAATCATGATCATGCGAGTAGCCATTGTGGCTCAAGTATCAAGAATAAATAACAAATCGATAAATAATGCTTGAGATGAACGAAAACTTAATTAAACGTGACGAATGCCTAGGATTGGAATTACTGGCTAGCTGAAGCTAAGCGGATTAAGTTATTTCAATCAAAATGGGTGATTGTCGCAAAAAACTCATTGATTACACTCTACTGAGCTCGCTTCAATACACTGTACAATGAATAATACAATACTGTACTTACTATTAGTAAATCAGACGTTTTTACTTAGATCAAAAGAGTAAATCAGAAGCGTGTTGACTACTCTATACTGTGCTTGATCAAATTGTGTATACAATCACACACTCCTTATGAAAAGCAAATCAGATTTGGTCACCTTGATCAAACTGGATGAATCGAAAGAGCGATAACTTGTAATAAAAAATTAGAGAACAAAAGATTCGGACGTGCACGTCCCTTAATTAGTTGTTCCACGTGTATCCCCATTCTCAAGAATGCAACCGTTGATACTGCTAAATCTTTGTGTATGGTACGCAAACGTTCTAGAGAAATTCAGACATAAATCCTTTCAAGTCCAGTTGGTCTAAATTAACACTAAAATACTAGTTTTAGCCTCAAGGTTTCCTCCGTCCTGTGAAGTTTAGGCCAAAAGAGTACAAACGATAGCAAGACAGTGCGCTTCGCCTGCTAATTGGTGTCTGGATGCTTGGTAAAATGGGACCTAAATGCACAAAATGCCCCATGGAAACCGCTCTACCACAAGAAAAAATAAGCATAAACGCCAATGGGGAACAATAATAAGGCCAGTGGACTCATTAGGGGTACTTGATCGCTCTAATAGCTTTAGTTCAGAGAAGCGTGCGGTGGATGCTAAAGACTTGATATGCCTAGTGGGCTAATGAGCCAGGCACTGTAGCGCCTTACAGCTGGGCATGGAATCCGCTACCTTGTGCAACCTACAGGCATAAGGCCTAAAGGGGTAAGAATTACCTGTGATTTCTGATGGGTAGTTAGTTGCATTCTTCGATACAGGCTGCCATATGCTCTGATACAGAATCTTCTGTAATTTATTAGCGTTGTTGATCATGCAACTCATTTTTTTTTCAGTCCAGAGAAGAAGTTCGTTAGTATGAAACTACTATGGAGCTGCGAGAGCTGCTGTTGGGCATGGTAGTGAGATTTTGATTTCTATATATAGAGAAGTAGTAAACATTCTTGCACATGCCGCGGCTAAAGTCTTACGGGAGAACCCTCAGTTTTTTGTCTTTTCAAATAAAACCAAAACATTATGTTCTGCTTCTGATAAGATGGAACATTACCTTATACCAGATGGTACGCTGAACTTTGTAGTTCTATTTCGAAGTCTTGCGATTTGCTGTATTGGGAGAAAAGTACAGTATTTTTTTTTGTTAATAAGCTCGTTGAGCAAATCATTGCAGTAAACAAAAAATGTTCAGTCTCAGAGTTTCAGGTACTTATTTTTGCTATGCTACGTGTAAAACCGTATGTTTAAGTTTTTATATATGTTCGTAACATTGATCTTATAATGGAGAGGCAAAAACTTCTGTTAGCTACATATTTTTCTGCAGCTCTCAGCTTTTGAAAATATAAAATTTCTTCCGTTCAATATTTTCTCGGCGCATAATTCTGAAGTAAAAGTTTTCACAAAAAGTTGAACTTAGGGTAAAATTTTATGTTAAAATTACGATGGCATATAAATGAAGAATTGTCACTGAGCTTCAACTAACTACACATCACGGATGCGAATTATGCAAAAATATATTCATCGGCACTTGACGCCTTGCAACGGTATCAAACGGAATTGCAAGATATAGAAATACAAAGTTCATTACATATTCTTCTCCCATATCCTTCAGTAAGTTCTTCATCACTAAAAATATTAATTTTTTATGCTACGTACATATAGCCTAGATCGACTGAATATCATGTACAATCTTCAATCATTTAAGTTCTTCTGTTTCGAAATCCAGCAAAAACGTAAAACACAGCTGCGAGACTTGATAATCTCTCTCTTAAAATTCAATTTCCTTCATAATTGCTGGATATCGCGGCCGCAGCCTATTGTATCCATAATGCTGACGTTTGGAGTCGATATCACAGACTCATGATATGAGCTCGAATTACTCAGCATGAAGTACCACCAAGAATATCTTGCCCAGTTTTCACATCAGTCCAGGCTGCAGCGCCATCTTGTGTATGCCGTTTTTAGTATGAGTTTCGCATACAAAATTTCAACTAGTGCTGCGCTGACGTTTATATTTCGTACAGCATGACAAAACTTTCAATTTTTGAACGAAATTTTGCAAAATTTTCATAATTTTCCAGACTCGGTACAGCTGCCGCCCTCTAGCGGCGATGCGCAGTTAGATGATACGTTTCCGTTCTCTTTGTCAGAATTAGGAACGGCAGCTAAGGAATAAAAAAAAGATAGAAAGAATGGGTCAGAGCAAAAGATGCCTTCCTGCACTGGGGCAGCCATGCGTTACGTCGGGATAAAGAAACCTGTTCACTTTGAATACCCAATGAGAGAAAATGACTACCAGAAAAAATATCTTATCCGATGAATAATAATAATGGTCTTAATGATCAGCCAGCAATTGTCTTTGCAGGTCAAGTCTTGATATCCTGAGGAGATACCCCAGTCTGATCCAGCTATCGGGAGGGGTTCATAGGGAAGGGCACGTACGTACACCTAAGGAGATACCCCAGTTTGATACGGGGACCATGTGTGTGGAAAGTGGAGGAGTACGGTACAGGAGGTTCATCCGAGGAAATACCCCAGGAGGGTCTACAGCTTAAATTTATATGTAACAGTATTGCGATCTTTGAGGTGATCCGGGTGATGTACTTAATGACAGTATAGACAGCAGGTGAGATCTTTAGAGTTGGTAACGTGATCTACCCCCGATCAGCGAGAGATCTCAGGAGATCAAGTGGGGTATGTACACAAAAGAAATAGATGAAGTACAACGAAGACTTGAGGAGCCTGCGCTCTACTGTAACAAACGGACAAAGAAATTGCTCAATGCAATTCGTAAATTTCATACGCTAATGCATAATAAAAAAGGAGAAACAAATTAGGCATGGGTAACTATACAAAAACGCGGTCCACCAACGATTAAAATTATCATAATGAACTGGCTCTGACGAAAGTTGGGCGTAAATGGGGCAGCGGGAACAGTATCATTTATAACTTTTCCGAAGAGATCTTAAATGCGATAAAATATCTTAAGTATGGTAATTGCTATTCCAATGGCACTGATATTAACAATATCAGCATAAGCGTAGAGTATCTTTTGGTTTAGCACAAAAATAAAAATTGTTTACTTAACGTATTTCTTAGTAAATATTTTTATGGCTCAATAAGAACCGATAAATGAACCGATAGCAACAGCAGCAGTGGCAGTTTCTGCAGCTTGTCGAGCGCAAATGAGCCCGCATTACTGCCCAAAATGTAATTCCAGCGTTCTTGGAATTGAACACCGGAATTTCGTTCAAATGTTTACGATGCAATATTTTAAATAACGCTCGGTTCTATTTTCTTGGCTGCGACATGGCTCATGGATCAGTTGGCTTCGCAAATATCTCTAATTAGGGAATCTTTGGAAGCGATGCGGCATAACCTGTTGTGTCAGCTGGGGAATTCGTCCTGACGTCCAGACCTCAAGACTGCGATTGGGGGGGACGCATGACCGCCTCAGATGTGGAGATGGTATTTCTCTAAATTGGTGCATATTATTGAGCTTGATGAATACGATAATATAACTGAATGCACGAATCATGGTGAATGTGATGTCTTGATGGGTAGAGATACAATATAAATTGGGGTTTGATGATTACTAATCGGTCCTCTGCATCCAAGAATTCTAGTGAATCATCTTGAGTACAATATGTTACTCTAGTTGGAGAAGCACTGATAAACCCACTGCATATACAGTAGAAATTGTAGCGAATATAAAAACTTTATAAGTAGAAATGCATGATTATTTCTTTCTGTGACACTGTTGCATATACATATGTAACTTTTCAAACAGTGTTATTCCTATACGTGAGAGGCAAAGTAATTCAAGAAAGAAAGGGTTATTTATTATAATTTTTATACCCTCCATGTTAGACCACCGCACCCACAGCAAAGTGTAAGAAAGAAAGGTTTATTTATTATCATTTTCATAAACACCGTGTTAGACCACCGCACCCACAGCAAAGTATAAGAAAGAAAAGGTTAACTGTGGCTTGAGTACTGATAGGTCTTCTGTATGCACGAAATACAACGAATAGGTCTTGATGGATCAAGTTACGCTATTGTGTTTGGAAGAGTGTTGATGAGTCCTTTGCGTGGAAAAACTCTAGAGAATACTGCATTCAGATGTTACACAGTACACTGCATTGCAGCGTGATGGATGACGGGAAGTCCTCCACCTGAATGAGCTGTAACGAAAAAATGTTTACAGCTAGAGTTCAGGTTATAATGCACCCAGATTTTAGCTACACATGACTCACTTACCAAGAAGGTATTCACGAAGTGGGTTTAAGATGCTCCGGCACTAGAGAAGAGTTCAGCAGAACAGCGGTTGCTAAAACTGAGGTAGATAAAATACATACATACATCTCGTCTCCAAGGAATTTGGTAAATTAACCAAAGTCAATCGGAAACTCGCAATAGGAAAATTGTTTTCGAATGGCAGTGCGTACGACAACGAGCCATTATTTTATTAAATAATTTGGATAGCACTGCTGGCAGGTGGGAGTTTTTGCACGCAATTATGCTGAACACCAAAGTGCAGTCGTGCGCCTGTCGCGTAACTCAGAGGTGTCGGTAGCATTTTAGTAAACCGTCAGATAGCTTTAATGTTTTTATTCGCCAAGAAGGAAACGTCAAATCGGCATTCGTGGCTACTGACCCGTAGGAAATGGAGGAGTTTTGCAAGAATTGGGAGCTACCGCCTTTAATTGAATTGCTGTAGAAGTGAAACAAACGGCAACTGGAACGTATAGTGGCTAAATGACAGAAGAGTTTGTTGACATTTATCAAAGGTAATTATTCTACGGTAGGAAGTGAACAGGAGTCATGTTTTTCATAGCATACGTATTAAGTGCGTAAGTTAAAATCGTATTTTCCGCTGAAACAAACTGTGAATGTACACTGTGATATAAATAGTGGAAAAGGTTATTGATTGATCTTCAGTAGCGACAATTCTACAGCATGAATTACCAGAAACTAAGGTTTTTATTAGCTTTTGCACAATTGTGTACGTTGAAAATGCATTTTCGAATATAATAAATAGTAAATGAAACATAATGACTACCCCGCAAGACGAATTGAGTAGCAGTATGTATTTCATTTAATTTCTATGAAATGATTGCATAGTAAGATAATATTTTTAGATGAAACAAGCTCCGGCTTGAACGTCTTTGTCACACAATCGAAAATATTGTAAATCTTTAGAAACGACAAGTCCATAATACGGATATAAGATCAGTTATGCATATTTTTTAGTTATTCATTGAGTTCGCCACTGCATAATCGTGTTTGTGCTCTCAACTTTTTGTCCCACGGATTTCATTTAACACTGTATTATGCTGCACATTATTAAAATGCTTTGTTGTGGATATTCTAACTCGCCGGTTGGGTATTGGTTTTGAACTTTTGTGTCTACATGCTGGCAATAAACACTATTAACAGGAGCATAAATTTTTCTGGCCCAAATTAATTACCACCCCCTGTTATTTTTCGAATCATGGACGAAATAAGAAGCAATATATTATACTGCTAGACACTTATTTGGGTGTTTTAAATGTATAGCTATGTACCGTAAATATACGCATTTGTGGTACATAGTTTATATATATAGTTATGTAATTCGTACTGAGAAGCTGTCTAACAGGCGAAAGCGCATAATATGCACGTTCGCCTGAGATAAATTATTCATTACATCCTATTATTTTTCGAATCATGTAAGAAATAATAGTAGGTGGTAATTAATTTATCTCAGCACGAATTACTTAACAATCAATATATATATAAACTGCATATACCATATAAGCGTATATTTATGGTATATAGCTATACATTTAAAACATCACAAATAATTGTCTAGCTATGTAGTTTCTATTAAGTGGAACTGTCTAGGCACCAACTAACGCTGTAGAAATCATGCAGTAGTATGAATAGAGATACCTCCCAGCCATATCATTTTCAATTTTTTGCAATGATTTCATCTCTACATTGGCAGGTGCATTGACAGTATCCGAAAAAATACTGTACGTACCACAAGACATGTATATGGCAAATCAATTTCCTTTAATTTCCATACAAAATTTACTCACGCTATCCTACTCATCATGCTGCGAAAACTTAATATCCTTCTCCAGCGCTCCCACAGAATTTGCATGATACATGCGTATCTTTGTAGTCGAGATATTAGGATGTCGTAATTTTTTCGCCTGCAGTCACATTAAATTTGCATGCTATGGGCGTATTTCTAACATGTAGGTGGCAGTATCGATTATTCCTTTTGCCAGCATTTGCATTCAGCTCGCCCGACAAGTCATATCCATTGCTTTACACGCAATCATCAATGCTACCTAGAAAAAGTGTCTGCATTTTTTTCTAATTTTCCATGATTCTCAATTATTCAAATTAATGAGAATGTACTGATTGATATGCTAGGTCATCTAAAAAAGTGAATACCTGAAATTGTAAAAAAAAATAATAGTAAAATAAACGCGAGACTGACCCCAGTGAGAACGTTTAAGAAACACGAAAATGAACAATATTAATACACTAAAATCTCGTTTTAACGCAATTAGTTTCGATCTTTACTGTTTTTTCTTTATAGCTCTTCAAATTTACGGAACGCTTCTTTTGTCTCAGTAAGATATTTTTACAACGTAATAAATGAAAGTCACTCGGTAAATACAGTTTTAAAATAAGGAAGCCCTCTGAGAGAGCATACCTTCGCCGACCAACGCAATGCCAACGAAATATACAAATTGGTCCTGAAACCCGGATTCTTTTCTATCATTACCAAAATTTGGTCATTTGTGCCTCTTAACATTCCGAACACTACTTGCAATTTTCTTGAAGATCTGCCCGTTATTTTTTCCGTTGTGATTTGATAGACATATAGGCAAATAAAGGGCTAAAGAAAAACGTGCGTTATACAGAGGTTGGATTGCATCGAGCAGTGGGTGATATATGATGAAGACATCGTGATCCTGAACAAACCAGCAGGTGCATAATCCTGATTATCAAGAACACCGACGCAAAAAAAAAAAAAATTAATGACCGAAATGTGAAGGTAGCGACGCATCTTGCAAAGAGGAGGTGCATACTCCAGACACGTAGTGACAATGGCTTTGTGAGAATAAAAAAAAAAAAACTGAATAATCGAAAAAACGACGTCTTGGAGTGACAACTGGAGATTGTCTGGATAAGGAGACACCGAAGGTGTTAATGCCCAGGCCAACAGTGGCTGGCACTTTGGTGCCTCCGAATTTGCGCTTTAGATTTAAAGAAGTTCTCATGAAAGTTGGCTGCAGGGTAAGTATAAAGTGCCTACAAACACTATACAATACCGGCGGCTGACACTGCTGGCTTGTTTTCTCATGCCGGTAGCGACATCGGGTGCGCAACATTCGTCTCTACCTTTGTTTGCCTCGATTGCGGGATTGGATATACAAGTACGCGACAACTCCTTATTTACCCAGGTAGCGGGGTTGACCGTACAAGAATTCGATTACACCTCTGCTTTACTCGGAAGCCGGATTGGCTGTACAAGAATTCGATAACTTCTGTTTACTTTGGTAGCAGCTAGGATTGCGTATACAGTACAACTGCTCGACTACTCCTTTGTATACTTCAGTAGCGGGACTGGGTGTTCAAGTATTCGATTAATCGCTTGTTTTCTGGGCAGCAGATACACGGTCACTCGTTCGTTTCGTATAGACGCAGCATCAGCTGCAGTTTCGGTAGTCACTGGTTTGCTTCTTAATTTAAACTGTTGAACAAAACTTTTATAAGTTCACGAATACTTTAAAAAGGTAAGCAGGTTCGGCTACAATTCGTTCAGGTAGCTTGCAGAGTTGGACGTCCTAATACCATTAAAAGAATAACGGGTAAGGTCCTGAAAACCATTAAATACCATCAAAGCAACGTGCAGACACTAACTATGCCCCGTTTTGGTGACATCCTGGTACCATCTTCGCATCACTGATATACCATTTAGGTACTAAGTACAATCCAGGCAACGATTCTACAGCATTCATGTAGCATTATGATATCAATAATAATTCAAATGTCATCCAGATCTTGACTAGGCTTACCAGGTGACCTCTAGTAACATCCACGGAAGACCTATGCGAGAGTATGGTATTAACCAGGTACCATGGAACCAATTAGGTACCAGGCTAGTAAGGTGCACGCACAGAGCAGGTATAGTGGCTACGCAACTTTCGCGCACCGTCCACGTAACATTAAGATTCAGGGAGGTTCCATGGAACGTCAAAATCACATGCAGGAGTAGTCCAGGAAAAATTCACGTAGCTACTAGTCCTGTAATTTTTCAGGTACAGTCCAGGATACAGTCAGGTAACGTTTAGGTATCTTTCCACGTAATATCCATAAAAAATGTTGGTTATTTTCCCGTTATCATTTACCTAGCTCTCAGGTACCGTCCAGGCAAACAGTGCATTTCAATATTTTTTCAATAAAATCTACATAAAATATGAATTATTTTTCAGGTAACATCCAGGTATCTTATAAGCAACGTATAGGTAATCTCTAGGTATCCTTCTGGTAACAATTTTCAATAAATTTTCAGGTAGCGTCCAGACAAGGTTTAGGTAGTGTTGTAGGCAACAACCAGGTTACGTTCAGGCAACTTGAAGATAACATCCAGGAAACTTCAAAATACCGTCCCCGTAATATTCCGTTACAGTTCACGCAATAATCAGGTACAGCCTAATTAACATTCATAATTTGCCAGGTAACATCATGCAGCTCTCATATACATATACATTTCCGCGTAGCGTTCAGGCAACAGCCAGATAACATTCCAGTATACTTCAGGTAACATCCAGATACAGAGCAGTTAGCATTCATCTATCCAGACCAGTTAACATTTAGGTTCATGCCAGGTATCAGTTACATTCAGACAGAGGTCAGGTTACGTCCAGGTAACAGTCTGGTAATTTTCCAAATTCAACGCATACTGTTACCTGCTGGAGGCCAAGCAAAGGGACGTAAAGAGGTCTAGAATGTAAAACCACTGCGATATCTCCTTTGTATGGAATCTAGAGTTGAGCTACATGCCATGTAATGTTTCAATGTGTTTCAGCTAATGCTTCCATGAGTACATAATGAAGTCTATTATTATTATTACCATTCAGGTAACGCTAGAGAAGCGTACAGATAAAGGCAGCATGCGTTTTGCCTCCCAACAAGTGCCGACCAGCAGTGCTACTTGAAGCCCTTACATTTGGAGCAGCCGCTGCTGCCTGCATTCCCTGTCTTATAATTGGCATTGCTCCGGGTCTTAGGATACTTCCAGTCTTGCTAACATCCAGGGATGAAAGTGAATATCCTCGCGCGAGGGTCAATGCACTCTTGCTCTATCTTCGAAAGCTGGGCTAACTCACCCTTTGATTTCGATAGCTATCGATACACACCCTTACTGAGCGCAAGTAATATGTTTACCTCCGCCAAGGAGGTTATGTTTTCGTCGGGTTTGTATGTCTGTAATTCTGTCTGTCCGTCCGCAAAATAATTCAAAAAGTTATGGACGGATTTGAATGAAATTTACAGGGATTGTTAAGTGTGTTAGAAGGAACAAATGATTAACTTTTGGTGAAGATCCGTTCATCCGTTTGTTTGTTTGTCTGCATTATTTTTGTCAATGTCATAACTCAAAAAGTTATGTACGGATTTTCATGAAACTTACATGAATTTTTAGGTTTATCACGAGGAGTAAATGACCAAAGTTTTGTGATGATCTGTTGGTTGCTGTGTTGGATTTTGTAGTTGTTGGTGCAATAACTCAAAAAGTTGTAAATGGACTTTTATGAAATTTACAGGAGTTATTACTAATATTAAAAGACAAAAATGATTAAATTTTTGTGCAGATCGGTTGGTTCGTTTGTATGTTTGACTTATGTTTGTCATAATGTTTGTTAGCTGCATAACTCAAAAAGTCATGAGCGGATCTCCACGAAAATTGCAGAAAGTGCTAATGCTATTAAAAGGCACAAATGATTAGGTTTTGGAGTTGATACGAAGAAAATCATGGTTTCAGAGCCAATTTGAATTTTCCGTAACCGTTGCCTTGTTTGGCGGAAGAATGCGCTCTCAGGATGCTCTCTAGCCTTTCTTTATTCTTGTTTAAGCCGTGGACTGGTCATATCTTTCTATAATAGCTTCTTCCGGCTAGGTCAAAATAATACAAAGTTCCCTTTGAGATTTACAATAGTAATTGCAGTCTGCTGTAATAAAGCGAAGGTTCGGCCAGTCTAGCGAACAGTGTTGGTCTTTACTGTGTTTGTGTCCGAGGGCGGGGGACAATGCCATAAATGTTTGTCTGGGCCTAGTGCTTTTCTAACACTTGCGGTGAGAGGTTGAGCTGTGCTTCAGGAGCAGTTCGTGTGTCGTTGCAAGCCTTTGTAGCAGCGAGCTGTGGATGTTCGCACGAACTTTAGTATGTTACTAATATTAGAGTTATACCTTAACTTGGCTCAGCTCCATCAGGAATGCAGCGGCTTAGGTAAACCAAGTCTAGTTATTAGAGACGAATTCAAAAACTATCTACAGAACCATTAGTATATTTTTAGCTAATTTTATTCACAAGTGAAGCATTAAGCTTTCTGGAAGGGCTTCGATCGGCTTATGGTAAAATATTTCTACTACCTCTTCAACGCATTCGTTTGTATGTCCAAGAGCAATCATTGCAAATTACCCAGCAAATTGACCTCAGCTCTCAAATACGCATTATCTGATCAAATTAAGTGAGAGTTATTCGGTGGAAGTTGTTTACGTCAACCACCATTTGTTACCCTGCTAACGATAATTAGGATGTTTGTCCGATTAGAAACACCTCACTCACGCTTCGGTAACCGGATTGTATTCGATAAAAAAGTCTCCATTTCCGCTGCCACCCTTCGCTGATAATAAAATGCTATGGCAGTGAAGAATGCGGGACGCTTGAATACGCAGGCGTTGTTCGAAGCGAGCAGCGCGTGTAAGAAAGTAAGATTGGCGCACAATGTTGCACTGAGTCGTAGAGACAAAGTTAGTGTGGTTCAGTGAATTGAAAAACATCGATGCAAGACTCACTGAAACTCAGTTTACTGAGTCGCAGTGACAGAATTAACAGTTAGTACGGCACAGCACTCGGTTCAGCGAATGGTACATATAGAATACAACAGCATCAGTGAATGGTACATATAGAATACAGCATCAGTGAATGGTAAATATAGAAAACAGCATCACTTAATGGTAATGTACTGAAACTCAGTCTACTGATTCGCAGTGACAGAATTAACAGTTAGTACGGCAAAGCAATTGGTTCAGTGAATGGTACATATAGAATACAGCATCAGAAGCTCATTTTATTGAATCATAGAGACTGAAACATGTGTCGGTGTAGCACAGCTTAGTTTAGCGAATCGCCTGAGAGAATCAAGAAATAGTGAAACTCACTTCACTAAGTTTTGGAGACGAACTAGTGCAGCTTCATCGCTGAGTCTTTGAGTTAGAAATAGAAGTGAGTGCAAGTTGGCTCCTGTAACTCACACGCATTCAACAAGGAATTAGTGAAACGTTGTGAGCTCAGTCGATAAGATAGAAATGCAAAACAGATTAGAGTGGTTAACTGAATCGTAAACGAGAGTTAGTGCAGACGCTTTTCTTAAGCAACGCGACCAGGCATAGGAAGTGTAACGCGAGCAAATCTAAAATTGCGAATTAGAGATTGGACGGTTTCGTGGTTCAAGTGTTATGAGCGACAGCTTCAGAGTTCCTGTCCAATCTTTACATTCGCTCTGACGCATTAGTCAGTATCGCGAACTGATACTGTATAATGCTGGTGCTGAAGAATTTACTTTACACGATGTATTTTTTTTTTTAGCTGGGGCAACCAATCAGTGAATTCCTCAGCGCAACTAGCAGTGAAGCTAGCTGGAAATTTTTGCTGCCATTGATTAATTTTTCATTAGACAGATCAGTTAGTTTCACATCACAAGTAATTAACGGTACTCAAGCGCATGCAGTGGCTCCGATATCACCAAGCGCCGCGCGTTCCACGCGAACAGAATAAGTGACGTCGGCACAGGCCGGTCTCGGCACAGAGGCCTATTGCTGGTCTGACATTCCTCTTATCAATTATGAAGAACAAGCCATTGTCTTACTGGCATGTCAATTTCGAGGCTCTGACGCATGCGCTCCATCAAACTTGCCGCTATCGATACGCAAGAAGAGAAACCCCGGCGATCTGTTGACTCGGTCAGTCCGCCACATTGTGAATGATAGGCCAAAGCTTTTAACGGAAGGAATCGTGCCTACTTAACGCAGGGCCTCTGGATCATGGCTATATGCAGGCCATGGATGTGCCAAAGGCCAGGCCATGTTAAAGGCCAAGAGTCTTTTGTTTTGCTGGGCGATAATTGAAGCCGAGGGCAGGGACAAACGCCCATGGAAATGGTGTTAATTGAACAAGAAAGGGACCAGCGCAGATCAGGACTGTGACTGTAGTTATTTATGTAAAGTGGGTTGATGTCGTTCATCCCGTTAGCCTATAAGATGAACAATAATAATTAATGAGGCCGAAGTAAGAAGGAACTCTGCTTATTTCTAAAATAATGAATGAAGACTTGAATTTGAGTGGTGACTACACATGTTCTAGTATAAGAGGCGACAGTATGAGATGTTATTTATAAAAGTTCATGGACTATTTCCATATATTCGGTCGCATCATATTTCATCACATCCACGGAATTAGCCCGTATCTATTTTGTCATCCCATTTTAAATACAACAAAGACCATTCGCACAAGAAGAAAGAGTTCATTAAACTGAGGTTACTCATTCACTCAAGTTATAGTCACTTTTACTTAATACTCAATGTTGGCTTTTCCATTAAAACTTTTTATAACTGAAAAGGAACCCAAAACAACGAGTCAGCTTCAAGCGCAATCGGAAGGATTATGATCTGGAATCATAATGGTTCGACTCAAATGACTCCACGAAGCGCCGAAAAGAATGACTCGAAATTGTCACACGCTAAAACAAGACAAAGAATTAGTGATAGATTTTCCCTTGCCGCAAGGCCCGAAAAAGCATTCAAAATTTCACTCATAGCAAATGATTTCAAATTGAGTGAACTCCTCAGCAAGCGTCGAAAATAATTATTAAACTTGAGAGCCTCGTGGCGTAAGACCATGCATCACTCCCTAGGAGGAGGAGGAGCGGGCTGGGGTCGCTGCTAGTGCTAAGTCAGCAGTCTTGGCATTGTTTACAATGGGGTTCTGTATAACATTCTGCACTGTACATCGAACTTGTAGAATTAAATTATTTCCCACATTGCAAAAATCTGGAAAGAATATCACATGTTTATCGACAAAAATCATTATTACTCAGATATACCGAGCCTCAATAAAGAATGGAGATTAGCATGGCTGTAGCTGACGTCAAAAACAATTGTTTATTCATTTCATGTTTTCATACATTACGCAAATTTAAACGATTCGTCAAATATGAGCTGAAAATCACTGAAATAAATTACATCTTAATACATGGCATAGATTACCATATGTTATCTAGCACGAGCAAAATAAAATACAACCCAAAATATCACTCCTTGCTACACGACGCAGAATTCAATGACCCCAGCACGCGCCCAAGAGATACCCTGTTGTGGCTGGAAACGTTCCTTACATAACGTCTTTATAAGCACTGGTCGACCATGACCTTTCCCTTGCACTCAAACTTACTCTATCCTAGTGAAAAACTCCCATGATTCAACCAAGTTTAAATGACAAAAACTAGCCTAGAGTGCTAAACAAAGACAAGACTAAAAAGAGGACACTTTGTGTTTGCCACTACACCTCGAGGAGAGGCCGAAAAAAGACCACCTCGTGAAGATGATGCCAAGACCACTAAAAAAGGACCGTACGTAGACGCCGCCGTGGCAGCCAACGAGGAGTTCTCCGACCCTCTAAAAAGAAGTTTCATTTAAAAGGAGCTTTTGCAAAAACAAGTTACGTGGCATTGGCATCAGCTGCGATCGAAAAACAAGGGCAACTGAAGAAGGCCGCGTGCTTGCTTTGTTTGTGGTTTTTGCGTGCTGTGGTTTTTCTCTTGAACAGACGGCGACGCCTGAATTAATTTGTTCTTTCTTGCGCCCAGCAGCGTCGGTCACTGTCCCAGTGAACCGAACTGGTGGGCTTTGGGGGTGGGCTGGGTGCAGACAGGTGCTCTTGAAATAAAGAAGTTCGCTTAAAACTCGACTTATTATCTAGTGATATTTTCACTAAACTTTGTGGCTGCTTGTACAATGATTCTTCGGATACATCGCACAAATGTGGCGCTTGCGCTATAGAACTCGCATCAACCGACGCAGATCTTGGAGGAATCTGAAGCTACTTTTAAATGGAGCATTTTACGAATCTAATTTTTTATAAGATGAAAAATAGAAATGAAAGCGTGCATATGATAAAGAGGAGCTTTAATTAAAGTATTATCTACAGATGGATTAACTACGTAACATCAACACAATGAGTACATTTCTCTCTACAATATAGACTAAAAAAAAAATCCTATGCAAGTTAACTTGCCGGTTGGTATTGAGTACACTTCTTGCCATAACATGCAGTAAACTAGACAAACCTATGTAAGCTAATACTGATCCCTACATCATTCAGCGAATTAAGATATATGTTGTTATCTAGGAGAGAACAAAATTCGTTACAGTTGCAGCGTACCATTATATCCACTAAATAATAGAAGTTTGACAACCAATATCAGAGGTGTCAAAGGATAGCGATAAAGGTGAGAAATACCATCGTAAATTAGTCTGCAGTATCCATTGAATATTAGTTATGTAGCAGCACTAGATATTAGGTAGGACGGTAGGTCAAAATATGATTCCATCTCGGCAAAATTTTTTTACCATCTCAGAAACTGATTTGCAGTCTTAGCTGCTGGGCTGCCCAAAATTTTGTTAAGGTATTTAAGCCAATTTACTTTCGATCATTTGCCAAATTAATAATTGATAAGAGTTTTTTTACCTTGCTTGCTGTGTTCGCCTATTCCAATATATCAGTGGAAGGTGAGTAAAAAATAATTGAAGTCACTCCCAAAAAATATTTTTGGTCATTTACTGAAGCAATATTGTTCACGCAAGCGGCCGTTATGAATGAGTTAATTAATGAAGCAGCTATGAGTACTCCTTTTTCATAGCACAAATTTTCTTCATTATTTAGCTGCGATTGCGATTACAGCTAAGTTTTTCTCAATAGTTGTGGCTATCAAGTAATAAATTTAGTCTCGGCAAACTAATGATACAAATCACAGGCTTCTTCAGCATCAATTTTGATTACGAAAAACAGTAAGAAATCTAACCATCTAGTACAATGGATGTGATAGTAACGTCAAAAGGGTTAAGGTTAATACGTTGGTGATCTGTGTAGCTTCATATTCATCTACATATTGCTTTAATCAGAGTATTTGCATGCTGAATATGCGCTGTGTCACGCGGATGTTACTCACCGACAGCTGCGCTGAAACATGGGAATAAAATTCACCACAGACGGTGTACGAGCAATGTCTGTCTGTCAGTCACACTCTGTCTAAACTATAGCGAGGAAAGTGTTGTCTCAAAATTATCAAGTTTTACAGAGCACTGATGGGTAAATAAACAGTCATTGACTTGTAGGAGCCTGCCAAAGCACGTAATTAAGTTCCGTGCACTAAAATAAGCGCTATTTTTGGAACTATAGTTTTCTCAGTGTATGAACTCAAAGTAGTCGCCATTTTTACTGTGTTATTTACATAAAAAGTTTCAAATTGCAGTATAATTTTTTTCAAAGTTAGCTTTCAAAGGAAAGATATTCATAGCATGCAGTATCATAGGTTCTGAATGGGGAAAAGCTGTCGAGTGTCTATACTCGACCCATATGCAGAGATCCATAGTTGAGGGTGAATATATTAAGGCACGCTACAGGCAATTAATTAAGTTAAGCCTAATGCTTGTCGTTAACGTCATATCCACATAATTATTGCTCTCCCAAACACAGAATGATTTAGTTTCAGTTACTATCTAACTGCCCACCTACATTTGTGATGGCATAAACAACTACCGCAAGAGCGCATGAATAAAGTGCCTGGAGAGAAACTGCAGTCATTATAGATAGCTCTCTTGGTATGGCATCAGAAGCAGACCTAAATTCATGAAGGGAAGCCAATTGCTTCTGCAGCGACCTCGTGGGGCTGGTGAGGTATTTGCCCCACGGAGGGGACGTTTTTGTCCCCTGACGAGAAGCGGTTTTTGTCCCCGGCTATATAGAGAGCAGCGGCCCGTTAGCTCAGTTATCCTCGCCGGGTAAAAAGAGGCGGAGTTAAAACAAGGGGCCCGGTCCCAACTTTCGCTCTCTTTTCGCCGAATTTTCTCGCCAGCGCTCGGCAGCAGTAAAATAAATATGGTGATTCACTAAAAAGGAACCCGACCTTGTTTTTCTTTTAACAATAGCTAGATTTGGAGAGACTGGTGGTTCGCAGTGGGCGAAAAATCCAGAGCTAAAATTCAGTTTCTGGTATGCAAGCGTCTCGAAATTTAAAAATGTCATGTTCAGTGTTGATAGGGAAAGAATTTCAATATTGAAAGAGCTGCTAATGAAAAAAAACGGCTATAGATTGGAATTTTATGGCTCAAATGGCAAACTAATGCAAGCAACGAAATAAACATAATAAAACATAACTTTTATTCTCAGAGTAAAAATTTCTCTATGCTCTCATATGTTATAAAACGCAATAATAAATTCTTTTACCCTTTAAGACGATGATTTAGTTTTGCATCCACACGCATATAAAAGCGTTTTAGCAAGCAACCAACCTTCACTGTCATTGACATCCATCTTGGGACTTTAAATTTCTGTGCTTGAAACATTATATAAACAATTTTTATTAATAAGACTTTTGTTGTTAAGGATGCTGTTAAAAATAATCCATTCAATTCTGAGACTTCCTTTTGTACATACGTTTTCTGAAATACTTTAATTGTTAGTAGAGTACAAAGAGTTAAAAGCGGTATTTTGCATCTTGACAAAACGGTAATAGCTCATAGAGGACAGGAACGTGGTCTGGATACATCTCTAGGAATGGACCTGTTGGTCCAACTATTGTCAATTGTCTAATCTAACGAGTGTAGTCGTTATTGTTACGTTGCATCGATGCAATTTTAAATTGATTAGCTGTTTGTCAGTTAAGTTTCTTCTAAATTTCAGAAGTGAAGTCTAAATTTCAGAACTGAAAAATGATAAAATCAACGTTGAGGAACTTTTAATTCCATTTCATACTTTACTGGATCCAAAATATTCGAACAATACCACAGCTTTGCTTCCCTAAAAACTCGAGTACGTCCCTACTGTTTTACCTACAGCAATTAAGGAGGTACATAAACATCGAAGAAAATTATACTATTAAGCGGGAATTTCCTACACGTTTACTGGGGTTTCCCCAGCGCCGATCGGTCCAACGTTTTAGCTTTGAGTGTGTGATTCTCATTGAATTTTTCAATGGAATTTCCAATGGTATCCTGGCACTGTCCGCTCACGTACCATTAGCTTAACATACCAGTCAATCAAACTTACAAATATTTTCATGCTCTTTGCAATTATAGCAAAGTAATGATAAATAATGACAATAATTAATATTACTAATTATGTATCATTATCCTGTCTACAATGAACACAAATAGGATTTTATAACTTTACACTGATGAGTAATAATTCAAGTATTAAAATGAATATTGATACTAATAACGATAACAACGATAGTAATAATAATATTAGTTTTCAAGTTGATATAGGGTACACTATTATAATTGTTACACAACCTTCACTTCCCACCCTATCCTAAATAGGTGCGCACCAAGCACTAAAGCAATTAAGTCTGTGCGCCAAGACGAACAAACCACGATGCACATATTTTTTTTGTCTATACGCCACCGGTATCGTATATAATTTATAGATCCCTCCTGGCCAACTAGAATTTAATCGAGGCCATGGGACACAAACCCTAATAGAAGGGCGGCCGCTGATGCTCTGACGTCATGGAGCAGTTGCTATTCTCGATGATGTCACACCTGCACTAAACATGGCGTTTTGGTTACTGCATTATTTTATGGTCGGAACACTCGGAGGCCGATTACGAGAAGTGCAATAACGCCTTTGATTATACCTAAGGTGTTACTGGGCTAGACGTATTAGCTCCCGTTGCAGTGAGGTCCCTGAGAAGTTACCGACTATTCTCGACGATGTTACAGCAACTGTGAAAACTTGGCTCTTTGGTTGATGTGTTTTTGATGGATGACAACGTTACAGTAACGCCAGTGAACATGTCTTCTTTAGTTAGTGCGATACATCTGGGGTTGGGGCGGGGTGCGAATGCGTGATCGTTCGGTGAGGCCTGTGTCGCAACGTTTCAACTTAGTGTTGATTATTTTTTAAGAGAGCTACACTATAAAATAACCATACAATACTAAAAAGCCTCGGTGGCGTAAGACCATCACCCGCGGTAGGGGACAAATTCAACGAAGTCATTTTTGATGGCCAGCAAGGTCTAGTATTTGGGCATGGGTCACATCTAGGTCAACCCACCTAATCCCCTACTAAAAATTATGATCATTGCTCAACTCCATCGACCACTTATTGGGTGGGCAGACAAAGATATATATATATATATATAAATGTACTTAAATCTTCAACGAAAACATTATCACCTCTCTAACTTCGTTCGCGGGTGATGATAATTAAATCGAATTACAAAAATATAGGTGGCTCCAAGTGAGATATAATTACAAGAAATAAAATCGTGTACCTTTAGATGCAGAAGATGCCATTTTTAAATCAGCTAGGTGGTAAAACATATAAAAAAAACAGTAACTAAATGAATTCTGCATCACGACATGAGTTAAAAACAGCGCGATACCTGAGCAATCACAGTGAATAACAGTTTTTCTTTAAAGATCACCTAAAACAAAGTCGTATTTTGTATGTCGTTGGAACTGGTGAAATGTAGTGCATTATATTGAGTAGTTTAAGCCTCCGTTTCCACTACAGCAGCGATCCGATCTAACAGAGGAAGAAAGAAGGGGCATATAATATGTCGATAGAAACGTGGAACCCGTGCACGAGGGTGTTCCCACACAGAATCGACGCGTTAGGGAACAGCAAGTCGTGAAAGAAGAGAAAGAACAAAGGAAAGGAACATCAGTAGAAGCATGAAAATGGAAGGAAGCACAGTGGGCACAAAACGCAGACGTTCTTAAGGTCGGAAGGCCTAGCTAATGGCATAGGCAACCTCTACACAGACCACCTTGGGTCGCTGCTCCTCATAACATAGGATGTGAAGGGTAATATTCTCTGTGTATATTAAAGTCAAATGAACTGTAAATGTTAACAAATCGATCGTCTGGTCAGAGCTACTCTTCAAAAAATAAATCCTCTCCTCTTCCTCTGCTCTCTTTAAAATAACACGGGAAAGCAACAAGCAAAGACTCGCTAGAGTTGTAAATTCATTTCTGCTTGTACTTGTTGCGTACGGATTTAAAAACTTCTCTTAAGGCAAATGTAAAGAAAAAATGCAGACGTAAGCTTGGGAAGCCAATGGAATTGCAAGTTTTTCCTGGTCGCTCAAGGTCAAGAACGCATGAGAGAAAAGTGGTGCAAAAAGAAATGCATATAAACGATATAAAAAGCTATCTCAGGGGCGGTCTTTCTGGGCCCTTTTTGCGAAGATTCTTCTTCTGGCACGAGTTCGAGGGAAAGACCAGATTATCCTTATCGTCATCTAACCATCAGTTGTTAATATCCTCGTAGTAGTAGGGGTAATCAGATGATATGTTCTACATGTTCTCATATTCCCCAGGTGTGAAAAAAGAGTAAATCTGCAGGCATCCTTCCAGGACAACAATAGGAATAAATAAGACTGATAACAACATTTCCAATGGTGAAAATAAAAAAGTAAGTGTAATTTCTTGCAGGATAATTGTCGAAATGATTGAGGCCTGGATATTTTTTCTTTGTGAATAAAATGGTACCCCATTGTCAGAAAACTTCCATTTTTGTGTCATTCATACCCCAAGACAAACAGAGGAACGCATATAATGACTGAATTTCTGTCATTAAAGACAAAATACTAGAGAGATGGTTAATAGTTGAATATAATTTTTCCCCATAGGCCATAATTCGAGAATTTTTCCAACATATGATTTTCATAACATGTATTAATAATATCCTCACTGGTACATAAAAACTGTACAGTTAGAGCCATGACGCGCGTTGAGTGTAAGGTCTAACTCTAGTAGGTACTTGGTGCATCTAAGAAAGTTGTATCGGAAGAAATTAATTTCCTACTTTGAGGACCTAGCTTACCCTAGAAAATAATTTTTTGACTTCTGAAAATGATATTCATATGGAAAACTAAATTTTGGTCAAATTCTAGGCTCCATCAGTAATTTTGGCTTTAGGCCTTTGATGCTTAATCAAAAGTACTTTGATGTTAACCCTTTAAACCAGACATTAAAACAATATTGGTTCAACCCTGTAACGTTAATCTAAGTTATTTTGGAGTAAACCCTTCAAGGCATACCTAAAATAAAAAGTTGTTTTTAACCCTTTGAGGTATAACTTTGGTTTTAAATTTTTAAGGCGCACCTGAAAAAAATTTTAGTGCAAACTAAAATACTTATATAGCTTTAACACGTTCAGGCTCGCCTTACTATATTTACAGTAGCTCAGTGATTAAGATTACTCGTTCGCTTATTGTCAGGAGATCAGAAGTGTGAACACAAGTAAATGAGGAAAAGTCTACATGTTCGGTGACGTAGTGTCAGCAATTCTTGAATTCATATATAGTTGCTGAGGGCACCGGCCTTAGGGTCTGAGGGCGCAGTAATCGGTCGAGCTTTCCGTCTATATGATGCCATTTGCTTGGATAATCTGTGATTGACTGCAGCCGTACAGTCCCCCGTGCCCTAATGAATCTATATCTACAACACGCACGAGGGCGTATGGGATATCCAGCTGGGGTGTGCGGGTAGGGCAATTTTACTTTCACCTTTTAGAATTAATTGTAGCTTTATGTAATCCGTTAAGGCTCTCTTAAAATAAACTTAGTTTTACCCTTTAACGACAAATCTAAAGACACTTTTTGTTTTAACCCCTTTAAGACATACTTAAAAATAGAACGTTGGTGAAAACACTATTGTGTAAGAGCCGAAATGGGCAGAATCACCGTTATAAAGTTAAAATAATCCATAAAACGCCCCAACTAACTATATGTTTTTCGTAGAAATAACACAATTTCAAAACAGGGTACCAAAGTATTTTATATTTCGAAAGGGTAAATTTATGTTGGGGCAGGTGGTGAACTCTTCTCGCCCAAGTCTAGTTTCACAGCAGACGTATGCCTCCGGCTCGATCTAGGCGCAGGCGACTCCCCTGAACACGAAGGCATGGCGTTTTGATGTGCAGTTGGGAAGCATAATTTTTTCGGCTCAAGGCAAAATTAACAATGCTGGGCCAAAGCACATCCTTGCCAAATTTATGACACAAACTTAAGCGACGATAAATATTGGGCAGAGACGGAGCAAAGATTGCCCATAAAATTGGAGAAATTTTTAAAATTACCGGCGAAATTAGCAAGGTTAGCTAGTCCTTAATGGAGGTAACGAAGGATGTTTTCGCAACAATTAAGCACTTGTTTTCACAAGCAGACAGTTTCAATTCAACAATAGAGATAAGTAATATTTTCTGCGTGCATATAACGTTCATAATTTCTTATTTGAATTATTGTTATCTTGCGTTTTGTATTTTTTTATTACCTAAATTATTTCTCCATTATTTCCTTAGAATCCAAAAATTATCTCGCATTTTTACGCTTACTCGCTCACAATAGCCAAGTATGATCAATATCCAGTAATAACGAAATTATTCCTGTCAGATTTTATGCGTTTAAACGTTACAATAGCAAACTCCTGATAATTACCGCCGGCAGCAGCGAAGCAAAAGCGACGTCGCCTAGGCGACAGTGTGGTCTGTGTGTCCGCATCCCAAGCCAAGAAGCAATGTACGTCTGTTCCGGGAGCATTGGCTGCTCAGTGCATGTCGGAGTGCTGACGAGTGAAACTGTGGTATGCAATGAGGTTTGGCTTTCCGCGATGATTATAGCTATTTTAGAAAAGCATTTTACTCATTTGTACTACCTAGAACTTATCAATAAAAAACTTTAACTGAGCAATATTATTAGCAAGAAGAAAAAATCAAAATAACAACTGACATATAGTACAAAGTATGCGTTGAAATACGGCAAAAAGTCATGTCATTCATCAAGATAAACCGTTTCTCTTCAAGTGCTAAGTGGCCGCTTCAAGTTCCAAACTAACTTTTAAAATCATACGGTTTCTAAATGCTGCTTGCGCTTCCGAGAACCTGCTGTTTGGTCGAGCACCATCGCTCAAGAGCTCAACCACATCGTCGATTTTTGACTGCCTTGTTCTCATTGAGTTTCAAAAAGATTGACGTGCACGTTTAAGATTTTTGCGGGCGATCTCTCAAAGAAGCAGACGCGCTTGTCCCACCCAAGTAGAATCTTGGAAAAGTCATTCGTTGTGGTCCGGCGGAGGTGAAGAATCTAAGCTGTATGTACTGTGCCGCCGGTACTATTGTAAAACCTGCGTTGTGCATGGAAACAACTCCAATGCTTCAACTTGAGCTGGAATCATTGATATCTAGAATCAAAAGTCTACCAGCGCCAAAATTAATCAGGTTCCCAGCGCAGTTTAAATCTCGTCAAATCCACTGCTCAATGGGGATGTGATATATTCCCACTGAAGGAATCTGCATTGACATTAAGCTCACGGTCGAAGCAAAATCCACTTATCCCACCCACGTAACATCAGTACACTGTCAAAGTAAAATCCACTCGTCCCACTTATGCGACATCAGTTCACTGCCGGAGTAAAATCTAAAATCAACTTGTCTCAGTTCACTGCCGAAGTGAAATCCACTTGTCCCACCCACGCGACATCAGTTCACTGCCGGAGCAAAATCCACTCGTCCTACCCACGCGACATCAGTTTAATGCTGAAGCAAAATCCGCTTGTCCTTCCCACGCGACATCAGTTTAATGCTGAAGCAAAATCCGCTCGTCCTTCCCACGCGACATCAGTTTAATGCTGAAGCAAAATCCAATTGTCCTTCCCACGCGACATCAGTTTAATGCTGAAGCAAAATCCACTTTTCCCACCCACGCGACATCAGTTTAATGCTGAAGCAAAATCCACATGTCCCACCCACGCGACATCAGTTCACTGCCGGAGCAAAATCCACTTGTCCCACCCACGCGACATCA
>LQNS02278097.1:20154355-20223416 GCA_001587735.2 Parhyale hawaiensis
TGGCGACCAGAATTGAACAGCAAATTCTAAGTGTGGCCTCACTAATGCCTTGTACAAGGGAACGATGATGTCCTTGGACTTGTATTCGAAGTTTCTGGTGATGAATCCGAGTATAGGTGGGTGGCCCCTCACAAGGAAAATAAATACATGGATACTCTCCGTCTGCACCTGCAGACTTGATTAGCACGAAGCAACTCTGCCTTTCAGTAAACTAGAGTACAACGCTTCGCAGCATGAGTAAACCACAATTAATAATCAGTAATTCATGCATCATTCCGTCGATCGCTACATTATCGTAGTTTCACCAAAATAGAGTACAGTTTGCAGTATTTTCAAAATACAGTACGAGAAAAATAATCCTGCAACGCAGTGCACTGATATTAACTCAAGATTTCCATTATTACGGTTTTGATGCACTAGTTTCCAAGTGTATATTTTAACACGCGGTATCCCGTTAAAGAGTGCAATCCAAGAGAAATAATCTAATCCCAGACTATAATGAGCTTTGATATCGGGGCGCTTCGCATGCTATTACCGCTTTGGCGCAAGAACATTGTAATATATACTTTTACTACCAAATATATTAACGCCAAACTCAAGAATCAAATTTTGATACTGGTTGATGTTGAGCGGTCCATGATATTATTACAACTTGCTTTGACAGATAAATTTCATGCGCGATAGCGCAAGTTACCTCACTTACCTGCCAACTGCGCTTCAGAAGAATGTTCCGCAATCTCTACAATCCGACCAATTTTCACCTTTAGGAGAACTGCAGCAGCTGCACGACCAGTTTCAGAAAACACTAACCTTCTCTTTTTGGAGAGACTCTCTTAAGTTTATGCCTTCCTCAGGCTAATATCGGTCAGCGTGCTAACTGGACTTTTTATTTGCCCTTCTCGTTGTGTTATGTTAAAAGAATTCTCCTTGAGAGTTCAATTTCTCGGACCTGGAGGCGGCAAAGTGAAGTAGCGGAGGGCCGGCGGAGCTCAGAAACTGGGCGTCGCAATATTGCAGGTTTGTCGCTTTTATCGCTCGACTATCGCGTAGTAAAGCTGTAATTTTTGGCCACCAGGCCGACGCGGGCGGACAAATGCACTGTCCAGCTCCTAAGCTGGGCTGCTCAAACCCAACCATACGCATTAATGCGGTGCATAAATTCAACCAAATGTTCGTACCTACCCTGCCAACCCCCAACCCCAATCTAAAGCCCAAGCAACGTGTTATACTTTTGTTGCGTAATACCAACCAAACATTTAATGCCTATGTATCAAAATTTAGCAAAAATTTTACAAACAATGTTTCTCAACCATGCTAAGCGCTTTCACTTGAGAGTACAAACTCAATCCAGAGATGAAATTTCTACTGAGCAGCATAAACAAATGAAAACTTAAGAGTACAGCAAACTGATCTGTTTTCATCATTCGAGAAACCTAAGTAAAGGCATAAGCAGAGTACTGAAACTACCTTGCTAACATTGACTCAACAGCTGAGTCGGCAACGCCCATCACGCCAGCATCTTGCATATCTTTCTACATAGTTAAAAATATGCATGCTGCATACCTATACTGTACCATAGACCCCATCATACATTGACTGCACACTGAAATCGGGCCTTTCGCAATTGGGCCGATCTATGTGTTAACTAGAGCACTCTGAGAGCGCATGCCTCCGCCAAGCGAGGCAACGGTAGCAAAAAATTCAAATTGGCTCTGAAACCATAATATTCTTTGCATAAACTCCAAAATCTAATCATTTGTGCCGTTTGATAGTAATAACAGCTTTTGCAATTTTCTTGAAGATCCGTTCATAACTTTTTTGAGTTATACTGCTAACAAACGTTATGACAAACATGAGTCAAATATACAAACGAACAAACCGATCTGCACTAAAATCTAATCATTTATGTCTTTTAACATTACTAAAAACTCCTATAAATTTCATAGGGATCCATTAATTATTTTTTGAGTTATTGTGCTAACAAGCACAAAATTAAAAACAGTGACAAACGAACGAAAATACGGATCATTACCAAAATTTGGTCATTTACTCTTTGTTATATACCTAACAATTCATGTTCATTTAATAAAAATCCATTTACAACTTTTTGAGTTATGGCATTAAGAAAAATGAGACAGACAAACAAACTGATCGACATATCTTCACTAAAAGTTAATCATCTGTTCCTCCTAACATAGCTGACATTCCCCGTAAATTTCGTCTAAATCGGTTCATAACTTTTTGAGTTATCCTGGTGACAGACAGACAAACATTCAGAGCGACAAGCACGACGAAAACATAACCTCCTTGGCGGAGGTACTAAAATGAGTTCTAATTCTAATAATCACAGAGACCTCAAACAAAGATTAATTTCTTTGTCGTAAACCAAAGAATGTATTGCAGAGCAGGAAATCTACATTCACAATAATATATCCTCAGTAGGTGACATATATCATATATTCGGGCACCAAGAATAATTGAAAATTCATCATAATTTCAAGGAATATTAAAATGAAACATAAAAATTGGCACATAGATACTACATGTAATGTAGCTACTTTAATATCACATAGAACTGAGTTTTTTCCTAAGTCTGATTTGAAGCAATAACCTCAAAAATTGATGTATATAGAGCTTTCGGTTGAGCTCATTCCTATAGCTGTAAGGAAAGGAAGGTTAAGAAATCACAGTCATACTAAAAAACCCGATTAAACCCACAGTAATACTACAGAATAAAACGACATTAGTAACCATGAACTAAAAATGCATGATTAACCATGCACTTCACGGCTACCAATGCTGTATCACTTCGCGGCTGTCAATGCTCAATGCTAAACCACTTCATGTCGGCCAGTGCTTCTTCATTCAGATCACTTCACGGCCACCAATGCTATATCACTTCACTACTGCCAAAGCTAGATCACTTCATGGCAGTCTGTGCTTCATCACTTCACTGCTGCCAGGGCTGCATAACTTCATGTCTGTAAGCTGCTCCGACTCACCCTGATCATCTCGCTCAGCTCGTATACCAAATAGATTTCATTAACATTGTCATTGCTATTTACTTAGTATTTCACGACAAATCGAGCATACCAAAATTTGAGTAGCTTCTGTTCTACAAAATGAGAATGTTTATTTCACAAACTATGTATTGCGAAATAGTTCTACTCTACTGTAAACATGAAGGATTTCATAAACAGTTGCTCTACGTAATCACACTTCAAGCCTTAATATTTTCGTCAATATGTTGCGAGTACAAGTCTTCGATATATGTACAGTTTTGCCATTCATTACTGAATGCAAAAGAACTAAGTCAAATAGCTAAATAAAATATGAAAAATAATGAGAGAACATATAGAAAATGCGTCTATGGCACCTTGCAATCAGGCCCAATTGCAGGACAGAAATCTGCCTTAGGGGCCACTGTCCAGTCAATGTACAGTATGGTGTGGTCAAAGACTGTACATATTCTCTGTGCCTAATTTGCAGTACGGTAATTACAACACGTTTGGAGAAAGAATACATCAACCCAATTTCGAAGTAACCAATATTTCTGTTTGCAGTACGTGCAGGTATCTGTTGACTTATATTGCATAATCAATCTTGAATTATCGTCATATTTTCAGGCAAAAGATACGTGCTAAATTATGATTGCTTCCAATTTCTGACTATACCTCTGCCAACGTAACTTCTCGGTACAGTACTTCCTCTCTGGGTCATTTTAGACTCTGTCTTTGAAGCAAATTTGGCGTAGCTAAAGTTTCGCACTGCTGCTAAGACTCATAACTTAAAATTTGAATGCAAATCTTAGTCCTCGTCCATTCGCAGCGCCCTGGCAGTACGCATTCTCGCCCCATTCACTTTCGTACTTTTTTATTAGACAGAGCAATTAAGCGTTGAGGTACTTGACTAGGGCTCCTATTATCGAGATAGACACGAGCGAAACAATGTGCAGCCTGTTTTATTGGACCTATTCTCTAAAGAGACCTCCGCTAAGGAGTAGCCTCTTTCTGTTGGACATTCATCTCCCTCCAATCTCCATGCTTCCTGTTCGCTACATAAATTATCGAAGGCCTTAGCGTGGAGGTCTTTGTCCGACACCTATCCATATGCGGTTATTGGGTCCAATAGGGTATGGGTATACGGGCACCCTGCGTTCCAACATAATTTGCTACCAGGATCGACCACGGGGTGCGATCACATTTGCGACAGCTGTAGGTATTACGTCAGTATGAAGTTCCGTATGGAGACATTCAAGGAGTGCTACATGATATTCGCAATGTTACTGGAAAAGTATAAGTTTTCATATTCTGATCGAAAAAGCGTTAGTCCAAAACATAGCTTCACTCTAAGGGTAGCAAGACTTTTACAAAATGTTTCGGCCTATTTGAAACGCCACCAATATGACATATATAGAGTTAAAAAATTGGCTGGAATCTCTTTTAAGAAGAACACCATGTAGACCAGCGGTGAACGGTTACGTGCAGTGTGGAGATATTTCGCTATTGGCTCTCTCTTTGGTCGCTAAATGGTACCCTATGCAAGACGCCCAGCATCGCGACTTCACACAGGTGAGGTGATGTGCGTACCGTCACCTGGACTTTGTCCGAAGACTCACAAGATAAGTAGTCAAAGTAGTTAATGGCCCCGAGCACATTTTCATAAGTGCCCACCAACAACATTCCGCCGCACCGGGTATTCCTAAAATAATTGCGATGTAGTCAAATGAAACTATCCCCGCAAATTCATTCTTCAATGGGGTTTTCACTTTGGTATTTGGCGATGGTGACAATTTGTGCCAGTGTCTTCCAGTTTTTTCTTTATCCGCGGTTTCCACCAAATGTGGCACCGCCTCTGCATGTCTTTCTCAAATTCGATGAGAGTTTTTCTGTCGCTGGAAATGCTGCAGAAAACGAGTAGAACTTAGACTGGGTAAATAAATCTCGGAGTTGTCTAGTGAAAAATGCTATCTCTCTCCCACCTTCAGGAGAGTTGCGAAAAAATGTTAGCAATTATTCTGAAATTCAATATTCAGAATATTAATGAAGGCTCAACATTTTTTATTCCCCCCCCCCCCGCCTCACTCATGCATAGTTCAGGAGGCAGATATTTCAGATAAAATAAATACGTAAATAGCAACAATGAAAATTATAGAAAATGATCTCAAGTAACAAATTTTGTCCAATGACACGATAGAAAATTTACATACTAAAGTGCGTAAAAAAATCTATAAAATGTGTACAATTTGGAGCCTATGTAGTTTGCAGAGTAACGGCTCAAAATTGTAAGCGATTGATTTCACCAAATTTGGAAAGTAAATTTCGGTAATGATCGTCGAGCCTCATAACATCCAGCAGGACTGGCTAGATTAGACCTGCTGAAGTCTCTGATGAAGGAGAATCAGAAGCAAAAATATTGTTTATTCGCTACTCTTTCCATGTTATACATGATAAACACGTGTCCCTATGTCTTAAGCATTTGTGCGGTAAAAAATTTTTGATCGTTATTCTGTTTTAATAAAAGCATGCAGAATTCAAGCATTCAGTTTCAAAGAGTCTTTTGGAGATTAGAAGTACAGTATGTGCCCAACGTGAGAATAGTGGGCACTAAGAGCAAAAGTTCAATTCTTTCTGTAACAAACCGCCTCTGCGAATCTAGTTTATATATTAAGAGGGTTGTTTTAGGTACGTGCCGTTTTAAAATTAAGGCGTGGTAGCGCTGCAGTCAGCATTCTGCGCACGCGATTTTTTAACCTATATCTGTTGGCAAGCCACAGGCGACATTATGAAAATATTCAACAGCGTTTACGTGTGTTTTTGAGTTTTAAAGTGGCCCCGCCCATTGAGTATCTCTGCAGCCTGCGAGAAACGATCTGTGATTCGCTTTCTTCCTGCTAAAGTCGTGACAGCCGCTGAAATTCGTCGTCAGGTCAGTTAAGTCTACGGACCAAATATTGTGCGCGGAGAAACTTTCATGACGAGGAACATTAGGTGGCAGATACATCTATGAAAAGGTGGTTCAAAACTGGTTGTACGATACGATATGTGTTTTTATATTGAGCCATTAAATAGAAAAATAGACTGAAATACAAACTTTTTTATAAAATAAAATTGGCCTGAAAATTATACTTGTTGGGGTATTTCAAAACGGAGCTTGTTTTTAAAACAATACTGGCATTTAACAAAAAAAAATAATTAGCAATGGCTTGTGCACGGAAATAACATAAACAAAAATCGAAAAATAACGTAAAAGTTCAAAGTTACTGCACCAGATGCCTTTATAGTTTTCGTAAAATACACAAGAACTGCTTTGGACGATATGAATATTTCGTATTGGTAAACTGTACGTGGAGATGCGGTCTATAGAGAAAGGGCTTAGTCAGACCTCTGGTTCTGTAGACTCTCTGTTTGTGCATGATGTAGTAATTTCGTCGAGTTGCAGGAACGTTCGTGGCATTCGCAGAAAGAACCAAACGCAGAGATGTCACGCATTTGCTCCCCCTTTCGACAACTCCAAGAGTCAACTCCAGACTTCATTCACACATGCTTAACAATAAAGAATAAATGTTGACTCTGCATGTTGCCGCAAGGTATAGTTATGTCTTCGGAAGAGACGCATCCATTGCCGCCATTTTTATTTGCGTATTTGGCGAGCTCATCCTCGTGACCTCAAGAAGAAGAAGAAGAAGAAGTCCATATCATTCGGATAAGGAAAAAGCTTCAATAGAAGTGAGTGGAGGCGCAAACATAAGAATGCTGTCTGGGATACCTAACAAATTTGTAAAGCAAGCGTGCACGTTTGACGTACCAGCTGCAAATGGGACACTTAGTGAAGCAATTTTTTGATGAATTGCTTCATTAGTTTGCGACAGTTTAAGATTTTGGTCAAGCTTTCAAAGTATGTGCTGGAGAAGTTTTTTTCTGATTTTTGGAACTTCATCTATTTCTAAAGGCCAGCAACATGGGACAGCTCATGCTAGCAATCAACTCAACGGGTGCTGATCCATTAATAAACAAACAAACAAACAAACAAATGCCCCACAGAAAGCGATGAATTTCTTTTAGAGAGTAACACAGGAATAGTCGCTTTGGAGGAATTAAATAGCAGACTTATATTCTGCCAATGTTTTCATCAGAATCGCGAAGGCCGGTCCACCCTTGAGCTTCTTGAGCGTACTCAAGCTGAAGTGTACAAATATTTTGTAGTGTCGATTCAATTACAACTGTGAGTCTACCGCAGAAAAGCTAGTTAAATGTTAGCCTTAAGTCAGTTTGCTTGGCAAATGTCCCTATATTATCGAAAAGCACCTGTTGGCTCTTCAAACGTGGAGTACATGGGGTAAAAGAAATCTCGATAAGCTAGGTAGGTACTTTTGTGCTAGTTGAACGGAGCACTTACGCAATCGGACGATGTTCGGAAGACGTGTCAAGCGGTCTTATAGATGTTCTTGTTATGAAGAAAGACCAACAAAACGTCAACGCAACACTGAAGAAATGAGTACCTAGCTTCCAGGAGCAAAGTAACCATGGGTAATTGCTTCCGATGAAATCTAGAACACAGCTGATTTTCGGCACACCTTTTCAATAAATTCGGTTCACTATTCATACAATGCAGTATCAACGAACAACTGAAGCAAACTGTAGTATTTTCAGCAGCAGAGTAACCGTGGAGCAGTTGCACCAGTGAATGAGTTCTCTAACGACGTAACATTTCCCTACTTTTTTCTTTAGTTTTGCAAAGCATTCCAATTTCTTAGGAAGGATCAACAAGCCCTATACGAAACCAAGAAGGAAATGTGTTTCCAATAGCAGATTAACAGCAAGCCCGTTGCTGTGGGTGAGATCCTCTAGCCGAGGTAATTTTGAGCACATGTTTTCATCGGGTTCCTAAGGATATTCATGTCGCAAAGACGCATCAGCGAGCCATATATGAAGCACTGGAGCAAAGTTAGTTTCCAGCAACACAATTGCACCGTAAGATAAGGTTAACTTAATTGCATGACCTGCAGCAAAGTAAAAAAGCTACGCTTATTACCACAAGCAGTGCAGAGCTCACACAAAGACTCTCTGTGGACGACATAGCATAATATTCCCCTAACACGAGACGCGCTCAAGGATCTTATGAGTTACCATGCGCAAGAGCAGGAGAGATTATCCCCCGAGGGTGGCAATCTGGTCAGCTTTCACTGTTCTGTGCACTGAAGCTTGCAGGTTGCTTTAGCAAAATATTCAAGGAACTTTGGAGGCGCGGGGCACGCCGAAACGTGCGGCGCCGCAGTGTTTCCATGGGCGGGTGCGGTACCTTCTGGCGAGCTGTGCAAGGGGGCGGTTTGGAATTGGGCCAAAACGCTTGGTGACAGTTTAGATGTGAGGCAGTTTGTTAGTTATCAGCGTGGGGCAAAACGCTTGGTACTTGACAAGATGCAAGCGACAAAACTCTTGGTACTAGACAAGATGCAAACGACAAAACGCTTGGTACTAGACAAGATGCAAGCGACAAAACGCTTGCGCCAGAATAGATGTGAGTGACAAAACGCTTGTTGTTAGAGCAGGTGTGTGATAAGGTGCCAGATGCCAGGGGTGTGGCAAAGCGCTCGGTGCTATAGTAGGGGTGGGTGGCAAAGCGCTCGGTGCTATAGTAGGGGTGGGTGGCAAAGCGCTCGGTGCTATAGTAGGGGTGGGTGGCAAAGCGCTCGGTGCTATAGTAGGGGTGGGTGGCAAAGCGCTCGGTGCTATAATAGGGGTGGGTGGCAAAGCGCTTACGTCTTAGTGAAGAGATTTACCTGTAGTATTCCTCTTCCGTAGACGAACTTCAAATCATCGTGCACATTGTCTGTCTTTGATGATTTTCTAAGGCAATAGTGGTGCTCTAAATGCAACATGCAATGCGACCCGTATTTTTTGTAAAGCATCTATCTAACAGTACTGCACTTTTTGCGCGAAAGCACCAATCCCTAAGTGTTAAACCTTTATGATGGACAGTGACGATGAGAACATAAAAACGAGACTAAGAAGTCGTCATTCACCGCAGGCATTAACAACATGTGATAATGGAGCAATAGAGCGTTTAAACATTTGAGGGCTGCAAGTTTAACACTTTTATTATTGCGGTAATTTGGACTGTCCGTTAAACGTTCGTGGTAGTCGCACTGTAACATATGATGGAGGCTTGCGAGTCTGGTAAAGCATTGAGTTTACAGCCCGCTGGCAGTCTACGGGGGGGATGGCGGGTACTTCAAAGAGGCTTAATTACAAGGCAAGATGTACTATATTTTGTATTTATGGCTCCGCTATTCTCAGAAGAAAAAAATTTCTATCTCAGACTGTGCAAATACAAAAATAAATGTAAGTAAAAAAATGTGAAGTAACTTTTCCTTTATAAGTCAACGATACATAAAAAATAGCTTCAAAATGAGCAATGCAAACTTTGTTGATCGTGAGCGGGCTCACTATTTCGCAAGGTAAACTTTGTTGATCGTGAGCGGGCTCACTATTTGCAATGTAAACATTGTTGATCGTGAGCGGGCTCACTATTCGCAATGTAAACATTGTTGATCGTGAGCGGGCTCACTATTCGCAAGGTAAACTTTGTTGATCGTGAGTGAGCTTCTTATTTGTAACGTAAACTTTGTTGATCGTGAGTGGGCTTCCTATAAGTCCATTTGTCGTGGCGAGTGACAGAAAAATAAGAAATGCTTAGTTATTAGGAGTAGTAGGAGCCAAACCTACAAGACCGGGAAAATCTCATCGTTCAAAGATGAGCAACGAAGTCTGACGATCATGAGTGGGCTTCCCACAGGTTTATTTGTAAAGCGACGCGACTGTAAAAATCAGGAAAATTTCAGCAGGAGAAAAGTGAATTCTGAGTAAACTCAAAAGCCGTGCAGAGGATACATGCAAAAAAGCATCGCTACGAGCAATAACGAAGTCTGGAAAAGCTCGTTATACTTTATTCTTTAGCGTGACAAAATTCCACCGAAGAAGGTGTTCCTGTCAGACATCGGAAAGGCTTCCTCGGCTTAGCTGTCAAGTTCGCGACGTGATATCAAAAAGACCCAGAGAGCGAAGGGCGTACAAGCGAGAGACAGATATCGGAAACGCTCTTCATAGGACGGAAGAGTGCAGTTAATTATGGTGTCAGAGTTTCAATTAGAGCGACTGAATTGACCGCCACGGGACAGTGACGGCTGAGCCGAAGCGGCTATTGTAGGAAGCTCGTCTCCTGCAAGCCTTGTTTGCTCATACAATGTGTACACAAGAGCGGCTATTACCTGAGTGTGCTGCACGGCCGGCCAGACACAACGGCAGGTATATCATGGGGTCATTTGCACCAACGGGTTACGGCAGGTATGTCATTGGGTGATTCGCACCAACGGGTTACGGCAGGTATGTCAGGGGTGATTTGCACCAACGGGTTACGGCAGGTATGTCATGGGGTGATTTGTACCAACGGGTTACGGCAGGTATATCAGAGAGTCGTCACTTGCAACAACGGTTAACGGCAGGTATACCAGAGAGTCGTCACTTGCAACAACGGTTAACGGCAGGTATACCAGAGAGTCGTCACTTGCAACAACGGTTAACGGCAGGTATACCAGAGAGTCGTCACTTGCAACAACGGTTAACGGCAGGTATATCAGAGAGTAGTCACTTGCAACAACGGTTAACGGCAGGTATACCAGAGAGTCGTCACTTGCAACAACGGTTAACGGCAGGTATACCAGAGGGTCGTCACTTGCAACAACGGTTAACGGCAGGTAGGTATATCATGAGGTCGTTTGCAACAAAGGTGTACCGTCATGCAGTCATAACGAAAAAATATATCATCATAGGTCATTTGCGCCAACGTGTTAGTGGTAAATACAATGTGCGTCATTTACACCAAAGGATTTATTACACACTGCCGGGAACAGTGGCAAGCATACTTGTATTATGGATTACTCATTCCAAATGGCTTACTACATGTCAACTAGGCACAACGCAAGTTGTATGATGGGTAATTTGTACCAAAAGAGTTACTTTACCCGAGTAAATTGTAGATTTTTAAATGAAATAGCGCGTATAGAAATAAAATTCTTTATTGATGGACAACGCTTTAACAATTTCCGATGCTATACTTGAGTAATTTACTTGGCATCTCTCAACATTTGTCCGCTCCTATGCAACAAATACAACGATTTCTGAACGATCTGCAACCATAAACCATCCAGCAACCAGAAGGCTCATGTTAAGTCTCGTCTCAGAGCACGGTGATGGAAAGTTCAATCAAGCACAATGATGTCCAGTTTCCGTGTGGAGGTCCGCTCTTCAGTTTCGGCGGGAGCTGCTGACAGATGAAGAGGTGGTTACCCGAGGCGAACGTGGGAAGGGGTGGGTGGTATTGTGAGGCAGGTATGGGGATGTAGTTACTTACGTAGTTAGCCGTGAACCTAAGTTACCCGGCCGACCGAGTATTGGGTGGAATGAGAGGAATAGTGCAGGAGGTACGGCGATGTAGTTATTATGAATTTGATCGTGGTGCTAAGTTACATGGCCTACTGAGCATGGAGACGGATGAGAGGAATAATGCGGCAGGCATAGGGATGTAGCCACCCAGCTGATCATGTAGCACAGTTTCCGAGGCGACGAAGTAAGGAGAGGAATAACGGGAATCGTACGGGAGCGATAAGAATGTACTTACTTCTGTAGCAGAATTCATCTCATTCATCTCTCTATAGAGAAGAGGGACAGGGATAGTGCAAAAGGAATTACTACGTAGTTGATCGTGAAATGAAATTAAGTACCCAATCCAGCCGGAGAGGGATCGTGCAGGTAGAATCGGGAAATAATCGCAACTTAAGTTACATGCTCGTATGCATGTTGAACGCCTACCGAAGTTATGCTAGCATGTCTGGGGAGAGATGAAAGGTAAAGGCCGTGCAGGAGGCATGGCAATATAGTTATATTTCTGAAGTAAATAAGAAAGCCTTCTGGGATTTTAGGTTTATTAGACCCCGAGCTTTCGAGCCGTTAAACACGACTCGTCTTCAGGGGAACGAAATTTCACCCGGCTAGAGCTATCTGCTTAAAGTAGGTATCCTAACTACCAACTACTTTAAGCAGATAGCTCTAGCCGGGTGAAATTTCGTTCCCCTGAAGACGAGTCGTGTTTAACGGCTCGAAAGCTCGGGGTCTAAAAAAAACTAAAATCCCAGAAGGCTTTCTTATGCACTTCTCCAAAATGATCTAGCCTGGGAGTCCTCCAATCTTCGAATCAATACACAGTTATATTTCTATATAGTTGGTTGATTTTTGGACAAGGTCTTGGTCCTGGCGGTACCCTGCGTGGGTACCATACGGCACCCCCTCGTGGCCCTAAGCGCTGGCTCGCAATTAATATTTATTTAAAGTTTTAAGGTTGACGCTTTAGATAAAATACGAAAGCAGAACATTTTCGTGCGTATGAGTATGACCTGTTACACAGAGCAGTATACAGCAGGTAAGATCCATGATTGTTTGTATAAGCTAGTAATGAATATAAGCCCGTTGATTTGTCAGCTAGAAAGGATGATAAGCAACAGAAGGAAATCTGTATCCATGCATCTTCAGAGATTGGGCATTGAGTTGCAGTGTGGAAGAATGGATTCACAGTCGCAAGTAGAAAGTTTCAACTCTGCAAAAGGGCATCTGTACGATATTATAAAACACATTGAAGGTGTTAGCACGATATGTTTAATATATAGTACGTTGAACCCATCAAACTTATGAAAGTGCAGTTCCATGATACTATGATGATCTATTTCAATTCAAACGTTCCTTGGACCCAGCATGCGCATGGAATGGCATGGATGAAGTGGTAGAAGGTTCAAATTTGATGGGACGGCCGGTGGGTGGACAGGCTGATCGGCCAATGATGGATAGATACCACGCGAGGGAGGCCCGCCGATGGAAATAAAGCGAGTCGATTGTGTTAAGATAAAGAAAAGATGCCACGGGAGGGTGCGGCGAGAAGCGTTATGATATTGTATTAGCGATACTGGGACATGCCAGTGAAATGAATAAGAGCTCCACACAGCGTGCTTTATGGATGTAATAACTTTTTTTGAATTTCAGTAATCTTCCAACATAGATGAAGAAACACTCTGATAGCACATACCTCCACTAAGTAACGCACTGTTAACGAAAAATTCAAATTTGTCTTGAAACCAGGATTTCATTGTGATCATCACCAAGATTTGGTTACTCATGCCTCTTGATGTTCCTAACAGTTCCTGTAATTTTCTTGAAGATCCGTCCATAACTTTGTGTGTTACCGGATGTGCTGATAATTAATAAGGCGGAAGAACAGATCATCACCAAAATATGGTCATTTGTGTCTTTTCATACTTCTAGCAATTTCCTCAAATTTCATGAAGATCCGTTCATAACATTTTGGATTGTGCTTCAGAGAAGAAAAAAAAACGAAGATGGTGATAAACAGACAAACGGATGTACGGATCATCCCAGGAATAGCTGCATTTGCTGTCCCCAACATTCCTAACAATTCAGACAATTATCATGAAGATCGGTCCATAACGTTTCAAATTATCTCGTGACAGACAAAGAACCAGACAAATTCTAGCGGGTAAATAAATATACAGAACTTGAAAGGGCTCACCTGTAATGCAGCCTGCATAATTGCTACAGTGTACTCCGAGGTGCTGACTGTTGCATTTAATACGTCGAATTCAAACACTAACAGGCGTTTCTACTACATGGACTGTGGATATTAGTGTCAGGAGGCATAATATAAATTGCAGCACGCTACAAGTACAAAATGCCAAGCATTGCGCAGTAACAAGGTACTCACCTCAAGCAGCTTCTTCACGCCTGGGCTAATGCGAAAACGTTTGCCGAGATGAGAAGTAAAGTTAGGGCTGGTATTAGTGTCTTTCCTTGGGCACAGGTAAAAACTTGAGCTAGAGGTCGAGGAAACGGGGCCCTTCATCATCGCCCACTTATGTTTCAGAGCTTATGGGACGAACAAAACGTTTGAAACACTTAGGAGGTTTGAATACTTTATGTCCTCTTATAAACGCAGAGGGCCACAGTTACTAATATGAGCAGTATACCTATCAACAAAGAGTGCAAAACACTGAAGAGGTTTAAGTCCTTTCAGACACGAAGAGATCACACCTGTTAACGACAAATGTGTGGGTATATTTCCATTTCATCTGAAGTTATGGGTTTCACTGGTTCAGGTTTAATAAATATTCAAACTGAGAGGATGCACAAATGTGTTGACTTGCTGAAAAGATATTTTATGCTTGTCATATAGTTTCCTGCTGTAATAAAAGGTAAAAGTATCATTTAATTCACTTTTTATGCAGATTTGCCCTGAGAAGATAGCATTGAAAACATGGTGTGTGCGGATCATGGTTTCCTAGATTAAAAAATATATATATATTCAGCATAGTAATAATTGATAATTTTGTATGACAATTATAACAGTTGCAGGTGACTTCAAAAACTGCTGACCATATCTCGCGTCGTTCAAAAACAGAGTTTTCACACAAACCTAACAAAATCCTTGGCTGCTCCAGAAAATGAAGCCGCAATTCAGTTTCTGAGGCGGTTAAATTTCTATTAGGGAAAAGACCATAAATTTTAGAGTCCTACCTTTACAATATAGGGCTATTGTATCACATACGCCAAGAAGTATTGAACCTACAGTTGCCTCTCGGCAGTTTCAATATGAAATAATATTACTCATTCTGTACGATCAAGTTCGCTATTCATCATAAGCTTAATATCATAGGCTTGATGTAGAATTTTTAGTTACAAGCTCGATACGCAGTTATAAGCTTGATTTACAGCGAGTTATAAGCTTGATATACAGGCTTAAGGAACACAGCGAAAGCGCCATCGTGCAAGTAACTTATTTGCTTTGCAAATAAGAGGAGTTACGGCATGAAAAGTTGGTAGCCTGCAGGGGCCATTGCTGAGTTGGCAGGGAACCTAAATTTTCATCTGGTAGGAGAATATGGGCGAATTTATCTGATATTTTCTAGGGCACTTTCTGCTACCCTAGATCAGTCTCTTGGCAATGAATATTTATGCATCTTGAGGCTATACCCATCCTAAAAACAACTCGCATACATGCAAGAGAAGGTTACTAAATGCAGTCAAATATCTACTCAAGGCACAAAAAAATTGAGCATGTCCAATACTACAATTGCAACAAGTTCCTTAGCGCCGAGGATTATGTGGAAAGAACATCCACAGCGGAAACAACAGCAACAGGAATATGTCTGGAAATGCCAGTGCAAGAGTTCCTTGCTATATGATTCACGAACATTCATCACATAAATGACAAAAAAATATGTATTTGCGGCAAGAAAAGATAAGAAATTCACCGAGGATTATGAGAAAAACGAACATGCCTGCTAGTATGAATTCAAGAAGTTCACTAAGAGTCGCAAATGATATTTTAATTTTCTAGAACATAAAGGTGGTATAAGAGATTCTAACTGTGACAATAATCACTGAAATACTCTATCCATACTGTGTTTGAAGTAAGTTATACGTAAAACAAATTGATAGGCGTAAATGGATAAGTTTGGGAGTAATAAGCTGAATCATGTACAATTCTATGATGCACGTACATATGTCACTTATATACTTAATACTATAACAATGGCGTTATGAGTTTACTACAGCATCTACTAAATTCTCAGGAGCTTGCTAGAGGCACAGCAAAACGCTACTTACCAGCCTAAAACCGCTCAGTTTTCAATGTTTCTGAACACCTGGCGTCTGACATGGGTCACTATGCAGTCATGAATATTTAAGCTGTGCCTATATTGCCAAACACAAACTGGTTATTCACAGGAGCTAATCACTGGTTAAAATACCACTAGGAAGACATCCCCTGGTTGTGCAGCGACTGGCCACCGGCGTAATTTTGACAGAGTGTGATTAACCGGGAGAAAAATGCGTGCTCTTATGACCAACATGACTGTGCACGTTTTGATAAGAGGTAGATGATTCTCGCTGTCCCAGCAACTAGCTTACTATAGGGATTCACTAGATTAATTCTCGATAATTGAAGCATTGAAGCTCATTTGGACGATGGTGTGGCGCCGCCTACAACATGATGACTTAAGGATGCAGTGTCACTCTACGCCAATCTTGTGACCGCAGAGCTGAGGAGGCAGACGTTTGGACTTGAAGTGAAAAGCAAAGAAAAGGCGACCTCACAGTGCCAGCAGATGGTGACAAGTTTTGAAGGAAGGTGACTAAGAGACGACGCGGATACTCGTAATTCTATTATACCAAATGCCATAAGAACTACAACTAAATACTGCTGGCAGACTAGCAAAATGTTAAAAAAAAGTCGTTGCAAATAGGAAAAGATGAAAGAAAGGTATAATGTCAATCAAAATGAGTAACTGGAAAAGTTAGAAGATGCTTTAAAAAAACTTTAACTAAAAACTGGAGGATATTGTAAGACTATATAGCTTAAAGTTTGACTATAAGCCTTTAGAAGGTAAAACTTTAATAGCCAATCATTTTCAATCATTATTGTCAGTTTCAGATAGCGGTAGTCCCAAGAAAACTGACGTTTAATGCAAGCAGGGAAGGGTTAAGAAAAAGTATAGAAAATATGAAAGAAAAAGTTTCAACATGAATACTTAAGAGGCCGCTATGATGCCAGGAATATGTAATATGAGGGTCACTGGAAGATGCAGAGGATTCTGCTGATATAAGAGAGAGTCGAAAACCGGAAAGAACACAACAAGCATCTTAAGCAAAAAAGATCCAAGAAAAGAAAGTGTTGTCCTTCGTACTGCAACAGCCGCATACATACGAAGCGATAAATCACTTAATTATCTCACCCGCCATTAAACATTCAAATCGGAGGGCAAATGATGAGGTGTGTGTAAAGAAAAAAACTAGAAATGCAAGCCTATAAATGACAGTTGTAATTTATACTCGGGTTTTTCCAGTTCACATATGTATTACTTAGTACCATTCAAAAGGGAGATTATATCGAAGGTTAATTGAACTTAATGGGAATTTTTTACACCCATAAAAATGATTCATTACAAAACAGCACGGCCAAGAGTCACCAAGAAAGCAGCAGTCCTCATTTTTTTCGCTAGCATTTAAAAACTCCGGAAAGGCTTAGGTGAAATCAAAAGTTGCCTCACTCGCTACGGGTCCACCACCCTCGATTCAAGAGCTTCGTCCGCGAAGCTTAAAATTCGGAGCAGTATGCTTAGGATGGCGAATGACAATGCTTTAAGACACAGGTATTATATAGCCAAGCAAAACTTCTTACTGATGTGCTAAAAAACAGAAAATTATATAGTTTTTGCAAGTAGAAACAAATCATGACACCAAAATATCGACACTCTTTCCCTTCGATCAACCGCAACTTTGAGAAGCCTCTGGAGGACTGACGAGGAGGGCGCGTCAGCAGCACTTTGAAGGCGGCAAAAAGGACAGAAGAGATTCGTTGTTTATGGAGGTGATCTGCTATTGGACTTAAATTGAGAGCCGCGCGAAGGCTTCTTCAGTTAAATAATGACAGTAAACCACTCAGCAGTAATTTATTGCTCGGGTTTTTCAGCGGGACAATAGGAGGAAGTCTATGTTTTAAATGCTGATTTTCCTCCACAGTTAATGCGGTTCAGTCAGAGTTAGAAGGAGTGACACGCATTCTTCCCCATTCGCATCAATTAGCTGGTTTTTATGCATGGAAATTAAGGCAAAACGCAGGCAACATATGACGGTCCAGAAAATTGTAGATTTTACCTCAAACTTAGGCATTTTATTATTCAAAATAACGGTTGTAAATGGATAATAAAAACAGGTGTTAATAACTATGTATCTTAAGTATATGGAGCAATAAAAATGAGTGATTGCACAGAAGAATGCCGGGAAAAAGTTAATTTCAGCAGTTGTGCTGCAAACGAGTACGGAAGAAATACAGAGGATGCGCTTTCTGAATGGCGTAAAAACAGTGGTCAAGACCACTGAAGGGGGAAACATAAGTATGGCATAAAGTGCTCGATATTTTTAGGGTATCAACTCCGGTACGAGATATCTGTCTAGCAACTGGTGAAAGTTAGAAATTTACCGACTTATATCAGTCTGTATTCTATAAAAAGGTAATGAGTCCAGTAAGCTATACTCTGGTTGGTGACTCCAGCGCTAATGTGATGTCACTTATGAATGACTTCCAGTGACGCAGGAGTGTTATGAGCTGTTTCTTTATTTGGAAACAACAACTTTAAACAAAGTCTTCAAAGTATCTTCAGCAAGTCCTCGAGACATCTTAATAAAGTCTTTGAAGCATCTTCAGCAAAAAAGACTTCGAACAACCATCTTCAACAAAGTCTTCGAAGCACATTCAGAAAGGCCTTCGAAACATCTTTTTAAGTCTCCAAAGCATCTTCATCATATATCTTCCAACAATATTTAGCCAAGTCTTCAAAGCATATTCAGAAAAGTCTTCAAAGCATATTCAGAAAAGTCTTCAAAGTATTTCAGCAAGTCTTCAAAGCATCTTGAGCAAAGTCTTTGAAGCATCTTCAGCAAAGTCTTTGAAGCATCTTCAGCAAAGTCTTTGAAGCATCTTCAGCAAAGTCTTAGAAACAGTTTCAGCAAAGTCTTTGAAGCATCTTCAGCAAAGTCTTTGAAGCATCTTCAGCAAAGTCTTTGAAGCATCTTCAGCAAAGTCTTTGAAGCATCTTCAGCAAAGTCTTTGAAGCATCTTCAGCAAAGTCGTTGGAGCAGCTTCAGCAAAGTCTTTGAAGCATCTTCTTCAGCCATCAAAACAAGTATCATCAGTAACGTCTTTGAAACATCCTCAGCAAGCAAGTATCTTCAGTAAATACTGATGCATCTTGGGCAACGTCTTGGATTGATCTTCAACATAGTCTTCGAAGCAATTTCAAGTCGCTACTCTAACGTCATGGGCTTACGACTTTCCAGTGAACATTGTAGCAGCATAACTCAAAAAAGTTATGAACGGATTTTCAAGAAAATCACAAAAACTGTTAATACTATCAAAAGATACAAATAATTAGATTTTGGTGTTGACACAAAGAAACTCACGGTTTCCCAATCAATTTGGAATTTTCGTTATCGTTGCCTTGATTGGCGGAGGTATGCGCTCTCACAGTGCTCTTGTTGTCATTGTAATTCAAAGTTAGAAGAGCTGAAATTTCATGGTATCTTAACTTGTTTTTCTGCAGAAAAATTTCTTCCTGTCTAACTCCTTAACAGCGTGATAGAGGGAAGGACCAGCCAAAGAGCAAGGATGCCATCTCGAAGCAAGCAACAAACCACTGTGTATTATAATATAGTATGGATGATGATGAGCAAATGATTGTACTGGAATCGGCACCAACTAACGGGTACAAGATGGAACCGCGACTTTTTGAAGCAGAAAAAGCTTATATAATTCGTAAATATCTAAAAAAGACATGCATGATCTCGTAAGAACATAATATATATATCCTTATAGAATAAAACGTTTCGTGAATTTATTTATTTCGTGTCCGCTCTTAAGGAAATATGCGCAAAATAGGCCAGGTTGTAGATTTTATTATTGAGCTACGTTTTCGTAGAAATCGACGATCGGGTTGCAGAAGATGGTGAAGCCCTTTACTTGAATGCACTTCTTTCTTGAAACACTTCTTCAAATCGGAACTATATCTGCAGCTTCTGAAATCCAATTCTATACCTTTTTCTTTCAGCTCACGACGTATAAATTTGGCAGATGATCAACGGACCACTCACGACGGGCAATAGAGAATTAGTTCACGGGCAGTATACAGTTAATTCTTCTAGCTTACTGTCTTTCTCTCAGAGAAGCGATTTCACGTCGATCAGAGGCCAAAATTTCAGTACTTTAGTGAAACAGATATTTGAGTATATGGAAGGCAGTATCAAGGATACGGTGCACTAACATTGCATATAAGCCAACTGGAATGGCATTCAAGTTTATTGGAGTGGTTTACATAAAATTGTACTTTGGAAAACGCACGTTTAATTAAAAAAAAAGGATAGGAAAGCAAAAGAAGAATGAGACTACTACGGTCTCAAGAACGAAGACGAGCTACCAATGGAGCATTTATGCTACACAGTGATAAGAAAGACTAGAAGCAGAAAGATTACAGAAGGGAATAAGAGCTTCTAATAAGTATGAGCGGAAAAATGTGGAAACAATAAGTCAGAGAAGACTGAAAATATATCGACTATTGCGTAAATTTTTCACGCACGTGTCCACGAGTACAGCATATAAATAATGAATCTAACATGGTGCAATTAAAGGGCATAAGTATATGTGGGTCACAGCGCACGGAAGTGCTCGAATGAAGATGGCGGAAAGTTACACAGAGGGAAGTTCCTTGTTTATGTGGCTCGTCTCATAAAAATACATTGCTGAAAGTGCATGGCATATAGGAATGAACCTGTAACCCTACATTTGCCTGGGAAACATCCTGGATACCGAAGCAAAAAGTATCAGAAGAAAACTGACAGCAACATACTAGTGCTGCCACGTCGAAACAAAGGGAGGGGTTTTCTGACTTCAGATATTTCGATGATGGAAAAGAGTCTATAAAAAAACACAGAAACGTCAAAATTTTTAGACGAACACGTCGTTTTTCACATAGTGAAGCCACGAACACGTAACCGATACACATTAAAAGAAATATTTCACAAAAGAAACTCGTCATATGAGGTTGCAAAATGTTGAACTGTGAAGCCTGTATATTTACGCGATACTCGACAATAAAGGAATAAAAATTCACTAAAAGAGTATTTTTCGAGATAGTCCAAATCATAGTCAACTCCGAGCCTTTTCTTTGGGACCCTCGTTCTATCCTTGTGCTCGAAGAAACCGCCGGAATATAACGTAGCCATAATTTTATTGCCACGTGTATCAAACACTTAAGAGGTAAATATTAGTTTCTTCAAATACCAAACATGAATGCATATAGATGATTAAGTTGATTTTTCCGCAACCTAGAACATGGGCCTGCTACCCACGATCCCCGTGCTCTGCAGAATACAAAAGGGCACTTCTACACTTGGGAGAGATGTGTACGTAGTCGCTTAGGCTGCAGAGCTTACGGACAGGAGTACGTCAGTTGTTTCTTGAGGCTTGGATGATCTTGAGAGATCTAAAAGGAGTCATCGACTGGACGGTGAAATTAAGCCATTTGATTGTCAGCAACTTCGGACGAGTGCGCTGGCTTCGACTTATTGGATAGAGTTTTAGGTGTTGACACTAAACTGATTACCCTTAAAACTTCCAAAAACTCAATGTTACTAGCTCCGTCAAATGGAGTTTTCAGATGTCTCAAGCGTAATCCGGCTTCTTCTAACGCCTGCAGCACAATTCAAAATGGAAAATTTAGCTCTTGCTAGATATTCTGTTCAAGTCGAGCTTTTTGGCTTAGCTTAATTTGACTTTGTTGAGCCAGTCTATGGCAAGTTTATTCTACGTCTAACTATCATCGGAAAATGAACAGTACGCAGACTACATACAGTATGTATCTATGTTTTCATTATTGATAGTTAGCATGACGAAGCATATCATAGCCCGCGAATTGGGTACTTCAGATATGTCATCGACATAGGTCAATTTCGATCTCTTTTGAGTTGAAGTTGCATCACGCAGACTGAGTATAAAAGATATTATTAAGCCACATTTCCGAAACGACCGTCATCCACAGGTTGGTGAGTTCCAATATTGCCGATGAACTTAATCTCTCTTTAAAGCTGTAAAATTTTAGTAGTTAAAGCCAGATTCTAAGTGCGATGCCTGGCCGTAGATTCGAGTCGTAGACTTGGCCCTCGGAAGCGTCCTCGACACACAAGTGGTCAGTTTAGATATCATCAATATGCGCAAGTGTCTCGTTTTGGAGATGCATTTTTGTGCTTATATCCACATTATAATAATAGTGCATATCATGAACCGTGATACTTTGCATCCCAAAGCACCATTTTAGCTGGTAAGTAGCTTGGTCAAAACTATGTTCTGATATACTCAAGTCTTTCTTTGAGGTTGCGCATATTTAGTAGTTAAAACCAGAAAATAATGGCCGCATAGCTAAAATATCTCTGTCCAAGTGACCAGAATATGTGTCATCGACGTATTAGATCGAAATAGAATACCTATATTTTTAAATATTGAGTGACAGACGGATTATATTGTTATTTACAGCTTGAAAACATTGTAGTTGTACGTCACGCAGGTTAATACGTAGAAACATGTTACTCCAACCTCTCTTCAGCATCAGAGCACAGTAGATTTTCTAAAGAAAAAAAAAAAACAGGAGATATCTCTGGTTAGTACGCTGCGGGATAGGTCTTTCGACTGCATATCAAAGTGACTGAAGTCACACTATAATAATGCAGTATAACTTTGATGTACACGTTAATATTCAACTATTGAAGACCCAAGAAGACTAGCCGGCAGATCAGACACCTACGATCTAAGTATACTTACAGTTAATCTTGTAGACTGTCCATCCCAGTGGTCAAACCTAAACTATGTATAATAACACAGTATCTCGTAGATTGACACGTTAACCCTGTATTTTATTCTGCATCGTAAATTGAACGTAGTAAATAGTGTTATTGTTAGGGGAAGGCAAGATCGAATCACCCACTGAAGAGTTAATATTCGGCTCTCCGAAGCACCAACAAGGAAGGAGGCGACTCAGATGCTCGAGATGCACTTGTCACCGACACAGGCCAGGAGTTTAGAGGCGCTGGTCGGGCCCGTGCTTTACGATGTCAAATTGCAGCTTCTTGAAAGCATTAAATCTTAGGCCCACGATTTGGGGAGGCTCGGCCGCGCTATCCTACAACGCCTATTGAAAGCCAATTGATGGAACCCACGGCATTCTGGCCATGATACTCCAATTCTTTAACACTTAGTGGGCAGTCTGCATCGTACGTACGTTCGTACGGGTCTCGCGATACTAAATCGTGGAATCGTTCAGTTGTAGATACATTTATAGCCACAATTAAAGCTACACAGATTTTCAGTTATCCTGAACGTTATCTTCATATATTTTGTGGGGTACAATGTGCGTGTGTTGCCAGAGTGGTAAGTGCTTGACAAACTGTTAACGTACGCGATTAACGTAGAAGTGTAATCGAAATAGCGATGGAGGGAAGATGGGGACAAATGCCTTAAAACTACTTCCAAGGATCAACACCAAGTTTCTTCCATATGTCTGGTTTAATATTACACACAAATGAAATGTGTAAATTGGTGCCAGCAGTGAAGAATAATAAGAGAATTGACCGAGAGAGGCAACGTCTATCGATAGCGTGCATTGTTATTAAATGAATTCTGCAACAATGTAACCAAAACCAGACTTGTGAAGGTGGAGAATAAAAATTGTATGCAATCGGCGCAAAATTCTGTTGAGCAGCAGGCAAACTAATTTTTCTGCCAAGTTTTGTTGAATGCCATTTAACAAGCGTACTGCTAGGTTCAATTTACATCTTTCTAAACACATGACAAAGACGTAACTACAAGCTGCTGAAGAAAGTAGTTTGTTACAAGCAACAGGGTTGTCGCACACGAATGACTAATGATAATAATAATATGATAAATGAGTCGATAATTGAATTTATTTATTTCAAAAAGTACTAAACTCGTGATTATTGGTTGTTACAATACTGATTGTTTCCATACCTAAGTACTTCAACACAAGTAAGTACAATAAACGATTGTTACGGTTTTCAAAACCTGCCATTTTACAGTTGAGCATTTTTCTTTTTCTTAAAAACGTTTAAACACTTCGTTTATGCTAAGTACGTATTTGGCCAAAAAAAATCCTCAGAAAGATATCCTGGGTGTGCAGCCTACGTCGTTCGCAAAACAAAGAATAAAAAAAAAACTAAAATAAAAGAAAAATGTAAAAGGCTGTGTTTCATTAGCTGGAACTATGCAGAAAACTTTCTCAATTAAAATTCTTGGCCGTCCTAGGAACTAAAATCGTAAAATCGCTGTTTGGACAGCCAAATATTCGGTTAGGGTTAATCGACTCTTTGCTGTTCGGAAAGGTTCGGAAAGGCCGTGCGTTCCCATTTCAAATGATGTGAAGAAACCGATATTGAATGCGGCGGCCATTAGACAACCCGTTAATATCAACACAGATATGTATTTTTCGTAGGAATAACACTATTGCTCCTTTAAAGTATCGATTAACCCATTAAACGAATAAATAAACCTTTATTTCTTGTTTGATTATCAATACAATTTTCGCAGGAATAGCAAAGAGCGAAAATGAGATTCCTGACATTCGTGGGGTAATGTCTGCAAATTATTTTAATACGAACTATATACTAGTATATATAAGCACGTTATACAGGCAGGCAAAACTCCAGACCAAACGACAACAAAAATTTTAGGCGTGGCTGGAGAGTAACATGAGAATAATTGAAAATTATGAAAAAGGAAATGAAATTTTCGACACTACGGTACATTTATTTTATATTAGCCTTAGTTCAATTTATATTCTTTATCGACGTTTTTAGTACGGGTTGTTCTGAGGTATGGTCGCTTCGTTTCATAGTTTGTTGAGTATACCCCAGAACGATCCACCCTTTATTCCCATTACTGCCGTTCTTCAATTTGTCCAAACGCTACTTTCACACAATGCTCATCCTAGGTTTACTTTACCTCTTCCTCTAGAAAATTAGATTTTCGACATCTACTTCAATATCCAATATTCAATAGATATGGACAGCACGGAGTTTCACTCTTTAGAAAACACAAAAAATTCTCTAGGAAGCACGAAAAATCCAAACTAGGCCTCAAATTTCTGCACTGTTGCAAAGCCTACCAGGTTATCCCCAAATTTCTTCGTTGCCGGTTGTACAGACAATCCCTCCAAAATAGCCAACTGTACAAATCATGGCAGTCCAAGCTCCTATACCTCGAAATTCAAACCCAGCATAGTAATATTACAAAGCATGCAACTTCAGGAAACTAAAACTTATCGCAAATCAAAGCTTCTTTCTCATTTCTTGATCGTCTCAGTTTAATTCATTTCGTTCACGGCAACCGTAGGAAATTCATTAACACAACAAAAACAATCCACAGCAGCAAGCTAAATCAATTATGCGCATCCTCTAACTTAACTTCTTGCCTGTATTCAAACCCAATTATCATAGACATTTCATTAGTTTAAGCATGTTATGATATTAGATTAGATAGGAGGCAGTAGACGAACCAATAGGCCCATTCCCAAAGAGACACCGGAACATACGCCCCGGCACTCTATGAGCTATTGCCATAGTTTTCGAAAAATGGGCTTAACTTCTTGGCAGAACATTTTCTTTCCATACGTTACTTATCAAAGTAGATTGAAATTTATACTTCATGAATTATAAATAAAATTTTTGATAATAGTCGACATATTTTATCAATTGAAATATAATTTATTTTGACTCCATCTATCTCAGTACTTGTAATCTAACTAATAACATCAAAGGTATCAACTACCAGTTGTACGCTGTCACGAAAAATATTGGGGAAATACCATATTTTTGAAACTCCAAATAAAAAACCACAAACTTGGCTCAGGCTTGCATGTTAACCCTGCAATCATGAGTACCGTACCTGACAGGAGCCGAATATGGAGATTCCTTCAGGAAAGGCAAGTTTATTAGAAAATTTAAATGGCGAAGGGCTACTGTAGACTAAAAATTCAAAATGCCACAGCGCACGCAGCACTCGATCGTCTCTTTAAGATCTAATGCAGAATATAAGCGTGACGGAGTGTGCAGAGCCAACAAGAACTCTGAGCTCATGCCTTCTTATCTCAGCTAAAACAGGAGAAAATTGGCGAGAAGAACAATGTTAGGCACACGCAAAGACGGTGTAGTCCGTACCTCAGCACAAGCAGGAGGTTGTACCGTAAGTCAATGGTTAAAAGACTAACAGTAAATGTGTTAATAACGAAGAACTCTCGTCCACCAAATGCACCTGCGATGGGTTTGTGCGAGCCAGATTTTGTACCATTACCCACAAAGAAGGGTAGCTCCAGGATCACCTTGACCTATCCATCAAATTTCACGGAGAGTTTAGCTTTTGGGAACTAACAGCAAATAAGTCATTGTCAGCACATGGTGAAAGGAAGTCCTAATTCAAAGGAATTTTATGGTCGAGTTTCCAATTGAAGAAGGTATGCGCACCCGCACTCAGAGGCCGAGGTGTAGTTGCCAGAGACCTGCGGCCGAGGCGGGGTAGTAGCGAATAAATCGGCCCAAACTGCGACGTTATCTTCCAATCTGGCTCGCTCTTTGCGGGCCTCAGCCTGTGCCTCTCACACGCGGCGCAGCCCGGCCACACTTTCCAGTCTGGACTTGCGACGCCTGGCGAATATTCGTCAGTGCACGCACACGTTTCGCCACTGCAGGCATAATATAATGTTGCACGGACAAGACTGTCTACTGGGGGACTACCACTGCGTGCCACAATGATTTAATTCTGGTAATAACATAGTTCGTTCGTATGCTAGGTGACGCTCAATAAGTGCCAGTGCACGCACACGTTTCGCCACTGCAGGAATCATATTAGGTGGCCCAGAGAAGACTGTCTACTGGGTAACTACTATATATAGTGCTTACCAGAAAAATTCAAAAATTGCTAATCATGTAGTTCACGCAAAACGTTTGTGTACTGGGTGACTCCCGATATGAACATACCAGCACACGAACACGTTTCGATGTTACAGGTTTATTATTATAGAGGCTAAAGATGATAAAATTCACAATAAACTCATTTTAAGTCCAGCTATTGATTCATTCACGAGCTATCGTCGTCATGCAAAGTCATATGATACTTCAAAATAGATTCAAAAGAGAATAATATAGTGCTGTACGGACAAAAACATCCACTGAGCTGAGATAAGATTTATGCACGTTTGATAATACAATGGTCGTGGACAATCATGCGTGATAGGCGACTCATAATATTCATCAATGCACGTAGGCTTGTTCCGTCAATGCTGATATAAAAGTTATTCCATTAGTGTTAAAGCAAGAGATGTTTACTAACATCTTTTCGGAGACACATGAAATTCCCAGGAGATATTAATTATATCATGTAATCGCATATCTGGTAGCAGAAATGGCTGCTACTAAGACTATGCTGATATGGATGACCACATTAGGTGTTCAAGCATATGTTAAATTTGTAATAGCCTTACTGGAAACGGTTACAATATATGTGTATGTAGATATTCTCTTACGAGATCAAGGCTCATAAATTCTCATAGATATCTCAAGAATATGACAACATTAACATAATCAACACGCACTCATAATCTGCAGATGGAGGTGTAAAATTATTATTTAAAGACAATTCACGTTCTTTTTCAGACTAAACTGAGCCAGTCTTGGGCACGTGACAAAAAAATTATTTATTAATTTTTTGTTCTCAAAACTTAATTTCATTTAAAAACAATAGTTTTGGTTGCAAGATAATAAAAATTCCGTCACTAATTTGTAGATAGTTGAAAGAGAAACCGACACTCTGAATTTCAGTGTAAAGTCAGTGAAATATTCCGTCACTTATTTGTGGATTGCTGAAAGAGAAACCGACACTCTGAATTTCACTGTAAAGTCAGTAAAATATTTCGTCACTAATTTGTGGATTGCTGAAAGAGAAACCGACACTCTGAATTTCAGTGTAAAGGCAGTAGGTAGCTAAAAAAAAAGGAGAGAACAACTCTCAAAAGTTGCAGCGTCTACATCTGCCGGACTTTTAGCAGTCGCTTGGGGATCTTGTCGAGCTAATAAAAACTAGTTTACAGTCAAGAATGATGTCAGCTATCCAAACTGAAGCAGGAGATTTTAAGGAAAAATGAACACAGATTTTGCTGATGATCATGGACACCAAAGTAGGAAATTATTGCGACTGGCTGCAATACTCCACCATTGAGCGTGAAGTTATTTTATTCATCGTCAACAGCATCATCAAGACAACCACCATAAATCTCTTACATTTTTAGTGTAAATTTAGTTCCAGTATTGTTGTGAGAGGTACAAAAACCACGTCATAAGACACGACTTGATGCAGAAACTGTGAAATGATTACGGAGAAATGATACTCAAGAGCAGCCTGCAGGAGCTACCAAAAAAAAAAAAAAAAAAAAGCTGAAGGGCGTAGGCCAGGACAAGTTCAGGTAGAAGGTGAACGTAAAAAGTGAAGCATCTACTCAATGACACATAAATAAACAAAACTAAACGCAATTATTTTTTCATCTAGATGCAATACCCAACATATTTGAGGTACAGCACTTTGAGATATTCAGTCTTAGGCTAACATATGAGATGATTGACAGTTGGCCTGTAAATTGACACCAGAGGACGGTCAGTGTTCAAAACACGATTGCAACGATAAGCTACGGCAGGGTAGAGGAAAAATAATCGGTAGTAGTAACAATAACCAAAGTCTGCTATAGACTTGGGGCAATACTATAGTGACAGCGTAACCGGTGGAGGTGGGGCAGTGAAGCAATGATATTAAATTGCAAGTAGTATTGCAAGCGTAGAACTGAAGATAAGGGAAGTTTTAATCGTAAGTAGCATATTCATGGTATTAGAAAGTATCAACAGTAGCAAATTAAACGCATCCGCATGTAGCAGGGGTAGCAACTTCAACGCACTGCCAGGTATCAGGAATGGCAAATTAAAACCATTTTCAGGTAGCAGAAGTTGCTAGATCCACGCAAATATCAGGAGTAGCAATTTCAATAAATATCTACCAAAGACGGGGCTAACTTTAAGAAAAGGGTAACTGTGGGGGATGGAGGAACAGCCCTGTAATTAGTCGCGGTTGCATGCGGTAGCCTAAAGGCCAGAAGACCCAGCCAACACGCTTGCTGCACACTCACATACACGCATGCATACGTGCCTCATTTGGCAACGGCCTGCACACGCTTTGCACTGAATCTCATGAATACTTAATAGATGGCTTACATTTTTTATAAGTGAACCCACCTCATTTTGGCCGCGGCACGGGAGCGCTGCAGAAGCACCGCAAAAGTATATATGTATTTCTTAAGGCGTTAATATATGCGGAACTATGCATCACATAATTAACCGGGGGGAACATGAGCTCTTTCTATGGCGGCACCAAATTGTGGAATACCGTGGTGCGAAAGAGACAACGTCTATGAATAATAATAGTGGGGAAATATGAAGGTATCTCGTCGAGACGTAACGGTAAAGTCAACTTCGCACGCACTGGGTCGTGTTGCAGATATAGCTAAGCCAATTAGTACCAGAGTTGTGTATGGCTGCAGTTGATCACGGATCGTCAAGAACTATAGTGCATCAACGGAAGGTCCTTACGTAACGACCTGGGCCCAGTACCATCCCTATTTCAGGGAAAAGTATGTGCCTCCGCGGCAGCTGCGCATACCTAACAACCGCAGAGTCAGCGCGGCAAGCGCTGCAATGCTAGCCTGCCTGGCTTGGCATACGAATCTTTAAAGTCCAGTGTCATGTGTTCAGCACGCTGGGCTGCTGCAGGAGCAGCAATCGGAACATGAATTAATTGTTTGGGAACACAGAAAACTGAATATTTAGCCAGGGGAGCAATGTGTTTCTATCTGACCCGCACTTATACACTAAAAGCAACCACTTCATGATGTACTTATCAGAGGTGAGCATTTTCGGCCTAGCCTTTAACGTATAGAAAGACCGAAGATTTGCGATATTTGGCCTTTCTTGTTGCTCGTATGGTTGGTGACCGCAAGTGCATGTCTGATAGTCATACAACCGCCACTCAACATATATGAGTATTCCGGAATAAGAACGCTAATCCTAAAAGGAATGAATTATATATTTACTCTTTATTTCCCTAAATTAATTTTGTACTGCTCGTAATAATGACATATTTTTATTTTAGAGTGACCATAAGTCGGTTAAACGCCGCTTGCATCCCTAGAAACTATTTCTTTTAACAGCTTAGTGTCATTGAGGCTGTTTTTTCTCAGCGGTTCTCAGTCGGCCAACAACGCTTGTATCCAGCGAAATAAAACCGGAAAACTAATAGAAAAATTTTTTTAATCGGTTTGTTATATTGTCAGTGGCTATCGATCAGTCGGCGGCCGAGTATCGCTTGCATCCCGAGATACCCCACACAACTGATTACCACTGCAAACTCAAAAGTTCAACACAACTGATTACCACTGCAAACTCAAAAGTTCAGGCTGGCTGTTTAACAATGATGAAGCGCCACTTCTGAAGTCTCACGGGAAGTTATTGGCCACTAACCTCTGATCTTTGCTTAAAAACAACAGACATAAATATAATTTACTGAGATGTCTAAATGTGGTCATTGGAAAGGAAAAGTGCATGTAGCCATAATGGCATCGAGGCGCGCCCATGCAGTGTTGAAGTAACGTATCTCTATGGAATGAATTCAACACGCAGAATGCTAGTGTAGTTAGCGTTCTTTTGCCATGAGATTTACGAATGAAGAGAAGTTAATTAACGATGTTGGCTGTGTTGTTTAGCCCAACTTTGAGATTAAATATTAGGTGGAGATCAATAACGTAAATGATATATTTAATTAAAATATCGTTTACATGAAACTCAACGTTTCAGCTCTTCGGCTATCATCAGCAAAGTGAAAATCAGTGGAAATATGGTTCTAAATACATCTTTCTGATCTTAAGATCTCTGGTGAAGTTAGAAAAGGTCAATTTAGAGTGGGTTGATTCGTGTATTATATGGGGATCAACATTTTTCTCCGACGAAAAAGTAGTGCTTTACTTGGCCATTAAATTATAAGATTAATGCTGTTGCTACATTCTTTTTGGAATTGATGCGCAGCCGAACACAATGGCGTCACTGACGAACATACATCGCCGGTGTGGGGATGTATGACCCCAAGCACTGAATTCAAAGAGGCTCATTACCTTCCATAGTATAAAAAAAAACTCAGTTTTTATCCCCATAGACAATTTTTGAACACAAACCTTTGGTAAATATTCACGATGATCTATTTTTCAACCCAGCTAATTATTATCCAGGATATCCTTAGACTTTCCTATACGCCTCTAGTTATAATTTCTTAACATACAAAACTGCAGACCTCAGCCAATTTCCATCAAGAAGAGCGGCAAAAAATTGCTCAAAATAAAGCCATTGCGTTTTACGGCGCTCAGAGACCATAAGAAGCTATTGGTGCCCTGCATAAGTTAAGACTCAAGTACCAGGGGCCGTGGCTGACCTAATTCTCGTTGGAACTCTCAGTTAGAGAGGATAGACAAGAGTCTCTATGATGCAGAGAGCTCCCGCCATATCCAAACCCGTCTTGGTGCTCCTTGAGGGCAGAAGTCAGTTACAGTTGAGCCGGAGCTGCTCTGGAACCGACCCTCTATTTCCTCTTGTGCTACCGGAGACTTCCAGCGGAGACGATCTGCTGGAGACCTGGAAAACAGTATTCCACCGGACGTGTTCCTGTTCCCTACTGTGTTGCAGGATATTTCCTGAAGAGACGGTGTTCTGAGACTTAAACGTAGTACACACTGCAGCTGTTGTTCTGATGATTATTGCTTAGTGGAGACTTCTTCAAGAGACATTCTGCTACGGAATGGAAAATAATATTACACCGGACATGTTCCTGTATTTCCCAATGCGCAACCGAACACTTTCTGAAGAGACGATGTTTTAGACTTGAACATAGTATACATTGAAGCTGTCCTGTTTTCCATTGGGTGACGAAAATTTCGTACAGAAATGCAATGGATTTCTGTTGCTTTAGAGTGGTGTTTCGTTTCCTCTTGCATATGCTACCGAAGGCAGTATATCAAAATACTGGGAATTCTATTAAGTAAGAACTTTCTTTTTGTTTTTATTGAGTTAGCAGATTCTCCGTGGAATTGTGAAAACTTGGTAACGGTATTGTTTTAAGTCTAAGCTAAAGTTAACATCTTGTATTCAGTTCTGTTGTTGAAGACTTTCATTAGTAACAGCAAAGACTGTGCTATGGTTCGTATTGTGCTTCGTATACTGGCAGTAGAAATTTTGCAACTATAATTGTGACAGTATTGCTCTAAGGCTTACCTCTTGCTTTTATTCTGCATTCGGAAACTTCCTAGATTAAAAAACCATTTATGCTCGAGATTTACATTTCTATTTCCCTCATGAAATCTCAAACCTTTGTGGAGGCTATTGCGCACCAAGGAACAAATTGTGAAGCGTTTTTTACAACCCTTCTGATTGCATAGCCGTGGGTAACGTGTCTGCTTACACACTATAATGTTACAAAAATGGTAAATATCTCAGCCTCCACTGCAGTTTTTACTCTACACCAAAGTGCCCCTGGTGAAGTCTTGAATATTTTTTCTTATTTTTGAGCGCACTCATACTCGAAAAGTCGTATATTTCCGCATGATGCCGCAGTCCCTCCCGGTGACAGAAAACTTAGTTCTCGGTACTCGGTAGGTTTCATATTTTGTAATTTCTTAGGCAGGGGCCTTCATAAATACCGAAGACTGCAGTACTAAAGGTAAAGTCAACTTTAACTACACCCTCCACTGGGAAATCCACTCGCACTGGTTCGTGCGGCAAACATAGACCAACTGACCCCAACGTAGTAAGTGCAGCTGCAGCCGACGACTAGTCGCTAACAACTATGGCACCGAAACGGAAGGTTCAACGACCAGCCACCTCCCTACCCTAGGGCAGGTACCCCCACGATAGCTACGCGCACAAGCAAATGTGCTGATTCAGCGCGCCGAGTGCCTTGCGAAAGTTTTCCCTTGGTGTGGGGATCGATCCCTTGAACCTCGACACAACTGTGCAGCGCGCAATGTCCGCGCAGTTACCCTGGGTATCTTGGGCTTTAAGAAATATCGAATACTTCAGTATTTTTGGTCTTTAATTAAGAAACACACGAATATTGCCGTACTATTAAGCGGGCTCTCTGTTGCCTACAACGATACTTGAGACATTCAACGGTAATGCTTAAGTTTTGAAAGCGGTACTGTTTCGGAGTCGTTTTTCTTGACCTATAGCGATATTGGAATTTCAAAGCAGTTAAATAACAGAAAGTGTCAATACATTAAGGAAAATAATCTCCCTGAGTTTTCTGCACTATGTAAGGTACCCATTAAGAGCACACAACCGTGCAGACACAACGGAACTATTCGAGCGCGAATCTCTTAAATAACAATAATAAAATGCATGTACAAAGTCAAGGAGGCAGTGTTACCAAATAAAAAGCTGTGACAAACTGCGCGTGAGAATTCATACCGTAGACAGTGCGGACATTACTAATTTAAGAGGCTTCCATACTTTTTGAACATCGCCGGGCTTGAATCGGTCAGTATCTGCACGAGAGCAGGCCGTGGTGGTTCCGGGATGGCCAAACTTTGTAGGGAGATACTTTCTTCAGAGGTCACTTTTGCATTACAAGAAGTCCAGAAGTGCAGGCCACTCCGAGTCTCCGTTACCCTGACCAAAGAGGGATATGGCATCGCCCCGGCGAGCTGCGCGCGCACCCAAGCGTGAGCGATCTCATGCAGTATGGAGTTCTTACGCTACGTTAGGAGTCTTAGGCGCCTTCGGGATACCTTATTTCTCTCAGCTCCTGCTGAGAAAGAGTTCTTGTGTCACATTAGTTGTTGGAACGAACAATAAAAGGGGGCTCTTGCACTTTGTTAAAGCTGTGATATGTTGCAGGGATAAAGTGTCTGGTGCCTCATTAATTTTACAATCCATGAGGAGGTAAAGTTTGTGCAGCTTCATTATAGCTTTGCAATTTTAAGTTACACTTGAAACCAAAATAATGAAATCCCTTGAGCCTCATTAATCTTGCAACCTCTGCAGAGGTAGAGTTTCTACCGCTTCACTGCATCTTTGCAGTCTTGAGCCACACTTAAAATCAGAATGATGCAGTCCTTTGTGCCTCATTAACGCTGCAACCCCTGTGGAGGTCGACTTTCTACAACTTCATTTCATCTTTACAATTGTTAGCGGCACTTGTAATCTTCCGCAGTGATTGTGCTCCTTGTTCAGTGTTTGTTGTGAGATTCGGCATATGATGTGAGAGTTTATTGCCAGGTTATGCATGCTACAACTGAGAAAAGCTTTCCTTTTGGCTACGTGAACTGTGGGGATAACTCGCTGTTAGCCACCCCGGTGGTCACGGACTGCAGCATCACCTCTGCGCAAGATGGGTTGCGTGCATAACGCCACCTGGACCTCGTCCGAAGTATCATCAAGGTAGGTAAGGTTGCTTCTTAATGCTACCGTTTAGTAGCTAATACTGGGAAGAGCAACCTACCTTTGTGTGATCACAAGTTGGGATAAATTCTTCGTTGTTAATGGAGCTTACCCCAAGAGGCGACAAGGCTTGGGTGATAGCTACTATCTCAAGTCATTTGCTAATATTCCCAACAGAAATATTAAGCTAGTTACTCACCCTAACATATTGCCTTCAAATTTGAAACTTGTTCATACTGTACTCCTGGTCAAAAAATAAAATTCCTTATCCACACCGATATTACCCTGTACTTTCAGATTAGCCATTACTTTATTTCAACAGCAGGAATATAAAGTTACTCACCCGATATAGAATATCACCCTGCAACCCTAAAGCACCACTGCCTGCATCCAACCACACCCTCTACGCTAGGGCACGTCCCACACGCCAAGTATAATGTCCGCCTCAAGCAGTGGCACGCGCTGCTCACCTGGACGTGTTTCCCCTGTCTATAGGACCCGTCCTCCTCTGAGCACATCACACTTAACGAGGAACGCAATTTGGTGTCAAATTCACCGGACAAAATATGCATTGGATGTTTGATCTCGGAGCGACTGCAGTATACGAAGATTGACAACCCCTTGAGCTTATGGAAATTTGTACAACCCTTTTGCAATTCTCAGCAAGATGATGCATAAAATTACATAACACCCAAATCAGAAATATCTCAAGTTTATTTCCATAAGACAATTCTTTAAAAAACGCACGAGACTCTCTTGGTTACATATTGCCCGTTATCTTCCGGACTCAAACATTCCATTAACTAGTGATGCATAAGTTTGATTAAAATGCAATAGTCCGATCTGCGATTATATAAGTGCAGTAGACTTCCCTTCACAAAATACACGGATCCAAACTAGCTAACACTATACCACATGATTATCAGTTTCTAAACCAGCGGCTGCAGTAGACTTTTCACTAGTGCCCACAAGTCCTCTTTATCCGTGGAAGACGTAACAGTCTTGTAACCATAATCAAAAGATTGTAGTTATTAGTTAAGAGTTTTGCTAGATTTTTTTTTCATCCCAACAAACGTGCTTATTGGGGGAGCTACTCCAAGGCATTGCACGCGTTCCCTTGGCGGAAGATGTACCAAGTTCGCCCCACCATTCACAGTGATGCCAATACCTGGTGCTGGTGACAGGCCTCATCTTATCACGTTAAAAATAGTTTGTCCCCATTGCTTGGGCGCAAGTTAGGACTTTACAAAGTTGTCAGCGCGCGTGATATTTTTCTGTTTCGTGTGGGTGCAGTGCGTTTTCCGTAGTCGCTTCCCCGTGCATGCAAGTGTCTTCTATGCAGGCAGGGGGTTCTCCGGTGCCACCGACCCCTACTCGGCTCCGACCAACCGACCCACATAGCATAGAGCGGCTCAGTGCCGCACACTCCGGTAATGTCTTAACTCAGGAACGCTACGCAAAAAATTTGGAACCGCTAATACGACTCTCCTGGAATGCCTGGCGGCAAGCACTGCGAGTGCTCCTAAGTAAAAAACCAATTAAAAGGGGATTACAATCTTGGCACGGTCATAAGGGTGATATATTATGCTTCCATAAGGGTAACGACATGCTCCTCGATCCGATTAATTCCGTTGGCTGATCACGCATCAATAAGAATAAATGGCTTGCATAAATATCCTTCGAGGTGAAGAAACAGGTCGCGGTCAAGAGATGAGAGAATTAACACACTTTATAGCGTTCAATAAAGATAAGGAGTACGGTCGGGCAGGAAGGTTAAGTATAGACATCCACCGTCCCACCTGCTAAAACAAGTCCTGCTGTTTCCGAGTTGAATTAACAGGTTCAAACTGTGGTTATTTTTCGCCCATGATGAAGTTTATGAAGAAATGTGAAAAAAAAAATTTGAAGCTAGAAATGGCGGGCCAAATTTGCCCTTTGCTGGGCCAATAAACAAACTAAAATGGGATAAAAAAAACTTACGCTTAAGAAGTCTTTTTTTTTCAACTACACTGTTATTATCCATTAGGACAAGTCATAACAATTTTTGTGTAAGTGACAAAAGTTGAGAATAGAGCATAAGATGTTCATCACTGCCTAATAAAAATAAGACGGTGGGCAGTTTTGAAATAGAAAGAAGCATAACGAAAATGATGCAGATCAGAGAAGGCACAAAGTACTAAAAAAAAATAAATAAATAAATAAGTGTAGCGCTCAGGGTATCCGAGAAGGAAGAACTGGTTTACAATTCATTTGTTTCGACAGGAAAAAGCACTCATAAATGTCCGCAATAACTGATGCAGGAAAATTGGAATCAAAATAAGTTTCCATGCCGAAAAACCAACTCATATTTCAACTACTGGAGCCGATCTCGTACTATTTGGTAGAATGCTTCAGGTAACATTAAGTTTATTATTTAGAAAACTATAAATCAATTACAAAAAAATGTAATGTAACTAAAATTATCCTAATGCTGCAACCAACCACATTTGGTTGTGAGGGCTAAAAAGAGAGTCCTTCCCGCTAGTGAACATAACAGCATTTTCTGCCTTGAACACATCAAACTGCAATATTATTGGTTTGAGTAATTTGATAACATAAACAAGATAGCAGTCATTGTTTATACTACTAAGCACAAAAAAGATGCACTTTCGTCCTCATAAGTAAATGTTTTCGGCTGCATATCTGGGTTTCATTAAGTAAGTTCACAGTCGTTAAAATAGAATATTTCAAGAATAAAAACAGTTGTAAATAGCTGCTGGTAACCCAAAATTACTCAATTTTTCCCCATGCCAGGAGCAGCAACTATAAAGCAATCTTTGCTTCTCTGCAGGACGGCGCGGGTAAACGAGCATAAAACGGGTATAAAACAAAGCTTTTCTGTCTGATAGGTTCGATCAACGGGCACCTCTCGTCGGTGCCGTTACAAGAACAAGCTTGTGGCCCCACAACAAGTTCTCATCCTTCGAGAAGCACGGAACGTCCTCGGAACAAACGCCAGTCTTTCCGTCCCTGCGTATTTGCGTAGACCATAATGACGGCCTGCGAACGTCAGGGGTGCATGCAACGAAACCTGCTGCAGAGGTCTCTCTCTCTATCTGCCTCTCAAGGCAGGTGTACTGTCTTGACAGTTGACCGTTGTTTTTTAGGAGAAAGAAGCTGTTTGTTTACGATACAGAGTTTATAATACTCGGAATATGCGCATTGTTGGTTACCATGGCATGTATGTATGGTACGATTATACATCAGTTGGATGCTAATACTTTCATTGGAGATGAGTGCATTTCAGTACTTATAGACTGATTCTTGACCGTTGTTGTCGAGGGGAATGGAGGTGTCTATTTGCGATAAAGTTTACTTTACTTGGAATCTAAGTATTGCTGACTGCCAGAAGGCATGGGACGGTCAGTAACTCCGTCAGTAACAAATGAATGTTTTCGCAAATCTTAGCAAGGTCAGTACATCGGTTAATGCATATTGTTATAACATTTTTTAAAATATGTTTCAGGCTTATGTTATGAAGCCAAGGCGCTTCTTGACACCTTAACTTAATATTTACCCGGAATCAGAGTCCTGCATGTCAGTTGCCAGGTCATACAGTTCCTGCCTTCTCAATTTTTACAATCCGACTGTTGATAAAATGCATTGCGCTGCAGCAAGGACGGAGGTGCTTATTTAAGATACTATATAATAAGATTTACTTGCAGTTTATGTCTTAATTGTTTTTACAAGAACACACGAGATGAACCTACATCGACCACCAGACAGTCACTGCAAGCCTTATGAAGTACCATGCTGCCAAGAAGGTGCGCCTTTGCGATACATAGTGTAAATTTTTCGCCGAAATTGTTCGAGTCTCATTGCTTGCCAGATCCAATACTGGTCGAGCAGACAATACACCAGAAGTTATTGCGGGGCGTAAGATGTGTTACTGGCAGTGACATGCTGCCGAGTATGGAAATATTTAGCTTTCATATAGAGTTTGGGTCTTGCAATAAAATTCACACAAGATGAGAGTTCATCGACCACTGCGCAGTAATTGCAATTCCAAACTTCATTTTGGGCAGTGATACGCTGCCAGGAAAGACCTGCACAGTTCCCATGTATGGTTATAGTTTACTAGGACCGAAATCTTGTTTGTGCCATCAAAACACTTAGACGAGCCCTGTAGGTAAATAAACCATTGAGCAGACATCGTACGGTGAATTCATTCTGAACAATTCCCGGTATTTTTATATTATCGAGATGCCCTGCATAAATCGTTCAGTAGTAGAAAATAACTTGCTTGTTTCAAAACCTCTCGAAGCGAATATAGATGGATAAAATATTATGTAAATCTTTGAAGCATTTTGCGAACAGTTCATGCCTAAGTCAAGCTGCCAGATAACCAAATATTTTAGGGATAAGGAAAAAGAGATTGATCTATTCCCGCAATCGAAAAACTTGTCAACATAAAAACTAGGTTTTTAAAAACATTACCGAGCAAAGCCGGACTTTATAGCACCAAAAACGGATAAGAACAAGGTATATAAAAATATACCCAAGTATTGGGGAACATTTGAACACGAAAACAGGGTACATGAAAACATGACCATGCATAATTTATTTTCCTTACACCGAGAGCGACTCTACTACAAGAGATACTAACATTTTATTCTTCCCTCACAAGAAGATTTGGATAACAACTGAATCCGTTGGGCAGGACTAGAGAAGCTCCCAGCACAGCCTAAGCGCCATATGTGTGTGACTCATACGGATTTTCCAGAAATTCAGGACAATGCATTTGAAAAATATAAAAGTTTCAGTGGTTAGTGGACGTCGTCTCATTCATAACAAGCATTATTATCTGAAGTGACAGCGTTTTGCGCAGTTGATGAGACAGCAACGCGGGAGGTAAATTGCATCATTACTATTTTCATGAGATTGTTATCCCAGGTTCAGCAACTTTGGCAACATCGTGAGACATTATGTTATTGTGGATAACAGTGGAATTAAATCACTAGTGAGGTTGAAGACAGGAGGAGACACGTATTCTGCATAAAATGATAGAACGCCATCGTCACCATTGAAAATTAGATGGAAACATGAAACTATACATATATTGCGGTAGAAAGTCAGTGCTTGCGCTTGACCATGGGGTATTTCTAACACACGGGTGGCAACAAAGGTGATCTGAATCAAAGCGTTTTATGGAAGAAAGTTGAACAATGTGTAAGGATATCTTCCATATAGTATAATCCTCCGTTCGTGTGCTTCCTTCTTGCATTCGCGTTTTCTTAGCATGAATTACTGTCGCTAAACAGTTTGTTTCGAAGGCGAGAGGCATATGAACTTTATTCTTAGGCGCTGAAAAACAATCCTCAATAATGATAATAATAATACAACAATTTTCATCCAGAGTACGCTGCTTCATTACAGTATGTTCACAATAAGCTACACCTCTAATTACTCATCTGTGCTACACGTGTAAGGTGTGCTGCAAGTCTTTCCTATCAGATAGGAAAACTTCCGCCGATTCTTTATTGTTTCAAGTTTTTATTGACACAGAGGTGGTTGCGACAGCAGCCATGACTCGTATATGACGTATATAATTCTTTTTTCTTGTGAGCGCAGAGCACGTGGCTGTGTTTACACATAAAAAGCCATGCCTCTAGTACGTACGAGGAGCAAGTGCCTAGTTCCGTAACAGGTGCGTTTTTCTAGATACGACCCTGTCGAGTTCAGGCGACATCGTACGGAATGCTGTGCCCCGGGTTGTTATGGTGTGTTGACTGACTGTTCAGATAAGGGATATGGTGTGGTCTATCGAGTCCTTTACGAGCAGAAACAGTGCAATAATATAGCAACCACAACCTGTTAAGGTACAGGTACACATGCTTCTTATTGAATTGAAATATAAAAATCTATTGAAAAGTAATTGCAATACGTAGATTCTGTTGAAAAGTAACTGAAATAGATTCTACTGAGAAGTAATTGATGTATAGTTTCTTTGAAAAGTAGTTGATGCATGTTTTTTTGTTTTTGTTTTCGAAAGAAAAAACAAATATAGCTTCATTTAACACGTTTCGAAATGTTGCCTCAGTATCTAGCTTACGAAGCACCCGTATTACATAAATTACAAGTAGACTACGTTAATGTTATCTGGCCCATACTTTTTGATGTAGAGGCAGAACCCTTAGTGGTAGAACCCACGGATCCAGCTCAGCATTCCAGTCGTGTCCTCCGCTGATAATAGGAATGGCACCGTGTATTTCAGAAAACGTGCTGGACCTAAAGGAACACGTTTCTAAAACAGGCAATCGGCGGCAACGATACAACTGAGTGCCAAGTGTAGCTGGTTGAACACAGGCAGCTCGTGCACAGGTTTGTTCAGACTATGGTTCTCTCTCCATATGCATCGAACTATGGGAGAGAAAACGTTGGAAGAATATACACGCTGAAAGTAGTGATAATGTCCCGTATTATTATTGATTACTTACTAGTCGACAGTATATATATACATGTATATATATATATATATATATGCGATATACATATATTTATTGTGCATGGTAATTTCAACATATTTTCCTACTTTGACGAGAGTTCAGAATAACAGAGCATGATGGTTAAGCGTCATAGTTCTCAGGGAAGAGGAATAACGTCATATAGTACAAAGCACTTTAAAAAGGCACAGAAAATAACAGGCGTGGCTTATAGTTACGAAACAATAACGCGTAGCTTCAAGTATAGTGATGGGCACGAGTTACTACTGGCACGAGTCACGTTCTAACAACACGTAACGATATCGACAAGCAGAAATGGGCACAGAATATAAATTACAGGCACTGGTCATGATCGAAGCACTAACACGTAGGTATGAAAGTACGATGAAACAGACATGGTCATAACATCCCAGCCCGACATGGTCCAGTGTTGGTATAACTGTCCCTAAGGAGTCTAGGGGAAACTTGCTTTTCTTTGCTCAGGAAGGTGTTATTTGCATGTAGCGCCGGAGGCTGTAGGTAAAACAAGTTCTTTGGAAGAAAAACACTGGCGACAGCGCACTGCATTTGGATTTATATCTTTGTCTAATCAGGGAGAGGGAGAGAAGGACGAGTCATGCAAGGGGTGTACGCATGAGTTCGTCCACGGGCAGTGGCTTACACAAAGAGAACATGTGGCTTATTAGCTCCAGGATAGCTCATTTCTTGGAATTGCTTGCAAGCGCCATATTTTTGTTGAGGCGCTATGCAAAAGTCTCGTTTACAGCCACTTTTTATAATCTGAGCAAAGTTAGCCTATCCTCTTAGTAGCAGAAAGGATTTTCGTACTTGCTTCAAGTGTAAAATGAAGTTTTCTTGCTTCTAAATACAAATATACTACTAGGTAAGAGCATAAAATCCAGCTACAAAAAGCATTCAATGCGCTGCATAACAGACAAAATCACTTAATGAGAGCTGCGAATCGTACGTAGGAAACTAACCGATCCCTAAACCTCTTGTGCTCTACTTCTGCCTGTGAGACCTTTCTGCTATTCAATTGTATGCTCACTCATGACCCTATAGTGAATCACAGATTCTAACCAAAATATGTAAAAAACCAAATAGTTATTTTTTCTTTATTCAATATGAAATACTGAATCTACGAAATTTGCAACACTTTTCGATCATAACTCAGTGTTTTATTTTTCTGATATGAAGTTTTTAGCAAAGACTGATGCAATCTACAAATAGAATTTCGGCGGACTTCAATGCGCACTTCAAAAGATAATCTAATCCTACTGTAGTGTAAATTAATGGGAGGCCATATATTATAAGCCTAGCTTAATAAATAAATAAAACTCTGGCATAATCGCGTTCCGTAAAAAATAGGGGCAAAAATGCATATACCCAATAAATATCCAGAACTAGAGCATCATCATTAGTGAAAGGATTGAGATCATAAATCTCTGACGTAGCAAGTGGTCCACTTAGGCACCGCGCCAGTGACATTTACCATGTATGGATAACTAGTCTAAGCCTCCGCCCTCTGCAGGAAAACCGGACCATGTTTGCTGTATGCGTAAAAGTCAACGGAGTTTTGTATCTTCGACCGCACCCCGCAGAATTTACAAGCTACATCGAAGACTATAAATGTTGATAGTAGCTTGGTGAATAAGGCAAACTGCCCTGATGGGAGTAGATTGTGGTGGATGAGCGCTGCATTTGTCGCTATTGAGTGAGGGTAGACTATCTCAAACAGCATCAAAGGGGTACTTATCTGCCACGGTAAGGGTTGCATTTGTCTCTATCGAGAGGTTGTACAACATCGCCAACAACATCGAAATGGTGCTTAATTGCTTTGGTAAATCCTGTATTTAAAGCAGTTAAAGGAAGAATATTACCGTTAGAAGCGTATATGGTACTTATTTGCCCGCAAATTCGACACATTTTCCTCCAATGAAAAAAATGCAGCATCAATTGCCAATGGTACGTAAATCGACCTTATCTGCATTTATATGTTATGTACGTGTATTCTTCTGCGAACTATGAGCTTTTGCATGAAATCGAAGTGATATCATGAAATTAAAAAAAAAAAATTCATGAGGTAGTACATGAACTTTATTGCACACACTTCTGTTCACTGGACGAACAATAACAGCGAATATTAGCTCGACTCCCTTTAGTAAATGCGTAGTTACGAAACTAGACAGCAAAACTTAAAAAAAAAAGAGAGCAAGTTTCAGCCACACGGCGAGCAAAAGTAGAAGAAAAATACTCAAGTATCGGTCATATTGAACACATGAATTCCGTCACATCTGCAGGTGTTCGCTCACGTTTTTTCACAAGGTGGGCCGAAGTAGAAAAGTTACCCAAGTTACGTTCATATGGAAGACAAAAACGCCATGAGATGTGGAGTTTTCTACTCAAGCTTCTACCATAAATGACATGTTGCAGGCAGAAGTTGGAAATATACGCCAACTACCTTCACACGAAAGAAGCTAAATTAGTTCATATGTCAATTTCTGCCACAGAGCGAGAAGAGTTTAAGATATGCAAGTTTCTGTCACAGTGAGGTCAAGCGCCACCACTGCTAAGCGATACCAAGGGTTCCGACACCGGCAGATTACGATCGCAGTGCGATTTTCCAGGACCGATGAGCACCTGCGATAACCGACCTCTCCGTCTCACCTGCACCTCTCAAATTTTGCCTAATCGTTCTTGGTGAAATTTTTGTCTCAAAGTCGCCGAAAAGAAAGCGAAAAGGTCGCAGAAAAATACGGGCAATTGAGTCTGAGTAACAAGTTTGGAAATTTCTGCGGCGACGGTGATTGGGTTGGAAATACGAACTGCAGCTTGTAAGAACAGGGAAGTTTGAAGTTAATTCTCAGCACAAAAAAATGTTTCAAAAGTTTGACTTTGCACGGCTGATACATTACCGTTGAAAAATTATTGCGTTTCATGCTACGATACATAGTTTTAGATCTCCTATTTTGTGAAGGCTGCGAAACTGACAGGCAACTGAGGATTTTTTCGGGACTGTTCCACTAACTGTATTACATACACACATAGAAATCTCAAGATAATACAACAAAATACTTCACTAACCTCACATTTGGTTGCGAGGACTGAAGAACATACTCTTGCGACTAAAGATAGCACGCACAGAGAACTAGCTACTTTACGTACCAAATAACTATGCCAGAAATAAGTTCATATCCAGAGCTAGGAGATATCGGGCGCCTTCGAGTGTTTGGAGAAATGAGGCCTTCGAGGCTGGACTGGTCCGGAACTTCAGGTATCTCCGCTGGCTTCGACCAGTCGAATTGAGTTCCAGACGCTGACCTCGAATCGATTACCCTTGAAACTTCTAACAATTAAATATTGCTTCGTAAAATAGCGTGATTTTTCAGCTGTCTTAACCGTAAGAGAGTTGTTTTTTAACGCCTGCAGAACGATTTACCCTGGCGATGTGAAAGCTCCTGTCTTAGGTTCTAGACCAGTCAAGCTCCGAAGTTTCAGTTCCGTCAAGCAATCGAACGCGTGTTAGCTACGCGCGCGGCCTTTGGTACGAATATCTGCTTTCTTCAGCTCTCACACCTCGAAGTTCTAAAGCGTTTTGTTGAAACGGGCCGTTATATTATTTATTAAAAACTTCTCTCTGTGCAACAATTATAGTTACTTGCAGTCGATCTAAAGAATACAACAAAAATGACCTCGATTTTTGGATACGCTCAAATCATTAAAACCGGAGAAATTCCACAATATAGTATATACGCACTTTGTATCGAATACTAGGCGCTTTCAACGTGTGTATTACCATTAATTTGACTTTTAGTTACTTACGGAAGCTAAAATTTGAGCAATTTGAAATAAAATTTCATGATCAAATATGACGAATGACGTTCTCATAAGAAAGTAGTGACCATTTCTGCTATGTAGAATGAAAACTACATCGCAAAAATTAAACAATTGAAAAAAAGGAAGTCTCACCCAATTTTCTTGGAAGATAACTGAAACGTAACACCTCCTCTATCTTTTTTTTGCTGCATATGCGCTCACAGCTTCTTCGGAAAACACGAAGTGGAAAAATTCGATAGCACATCTACAGAGACTCCCACGAAACCAAGGTAATCAATAACAATCAGTCTTATTTTCTTTAAAAATCAAACAGTCGTACTAAACTATAATTCAAGTAATAGCAAGCAGCAGGCGTAAATACATCAGCTTCAAAAAGTTACATCCACGTTGTTAAAAAAAAATACGGAGACCTCAGTTTTAAATAATCCTGTTGTATTTTCGTCGTAAAAGAAAGAATCAATATTCCAAAAATAAAGTCGCAAACAAAACTAATTAATATGCACGCTCCAAACAGTCACATCCTTGTCATATGAAAGAACAAAATTAATGTTTCCATGGTAAATAACAGATAGACTAAATTATTATCCTAGCATCAAACAGTTACATCTCCTTCGCATAAAATCAAGAATCTTACCTATATATGTATTCATGTAATATTGCAAACAAATAAATATACACTCCAATTTTAAATACATTCACGTCTCACAAAAGTGCGAAGGTTCCCGATGTAAAATAGTCAACAGAATAAATATACGATCCAATTCAGAAACTCACATCCATGCCCCATAAAATAGGAAACCTTGACGACGTAAAGCTTCAAATATCATAATAAATGCCCCGATTCAAACACTCACATCCACGTTGTAGAATGGCAAAGGGAATAAATAAACCCTTCGTCTAGTTGTGCAAGTAAAGCCGACAACGGCGGCGGCGTTGAAGGCTGGAAGGCTAAAAGGCGGAGGCTGCTTTCAAGAGAGCAGCCCGTGGCAATTAGACAAAATGCTCTGACCACTCGGGAATATTCGGGGTAACTTGCAAGTCACTTGGAATAACAGGATTTTCTTTTCAGTTTAGTGGGAAGCCGTCGAGCATTGTGAGCTCACTCGAGAAATCTTGTCTTTCCTATGCCCCCAAACTACCTTTGATTTACAGCAGGGAAATTAAGGTACACCAAAGGAAAAATAAAACTGGAATCACTCCCGGGAATTTCTAATTTCGGATTCATGCAGAGAGAAATTTTGCGCGCCTCAGCAGGCGCTGAATGCACAAAATGTAAGTTGCTTTTGCGTGTCGAGAGCTCCGGCTGCAGGTAACTTAAAACTGAATATAGTTGAGCTTATGAACAGCTGGTGCAGCACTATACTTGGCGAAGAGTACTTGCTGTAGCGTCTATGTGATATCAAAGAGTAAATAGATACATACCTAGATCCAAGGATCAGTTCAAAAGAAAATTCAGTGTAACCCTTGCAAACTAGATGCCTAGTAATTGGAGTAAGCTACATTAAGCATATCTACCGTACACTCTCTAACAACTTGACTAAAATAACGAATATGCGATTTTTTTCCCATGGAATATAAACACATGTAGGCCATCTATTGTACAATATTTGTTCTCTGCATGAGTGTAGCAGAATTTAAAGAAATCAAACAAAATAAATGCGGAGTAATTCGTTTGAGATAGCTTACCTAATTTTTTAATAGGACTACATAGAACTTCACTTATCGTTTAGAAGGCAGCAGAACTCGTACTCGTGGAACACGATACAAGTGACACTCGTTCACATTTCATGAATATATTTCCTGTCGGCACAGCAGCTAAACTTAAGAACTGAGCTCCTAGCTAATTGTTTTTAGACCTGAGGAAAAACAATTACGCGGAGTAAATGACCACTGGTTTACAACTGACAACCAGGAAAAGAGTTATCGTAAATAAAGTGCAGTATGGCCACTACCGTTGCAGTGCATGCAGACTAAGAATTAAATATATTTATGAATATATACTCCTTGGCTGGTAGAGTCTTCTAAAAGACCGTACCGTACTTCCGTAGTCATAAAACTAGGCAAATTGTAATTATTAAGAATAAATTAGAGACTTCTTTCTCCTAAACCTCATCCCAGCACCCCATCAAGTGGCTGACTACAGACACTGGGCAACGTCTTGCTTCAGCAGAGTAAAAATGTAAACATGGAACATATAGTTGAGTGTTTTTTACAAGATTTTAGGCAAACAAGCAAACTTTACAGGGGAGAGGGCGTCTCTATAACGGCTGCTTGGCTAAAAATCATCGACCGACAGTAACAAAATAATAGCGATGTTTATCTGTCGGCTTGCCTGTTTACCTCTCTCTCTCTCTTTGCCTTCCTCTCTCTCTACCTCTCTATCCGTCTGCCTATCTGCCGTTAGTCAGACCCATGACGATAAGCACCAGAAAGGTGTGCTTTGCTGACTCTTTTTGAACGAAATGATCTATTTCAATTGGGCTCAACTTGACCTGAAATTCAAGACTCCACGTTCGCTTCATCGCCTTCGACTGAGTTTGATGCGTAGCTGGATTGAGTTTCCTTCCGTTTCATGCATAATCGGTTTGCGATGAACGTCTGGAACTCAAGAGAAAGTGAGGACTCGCAAGCCGCTCAGGATTCGAGCAGCGAGCAAGTTGAAGTTATAGGTATAGATAGCAAATAATCGTATCGGATTATGTTGTCAGATTAGAAAAGAATATACTATCAGATATCAGATTATGTTATCAAATGCTAGTAGATTATACTATCGGCGACTCGAAGACCCCAAATGCCGAGGTCACAACTGGAAGCATGGATGGGCGGCTTGCTGGGCGTCCTAAAATGTATTTAAATTCGGTAGCATACATACAGTAGCATGAACGTCATGCGAGCTGCAGATCCTCGCATCACGTTGTTCCTGCGAATGTGTATTATGGCCACGGCAGAAACGACACATTGCACTAAAATGGTGTTTGAAAATTTAGAACTGAATTTTATTTTTTAAGGGAGACTTTAAAGCAGATATGTATACTATTATGATCAGTCACACAATATGCACAGGGCATGATTGTGCTTAATAATTTGTAAGCGAATATTCACATTTAAATTAACAATTGCTAACGAGTGGCCCATGACATATGAAATGATGGGAAAATTGTTACATTAATGAAACCCTCATTTTCATCGCTCCTCTTCGCCATTCTGCTCGAATAAACGACCAGCTTTGCTACTTAATTGCCTTCGCTGATATGCTACTCAATTTGCGCATTGTGGACCAGGATTGAACAAGGCTTTGATGTGGGAAGAAAGTGAAACTCAGTTTTCATGCTACTGCTCAGGTACACTTCAGATAATTACAATGCTTAGATGCCAAATTTAGCAAAGCATGATACTTTCTTGCCCTTACTTCAAGGTTTGAATTTTCTGACGTTCTACTATGTTTATATAATTACAAAGACAGCTATATGAAAGTAGAATGTGTTAATATTAATAAGCGATGAATAAGAACCGCATGAGCATAATCAATAAAAGCTGGAGTGGCTCTCGGAGAGCGCACCACAATACTATGAAAGAGGTTGATAAAGAGACAGACAGACAAAAATACAAACAAACTACGTGGCGGATCATCACTAAAATTGTCACCAGTTCCTCGTAATATTCTTAACAGCTCCTTTAAATTTCATGAAGATCCGTGCACATCTATGTTAGTTATGATGCTGACAAACAAACAGACAGATCAAACAGACCGACAGATCAAACAAACTCCAGCAAAAACGTAACCTCATTGTCCTTGGCGGAGTTGATGCGCGTTGATACGAATAACATTATCGACAACAATGAAAACTCAATATGTTGGCATCCAACTGTTGTGGGTTACAACACACGCTATGCAAACTTGCAGGACCCAAAACCACAATTACCAGCCACAGCTCGTGCCTGCAGACAGTGTAACACACTGCTCGAGAGGCCCCAAGCAGTGAGGCAAATTATTGCCATATTGGAATTACTGGTTTACCGCAGGCACAGGCTCTGCGCGACTGTAGGCACCTACTTAGAGCAAGACTTCTTAGTGTGTTTGATTATGGACTGCCAGGTTCTAAAGAGCGTGCCACTCATTAAGTAGCTACATGCTAGTGTTATACAAGCAGTGACTCTTTCAGAAGTCTGCGAGTTGTGGACTGTCGTATACTAGCTAGAGCGGTACACAGTAAGTGTATGCTAGTGTTACACAAGCAGTGACTCTTTCAGAAGCCTGCTAGTTGGGGGCTGCTAGGTACTACAGAGCGATTAACTCAGTAAGTGCATTTCAATATTATACGAGCGTAGTGTCCTACGGAAGTTCGCTAGTAGTCGGCTGTAGAGTACTGGAGAACCTGTGCTACTGTATGAACCACTACTTGTTAGTTTTGTGCACCGTTGAGAGCTTCGGAAATAAATCGATGATGTACTAAGCCTAGTAACCCTTTGAATTAAACAGGTGGATGATCCTGCTTATCTGCAAGATTTAATGCTGTAAAAAAATAATATTATGTCATAACTTTGGCGGCTCTGAGGTTTTATAACCCGTGAGAACTACAATTATTTTACTGTTAGATGACACCAATTAGGAGAAAGCTTAATTTAATATCGCTATGAAAGAACTCATCACTATGCAGGCATATACCGATACGGCCCAAGCAAACCAGATCAGATACAATATTCATCAGCAAGGATATTCAGCTCGTAATATATATTTAGTAGCTCATAAATTGTCGACTTTCACCCTGCATACCATCATACCCATTACATATTCACATTACCGCCACACAAAGCGCAGAGACCTCATTACGTTAAAGGGATATGCGTCGGTAGTTACTGCGATTTCACAGCTCATTAGCGATAATTCTATTTCATATGCTGATTGCAGTGAAATATACAATTGGCCTTGGCAGCTGAAGAATAAAAATGAACCTTGAAGTGTTTCGAATTTTAGGGTGGGTGCAGCGTGCATATTTATCCATTGACTCTTTCGCTACGGAGACTTTGCTCCAAGAAGAATTTATTTTATAGACCTAGAGAACACACTTCCGATTGGTTATACTAAATCACTAATATTTTAATTTCAGCCTGTAAATGAAAACAGGTAGAACTTCTTAACTTGTTACAGAGATCGTTGTCGAAATTGTCAGCAAAAGAGGAACGCGCTGGTGTCGGTATTAATAATTGATGCTTGTCGCTAGGAAGTGGAGACGGGTCCCTCAAATACATTGGCATATAATATGAAGTGTACAGTAGAAGGCACGAATGCATTCCTCTTGAATTTAGCAATTCATGCAATCTCTTCATAATTTAGAATCATATATCGTCCGAATGTTATACCAACTTTTGATCAGAATTTTGTTAAGATCAGCACGGCGAAGAACCGAAATCTCTGTTCTGATGTCCGTACTTCTTCATTTAACGATGCATTTTACTTCCCCGTGACGTTGCGAGGCTTTGTAAAGTTCAGGCTTAAGTGTGCTTTGCAAACATTACATAAATTCCATGCAATTTTAAGGGTAGAACTGAAGGCACAATTACATTGGCATGTTGAGTGGAGTTTGATATTTTACCCCTTGAATCTAGAAATTATTCTCGTCCACATGTTTAATTACACTTACATCGAAAGAAAAAAAAAAAACGTTCGTTCTAATGTTTTGCTGCTATCAGCGCATCTAAGCGACATGACTTCGGCACATCTTTGATTAACATGATATGTCCTACTTTCCTGTAACTTCAGGAAGACCTTAGAATTCTACCGAAATTGTCAACTAAAAAAGCTTTCCCTGGATGAGCCCTACCTACTTCTGGCCGAGCCCAAACACCCGTTTGGGCTGAATTAAGAAACACCGTTTGCAGAAAGAGCAGTACGTGAAGTGTTGTTGAATCTGTGCAATAGGCATCACATGATCAAAGAATCAAAGTACCATTTAGGGCAGAATATTTGACTCGACTGTTGCAGACAGAGTCTGTCAAATCCGTATTGACAGTTCCTCATCACCACGTTTTAGCGTTGTCACGCTCACAGAAACAAAACTTATTTTCTACAAATACCGATGTTCGTTTCCCGTTGGAAAATATTTTTGCCTTTCAATTATTTTGTATTCATTCTCTTTTGAACAAAATATAGAATTTGAAGAAATGACACTACACAAATGAATTCGCTAATTACAATTCTTTCTTTACTGAAGATGGCAGCGTGTAATTCAAAGTTGCAAGAAAAATCGTGGGATAACATTTTTCTTATAATTACTCTATGAAACTTTGCATTTTGCGAAAGTACTTTGGCTTTTTGACTCATCGTATATATAGTTTCCCTTGCAGTCCATGCACTTGTTACACGAGTGTGGTCTGCAGACCTTGAGTTCCCTCGAGGAAGTACATAAAATCTTCAAGAGTGGTATTAGGAGTAGCTACTACATAGTAGTTGTAGTTGTGTAGTAAGGCCGTCAATGTCAAAATTTCACCATAATGAGCATATGACCATTTCAATACATTTTGGCACCATATTCAGTCGTACCAATTGTAACTGTAGTAATTGTAAAAAACAAAAAAAAAAAAAACCGTCATGTGTCTCGACCATGGTCCAGATACCGCAAACAAAAATGCATCGTTATGACGATTTTTTCAAAAAAATTTCCGGGAGCCTTGAACATCACATGAACTTTTCAACCCATTCTGGAATGACTCTGAGCAGAGCATTAATAGGAACTGATCGAAGACATGATCCATGGAAGCACAGAAAAATATAAATTTTAGCTTGACAATCGAACATTTTTCGGCAGTCATGAATGATAAACTAAGTTCCAGTTCACTTCAGCATTACCCTACATGTGTAGATGTTGCAGAAAGAAAGTGGTTGTGTTTTGAACATCGTTGATGTCGTCTCGAGAAAAAAAACACTCGCTTTATATTAATAAATAAATAAATAAATATAATAAATATAAAATATTAATAAAACTATAAATATTTTGGAGTTATAAACAACACATGAAATTTTCAGCGCCCCTTGGGCTCTTTATGAGTAGCATTAAAAACAGATATGACCCAACGGATAGTGTCCGCGTAACGCCAAAAATAGACGTGACACATTGGGTATTGCTGATGTCTCACCGAAAATTGCCATGATGTAGACAGTATCCATGCTACATCGAAAATAACCATGACATATCAGACACTCTCTACGTACCACCGAAAATTGTAATGACATATCGAACATGGTCCGCTTACCACCGAAAATAACGCATTATGACGCAGCGGACAATATTCATATTCGTTCGAAAAAGCACCAATTTTACCATCAAAAACACTCCATGCAGGAGTCATGGGCAATACATGAACTTTTCAGCCTACCGCGGCATCACCTTGGTATTTATATACTAGGTATCGGAGCTGAGCAAAGGGCGCCTAAAGGCGTACAGAGCCCCGCACTTACAGGCCGCACATAATGCTATAGCTTTACAAGGCTACGAATGCCTGCAGGCTTTGCTTCTGCACTGCCAGTGCTCCTTACTAACCTTCATCAGCGATTGTCGGGTAGAACATGTTCAAGACGGGCACGTTAGGACATTGCGTGAAGGCCAAATACATTTTCCGCGAAAAGTAATGATGTTGGTCGTTGAAAATCTTAGGACTGGACATGGTGTTGGTGGAATTAGCTAACGTCAGAAGATAGAAATGGTTGTGCTGCGAAGATGAAAATGTTCTTACTCTGAAAAAATAAAGATGGAAGCACCCAGAATGGAAAAATAGCCGTACCGTGAAGATCAAAATGGTCGTACCGTAAAGATAAAATTGGTCGTATCGTGAAGTAACGCTTGATCCTGAGATGATAACAAAGTTGGTCGTATTATGACGATGAATTTTTCGTAGACGGTGGATAGTGTCAGTGTTACTTTGATCTTATTCACTGTGAGCAAATTTTCACCTTGATTGTATTTACCGACGGTAGATGCTTAAGTTGATTGTCGAGAAATTGAAATAGACGACAAATTTCTTATTAGTTAGGAGTCGACAACTGATGTAAATTGAAATGTGAAAAAAGAACAAGGATACTCACGTCGACGCCGTTCCACATGTAGTGAGGGGAGGCTTCATGGTGAGGGTTGTTCATCTGCTCCGCCATGAAACTCATCCAGTGCATGAGATTTTGGGGAGTCTGGTGCTGGGAGGTGTTGGCTCCCCCATTGACTCCCCCATCAATGATTCCAGGAGCTCCCCCACACCCCACCACTCCCCCACCCTTGTGTTGGACCCCCTCTGAAGGGGGCCACACCAGTGCCGCCTGCGGGACAGAGAAACATGACATTAGACACATTGATAATAAATGGCAATAGCTGCCATAGTCCTGGACTGACCTATGGCATTGGCATACTTGAGGGAACGCAAGAATACATTCGGCCCAAACAAATTAGGTAGCTACAATAGTCCTGGCGAGGCCAAAATATGAATTATTGATAACCTTGGGGGCAAAGAGACACGGAATTGGCACAATACATCGATAATCTATAAGCTGCTATTATCTTCACAAAGTTAATTATTTCTTTTTATCTTAGAATTTTAGGAAGACTATCAAAAATAATATAGATGCAATTTTTTTGCAGTGATTTTAATATAAATAATCAAAAATACCTGAGGGAATGACGGTCAGGATATTAGCCAAGATTTGATATTAAATTAGCTACAGTAATTCTTAAATGGCCTGACTATAAATGAATGGCACGCTACGGTCAATGAAAAGTGTAATGTTAGAGATCAGGTAATACTAGGTCGTAAAGTATGGCGCACAGCTCATTTAGATGTTAAACAATTAGACACCCTCTACAATATGGACTCAGATCGCAGTGCACTCTTTTAGGTTCCCAGAACGTAGAGTATGGCAGAGAGCTCTTGTTGTTCGTTGCCATCGTCAGGGTCAACCAATGCCAACTTGGGGAGAAGGCTCCGGAGGAGGCCTGGGGAGAGGGGGAAGAAAGTCAAAGAGAGGAAGAGAAGTGAGGAAACGCACAGCCCCAAGCAGGTCCAGACAGAGACTACTGACCAGAAGATCAGTGGGGTGACTAAAACACGAAAAGAGGTGAGGAACAGTCTGTTCACCCAGTCTGCAGAGTTGCAGGTGAGATCATCGATCCGTCCCACTCGGAACTTATAATCCACTAAGACTGAACAGTGGCCAGAGCGTAGCTGGGAGAGAATAGATCGGAAAAATTTGGGGAGAAGAGACTCCTCCGCACACAGAGCAGGGCATTGATAACCCAGAATATAACTGAGGTAAAATACAGCTGCTGCAGTTGCAACAGCAGAGGTGTGTAATGAAATCAGGGCCGTGCGGTATTGCTGGGGGGGGGGGGAGAATCCACTCCCGCTTGCATGGGGTGGAACGGCGACTTTTTGGCCGTCAATAGGCTGGAGCCGCGATGCCCTCGTAGGTAGGCCGAGATCCAATTAATGAGGTTATTAGGTAGGCTTGGACGCGTGATCTTAGGGATCAGGTGGTGATGGTGGGAGACCGTATCAAAGGCCTAGGAGAAATCCACTGTTGAAGCTATCGACCGAGTAGGGGGCTTATATTAGTTGAACCCTTGAATAATGTGTTGCACTAAGGGAAGAAGGGCTGAGATAGTCGACTGCATTGAGCGGCACCCATGTTGAAAGTCTGACATCTATAAGGACTCTACAAGCAGTAGAAGGAGCAAGCTTTCCAGGATCTGCACCGCTGGACAAAGCAGGGATATCGGACGGTAAGATTTACTGTCGGAGAGTGGTTCACCAGGTTTAGGGATGGAGATAACGTTGGTTGCTTTCCAGACGTTCGGCAGGTTTGCATGCGCCAGGGAGAGGTTGAAAAGAGTGGCCAGGAGGTCGAGACCGTGGGGGCCAAGGTGCTTGATGTGTAGGGGTGTCAGTCCGTCAGGGCCGATGGCCGAGGAGTTACTCGAGGCTCAAATGGAGGCTTCTACTTGCTGAGAGGTAAAAAAACTCTTGGTCGTGGTTCAGGGGCAGCATACGAATTCTTCTTTTAAGAGCCCTGTCCAGAGGTGGATGTGTTGCTGGGCCCACGCCCATGAACTGTATGCAGAAACCAGTGACTACTTTATAGTCCTGGCCCTGGAGGGGTATCTGTGTACATTTCTCTTCTATAGTTATATCATGTATTTTCCTATTCCATATGATGAGAACATTGAAAAAAATTGAGTAGAGAATTGGGGGCATTGGGACAAAATTACCGGTTTTGGACCGATTGTTCTGAAATTTGCACGGTATATGAGTTGTTTGAAAAGAAACACATTTTACTCCTACAATTTTTTTGATTTAGACCTTGGTTTTTTTTTAGATTATGGGAAATATATAAAATATATATATTTGTATTTTTGGGAAATTTCAAAAGAACAGAACAAAACTATAGAGCTGGATTCTCCATTTTCTATTTCGTTCGATTGCTAATGCAAATATAGGGAAAAAACAAAGGATTCGGTTTCGAGCTGTAATGAAAAGAATTATGAGGGCAAAAATGGAAAATCCAGCTCTATAGTTTTGTTAGGAATGTTTCAAGGATTCCAAAACTGTCATTGTTTATTCTCTCGCATGAAAACTAATTGAGTTCTATTCTTTTAAAGTTAAAAAAATATATATATATATTTCTCCTTAAATAAAAAACTAAGGCCTAAATCAAAAAAGTTATATGAGTAAAATGTGATTCTTTTTCAAAATACATATACTGTGCAAATTTCAGGACAATCGGTTCTCAATCGATAATTTTGCTCCCCCCCCCCTCCTCTCAAAATGTAACAGGTGCGAAAGTTCTACCCAATTTTTTTTTTTCAATCACCTTATCATATGGAATAGGAAAATACGTAGTAAAGCTGTAAATGAGATATGTACACAGACCCCTCCCCTGGAGCCAGGACTATTCGGGCAGATGACACCTGAGCGCCATCGAAAGTGATGGACTGGTTAGGATCGGCTGACTTACGTTTACATGACAAGCTCTACAACTCGGCATTAGCAGGCTGTACAATATAACTGGGTAACAGAGGTTACATTAGCACTGAAATTAACTCACTGAGTAGTAATATTATTCACATGGAAGCAAATTATGAACACAGACCACATTGAGTAGAAATCTCAATGGGCTACAAAACAATCAAACAATATACTAATCACCGTCGTGTGTTTATTACCTCCGCCAAGAAGGTTATGCTTTCGACGAGGTTGTCTGTTTGTTTATTTATCTGTCGGTCACCAAGATAGATCAAAAAGTTATGAACGGATTTACAGGGATTGTTAGGTATGTAAGGAGGAACAGATGATTAACTTTAAGTGAAGATCTGTTCATCTGCTTGTTTGTCTGTCTGCCTCATTTTTCTTATTGCCATAACTCAAAAAGTTATGTACGGATTTTTCTGAAATTTGCATGAGTTTTTAGATACATTACAAAGAGTAAATGAACACATTTTCGTGACAATTTGCCTCTTCGTTTGCTTCTCTCTGTCTTTGATTTTATGCTTGTGAGCAAAATAATTCACAAAAGTTATGAGCAGATCTTCATAAAATTCACAGGAATTGTTAGCTATGTTGATGTACAATTATACATCAATGATTAAATTTCGGTGATGATCGGTTGGTCTGTTTGTGCGTTTGACTAATGTTTGCCGAATGGTTATTAGCAGCTAATTCTCGAAAAGTTAAGGACGGATCTTCAACAAAATTACAGAAGCTATTATTATCGTCAAAAGGCACAAATAATTAGCTTTTAGTGTTGGTATATATTAAGGAAATCGTAGTTTCAGAACCAATTTGAATTTTTCATTGCCTTTGCCTTGCTTGGCGGAGTATGCGCTCTCAGAGCGCATATATTCATATATTAGTATGCTTCGTGTCAAGCTTTTGACGAAATAGAATAGAAGAAAAATAGGCCAAGTTGCAGATTTTGTAATTAAGTTGCGTTTTCATGGAGGTCAATGACCAGACTGAAGTAGATAGCGAAAGTGGGATAACTATCTCTTTATTTGAATGCACTTCTTGATTGAAAAACTTTTTGAAATCAATAAAGATATTTGCAGCTCCTCTTAGCAGGACCATGTAGTCTGATTTTTATAACTCCATCCAGACATCGAAACATATGTTTACTCTCAGTTCACGACGTATGCATTTTGTAGCTGATCAGCGAAGCACGGACGAAGCTATGATCTTTCATAGGGCAGTAGACATAATTATTGCCTTCAGCTTGCTACCTTCTTTTGATAGAGAGTTTTCGCTTCAACAGAAAAACTTAGATGTACTGACGGCTTATCCTTCGGTATCTAGGATACGCGAGTGGGACTCTATTTAATTCAGTAATGCTTTGCTGCTTGCTAATGTAAAAGTTTTCTACACTTCTTGAAAGGTACGTGGGGGCGATTGTGCTGCTTAAAGGAATTGACAGAGAGAACACTCATCTCTTATGACAATTTCAGTTCGTTTTTGTAGCGTATCTTCCAGAAGCATATTAGTAACGAAAGTATATTAAAATTAAAGACGGGTCTTCACAAATTCCTCGCTGTCATTTTTGACAGCACCAAAAACAAACCATTGTTGAGTATCCTATTTTTATATTGCAAGTGTCTCGTCAGTAGCAACGGGCCACTTCAGGCTGCTGAAAGTGCCCAAAATTTAAATGATGGTTCCCGAACGATAGATGCGATATAGTATTACATGTTCATCGTATAATTTTTACACAAAATTTGGATGAAACTGCATAATTCGTTGCCAGATTTTACAACTTAGCAAACAGAAAAAATGCCATACTCCGAAGGATATTAAAAAAGCAGAATAGCAAAGAAATAAAATAGTTTGAATGGTCCAGCCCAGAGCGCAGTGGACAAAGACTCTAGCTTTTTAGATTTCACTACCAACGCTTAGTTGTCTCATTTCTTATAATTTTTATCCCTGCATCACCAACTATCAACATTAAATACGTGGCCCATGTTCTATACTTTTCAATTCCCACGAGACACCAAATTATTCGTTCATACCCATAGGGTGGAAACTCACTGATTTGTATCGCATCTTCAAGACGAGGAACGTCAGTGGAGATCCAGTTCAGATTTTGTGGTTTAAAGAAATGTGGAAATTTTTCTTGCGTCAATGTGAATGACAAATTTTATGATCAAATGAATTGTTCTACCATAGATGATATAATATTGTTTTTCCAATAGGAATAACAGTAGCCAGTCCTGTACCGGGTATAAGTGCACTGAATGGGATGTGTACTGTTATTCCTTAACGGGAATTGACAAAAAGCTAATATCGAAGCTTAGCGTGTTACTCTGTAAATTCGTACATTATATCAGAAAAGAAGCATGCAGACAAATTATAACTAAACAAGAATTTAACACTGGCGATCCTCCATTGATGCGGTATCCGTTTACGCGATCACCCAGTAATGCTAGTAATTTCGTTCGTGGTATTCCACGTATGCGAAGCTGAATCCCTTTACGCGGTACCATAACGCAACTTTTCGCTTCGGTATTATTTCTAAGGCGTAAGTTAAGCAGCCGGTTACTCCACAGTGGAAGCATCATTCCTTGCATTTGTGTTTAAAATGGCCCCAACTGAAGAGAATTCTATAAAGAGTAGGAATAAACTAAGTATCAAAAAGAAGGTAAGCATCTCAAATAAATGTGGTGAAGGTAAAAAGTGTCAGAAGTTGCAAAGTTCTATAGCATTGTTGAAAGCACAGTGCACAGTTAGAGCAACGAAAACAAATGAAAAGCGCATTAGAACTTGTACAAATAACAGTTCAACTAGCAAGTGCTGCAAATAAAATTCTGAACGGCACCCAACAGTGCGGAAATTCCATTAATAGCGACTAGTCTTGGTCCAACAGAGCGCATTAATCGAATCTCGCCAGTGGTAGCCTTCGTAGTAGTAGTTGGTTGGTATATGGTATAAAGCATGTTTGTAGTAATTATGAGTAATTAGAGCAGGTAGTAGCTAGTCGCTACTTAGTAGGGAGAAGCAGTAGTTAGTTGTTAGTAAGTAGCTAGTCGTAGTAGTCTATTGCTTAGTTTGAAGTGGTAAATAGTAGTACTAGCAGTTATTAAGGTAGCACTAAACATAATAGATGCAGGAAAAAGTAATCTTATCATTTCCTAAATACACAATTAAATTACGCATTGTATCGATCATGCGCAAACTTCACGCCGGGATATGAGAATATTCATTGCGGTAATTTTTCTCCCAGAAAATTATCCAGGTGTTAGTAAGCTTTTGATTAGAATCATTTACTCAAGAACCTGATCTCCAGAGGCCCAGTGTCATAGCCCCTACTCATGTGAGGCACAGAAAAATATAAAACACTTATGCCAAGTTTCAGTTGGTCGTTTTCATTTATCTAACTAGAATTTCGAATTATTATAGAATATATGAAAGAGATTACGTGCATCAGAAAGTGAGTCCATTGATGGGGGGTTCTTTTTTCTAAGTCAGGCTTGTTGTACCTGAAACAGTTTTCGTACATTTTATATTACGAGGAACCCAGGAAAAATGTTTCCAAGTTTGAGAAATTGACCTTTAAATTCTTCAACTATGTATGCAGATGAATTTTCGTTTCAATTTCGGCATTTGTTTCGACTATAGGCACAACTGCTTCGAATTAAATGATATGCCGTGCTACTTCATCTATGAACATTTCAGGTATTAATTGCTATTTGCAGATTCTTCTAAAATAACATTCATTTTTTACGAAGAGTTTGGTGGGTATAGATAATACAAGAGTGTAGTGATGAAACGTGAATATTTTCTATTCAATAAATATCGCATTTTTCCAATTGAAGCAAAAGCTTCCACTAACGATTTTTCACACGATCCACGAGTAACGGTGACTGAATGCTTGGCAAAATAAAACTGATATATACTGAAGCTTTTTTTGCTATTTTAGACACTTTTCATATTTATAGTTTACGTTTTCCTACTTCTTACAAAAATGCGGTAAATTTTTCATTCAGATTCTATCTATAAACATAAAGCGATTCGATGCATGCGCAACTTTCCATATTAATCATGTAGCAGGAATCTCTTTTTTTCCCAACCGAAGAAAGAGTTTCCATTTATGACGAGTTTTTCTCCTTCTCGCCGCAATCCATAAGCTACGGCGAGCGTACGTATTTCTGGCGAAACGGTCTCATTGGTTCATAATACGAAGACAACAGAATCGTAACTCATCGTTAATTAACCGTAAAGTCGACAATAGGCTATCATTAAAGTCGACGTAGCGGTTCGTTTGTTTTCCACGGAGCGTTCAACTGAACTGGAATATCGGAACTGAGGAGACAGTTCAGGTTCTGTATGCGAGAAATAGCAAAAATTTGTTTCGAGGTCGTGAAAACCCTCGAGCAACGTTATTTCCAACCGAGGATAGCTAACGGCACTAGAGATAATGAAATGAAAAACAAGTTGCGACTTTCCAGCTTCATCCTTGAAACAGAATTCTTTTCTGTCGAATGAGAGTCAAACAGGATCCTTTTTTCCATTAGATAAACGTGAGAATAAGAGGCTTATAATATTCATACTACAATTAAGATAATAAATTTCGCATAGCTTTAACTTCTCCAAAGTTTCAATCCTGAGGTTTTGGCTCACCGCTTAATTTGGATTGATTTTGTGCAACTCGAAATTCAAAAACAATGTCCTGAGATTTCGAGGGAGTGGAATTGGTTACAGAGACTTATAGACGAGTCCATCGAGGAAGTCCTTATACACTAGCATTCTTATGCATTTCTTCAAGGTACACAAACATGACCGCAATCTCCGCTACAAGAAGTGTAGCTAATTTTTAGTGCAGAATCTGATTTTTCATTTGTCATTCTTAGTAACTTCATTAAGCTTTCAATTCATTCTTATAGCGTTTCAGTCTAAAGTTTAACTCGCATTGCCAATTATAGTTTCTTCATAAATCCTAAGCCAAACCTCAAATTTTCTTGGTCAGCCTGCAGTTTGACCTGAGTGCTAATTTTTTCAATATTTTAGCTCTGAAACTGTACACTAATCATCTTGGTTATTTGGTAGTGTATTGACTTATAAAGAAAATGTACGGTCACCCAATATAACATAACCCACTACTACGTACAAACCCCGGCATCAAGGACAAAAAGTCCATTTCGATCAGCAGTTGTTATGAAGGCTGTTGCCGACACAGACACTTTCTACTTAAGTATAAGCCATATGCACAGCGTATGGCCCTTTGCACATACTCTCCCATACGCTCCGGAGGAAAAAGAAAATCATTTCACAACACAGTGAAGGCGCTTATGCTGTTGAGCTTCACGCCCGATGTATGAGTTAGCCAGGGACCTCTCAAGTACGCAGCTACAGAAATACTAATCATATTTATAGTGATTGAGTGTGTGACAATGAAGTGTTGTGGAGAAAGTATACAGATATGTAGTGTGCTAGTCTCTAATAATAATAGGCGGTGCGGGGATGCATACTGCCCAATTAGGAATATTATTGGGGGGGGGGTTTCAGATGATGACAGAGCGCTGCTTCATACAATAGGGTCCTAGGTAGAGTGTGAAAAACTGCAGTGGAGAAAGGATCGAACTCGATAAAACTATGGAAAATAGTTACGAAAATATTACTCCAGTATTTGCCGCGTGGGTTTCAATCTAACATGTTGAAGGGAGAAGGATCGAACTGAGCAAAAAGAAAAGGATCTGAAATAGTTATCGAATCGTTACTACACAAAATTGGTGCTCAGGTCTTCAACAAGCAAGTGTTGCGGAGAAGGGGTGAACTGTTCAAAGAATGCTCTTGAACTTTACCCAAAGGGTGCACGCACTGGTCTACATTGTTGCCATTGTGCGGGTCACGGTACAATGGTTCTTGCTGGCCGTTCAATACATTGTAAGTTTCTAATCAATGCTCAACAATGTTAACAATGACAACCTGACACAGAAAATTCACAAAGCTTACTCAATAATTGAAAAAGCTCGGCTCTTGGTACAATGCGAGCTTTTTCAACAATTCTCTTCAACAAAAACTACAGACTTTGTATAATTGAGTTAGCCAAGCGGAAAATGTTTATGTTGGACACAGCTTAGCTGGTTTTCGGAATTTTGGTATCAGTTTTTTAAGGATATTTGCATAACAGAAGCCAGCAGGGATGGTACAGCAAGGAGATTTGGAAATCTATGCGCTGGGCAGCAGCTTGTTAGGGCGTTCGATCGCGTTGCATTTATTGTTGGTACGGGACGAGAAAACTTGGGCGATAAGAGCAGTGCCTTTCCGATTGTAAATGTTAGAAAGAAAAGCCGCCGTAATTGATTAAATATATTCGCAGAGCAATTTTTCCATAATGCAGCGCCGGTATGTCATAACATTTTGAACTAAAATTAGTCGTGACAGCTCAAAATAAAGCAAAATGTGGCATAGTGAAATTGTTCAGTTTATAGATAAGCGGACAAACTTTAATATACTTGGAATTCGATTCCAGCTGAGATGCTGTTTAGTATATTGCACGAATTATAATTTTAAATGAACGATGGAACGCTCGCAAAAAAAAAGAACTCTAAATTCATCCATTTATTACAGCTGCATTTCCATTAGTGCGAGTATGTATCTTCTAAGGAACCCAATACGCCTGTGGCTCTTCTTGAAAATGTTCAAATACACTGAGAAATGTGTTTTCAAAACACCTGCACGTCTTCCAGTGTACTAACGACAAATACCTGCACATGGTGGGCTGCAGCAAAAAAAAAAAAAAGAACTGCCGTTTTCTTGCTATACAAGTGGGCCATGGCACGTACTTCCCCTTGTGGTATTGGGAATGTACTTCCCCATGTGGTATTGGGAATGTACTTCCCCATGTGGTATTGGGAATATACGTTTCTTAATGTAGCGACGTGACAAAGGCGTGATTGGTTCATCCAATTTGAACGAAATAATCCAATCTGATTAGACTTGTTTGCAACTTCAAACCTGAATACTTGCACCGGTTTGGATCGAGTTTGAGTGGCTTATAGTAAACTGGTTAGGGTTGTAAAGGCTGAAAACTCAGTCTTCAAACTCGACTCAAGAGGAGAACCGCGCGCTGACAGCTCAAGAATTAACTTCCGGACAAGTTAAAGCTAATCGGGTTAGGTTATCTAGCTCTTGAACAGTAATTTGAAGTCACCTCAATACTGTCCTTACTTGAGCTGGCCTGCTGCGTTTTGTCTTATCTGACGTTGATATTTTTTGAGGTACTTACGTGACTCATGAGCTGAGACAAGCGTTGTCCCAAAACCAACACACCTCGCCATGTAAGTGCGCCCCATTGCATTCTTATACTCCACGAAACCTTTCAGTGCTGCGCGAGCACGCCAAGGAAGGTATTGGTCGTCAATGCACGGATAGATATGCTGGTTTTTAGGACAATCCGTTTCTCAGTGCATAATAAATTTTGATATAGTTCGCCGTCCCTAATAGCATTCTTGCCTGCCTCTCCTAGAAGCTTAATTCATGAAACAGCTTCTGAGACGGCCAAAAATTCCATTAGGATTATATAACAGTGGTTGGTTGCCACTCGCTTGATTGGTTTATAATATAGCAAAAGTTCAAGTTGTGATTTCAGTTACATAAAAAGAAAACAGGATTCTTTTTTCCAACCCCTGTGACCTCCCTTGGGTAAACCTGCTCCACCCAAAACCAGCCCCTTCTTAATTAATAAAGACCTGTATATCAATGGAATTTCTAACCCATTGTGAGCGTAAACAAAATTTCAAATTTAAACTCAAAGCTCAATACGTGCCCGATATCTTGCGAGTGCGACCGGTTGTCAAATATTACATCAGAGAGTTTGCTTGAGAGCACATAACATTTTATTTATTTATTTTTTTTTTCGTGCTCATGGTCAGTGTTCTGTTACGACTGCAGACAAGTTTTGCAGCAATAGCAGGCAAGGAAACACTAAATAAAAAATACCCTCGCGTCTCAGGTGCACTCCTGATACCACAAGTTTATTAAATGTTTAACTTCATTTTGAACTGCAGCTTCTCTTGGTCGTAGCTTGAAGTCCAGCTATTGCGCAGCTTAATAAAGAAGAAAAAAGATCCATCAATCGACCAACAACAATTTCACTCCTTGCTTTCTTAGCCGAGGGATAACACGAAATTAGCTGAAAAAGGCGCTGTAGTGAAGTGTAAGCGAGGCTATATGAGTGGCAGTATGGAACTCTACTAGTGTGTCCACACTTTCCCTACAGTATGTGTGTGCGTTCGGGTAGCTAGCTGCCTGTCAGACTGTTGTCAAACTGCGGTAATGTAGGCTATGGGTTTCCGCAAGAAATCTAGTAAGTCTTATTACGGTAAATATTTTGTCACTTTGCCCCCTCACTGCGTGGATGATATAGCAAATATAGCGCCTATGCAATGCATGTATCTGTCACGCTCAATGTACACATTAGGCAAGAAAATGTAAAATTGCCTAATGCGCACATCATGCTACCCCATTTCGCGTAATGTGAACACGCACAAATACGACAAAGGGGCACTGATACAAATAAGTACAAGCTGATAAAAACATGAACTTTATTTGAAGAAAAATTTTCATAAAACCTAAAAAAACGAGATAAACACAAGTAAACAAGAACAAAATGAATAAACAGAGCGAGAAAAGTCGTCTCAGAAATATTAGCAGGCTCTACCTGGGTGACAGCGAGCATTGCATTTCATATTATTTTCTTGAGGCAGTTGCATCGTCCTGACAAACATTGCGTCCTACACTCCTCCAGTAGCCTTTGCTGTTGCAGTTCTTAATGTGAGACAAACATGAGGAACATTATCTGGCTCAATCAAAACCTGATCTATAGGACTTAGTTCAGCTGCTGTGTAATTGGATCCACGACCTCCCTCACAGCAATCTACGTACAGTATACCGCCCATCTTCTCTCTATTAACGTCAGGCAAAATGGGCTTGCCTACTCTAAAAGTCTTACCTTATATATGTGCAGATTATGCACACATTTTCCAGAATTTAAACAGTGGGCAAAATGCGAGCTTAATGTACACATTAGGCAATTATTCCCACTGAGCGTAACGTATACACTACGTACTGCTCTTCACTAAAGAAACATTAGACTGCTGCAAAATTCGGTTCCAAAGAGGCATAGCTGGAAGTATCTTCCACACATGATACGGCAGTTCGAACTTGGTACTAGTACGTACACGGTTGTGCGCAGTTGAGTTCCCTACACAATTCCTTTTTAACTTTAGGAACTAAAATTTCAACAATGACACAGTACATGCTGGCCTTGAGGCAGAGTCTGGTCCAGATAACTTTTTTTCCCGTAACGTAAGTTACCAAAAGAAGTGCGTTGAAAGGCTGGCAATAAATTACTAAAGAATTTCTTACATAAAAGTTGCAAAATTCACAATAGATCTCCTGGGGAGAAAAATATGAATAGCAAATTACGGGTTCGGCAGAGGCCCGGAAAGAACAGAGCCCGTTCTTTCTATAGAAATCCGACAACGGGATAACTTTCTAAATAAATAATTAGGCAGGGGCCCTGAGGGCTATGGGAGCAGTGACGGATGGACGGCATTACATCTTCTCACTGAACTTAAGGTGACTTTACTCTAAGTTAAAATAGCTAATGTTTAATGCTCATTAACACGGAAATTGCGTTTTAGACTTCCCCCTGATAACATCTCTGGTCTCTTCTATCCATGATAGAATAAAGGAAAATTTTATTTGCTAAGATAAGTGAGAGTTCAAATTTTAATTCTCTGAAGATGGGAGGGATTCCCGACACGTTAGGATTTTAATTCTTCTATAAGATTTGGTCTCTGTTGACATTCTTATTCATTTTAACGTAAATTCTGGTGTAACATACCCAGCGCAACTATAATATACATTATACATGCTTCATTAATATTGATCTCTATATGGTGACGATGTCCGGGAATTTTAACAACAGGGTTACTTAGTTTTAATAAAGTGGGATTATGAATGGATGGATAAAGATAATTTAATGAGAAACAATTTGCATGAACAGTTTGAATTATAAAATTGTGGACCTCTACTAAGCGTTTTAGAAAACACAGAAGTGAACAAGCTTGGAATGAACTCTCATAATCTTCTGCTGACTGTGAAATACTGTAGTTTGCAAGCTCACATTTTCCCCAACAGGAGAGAATTCCGACTGTAAATGGTAGAGTAGATTAGACGTTGGGAATCTACATATAGAGTTACCCCTTGACGTAATTCTCATGCTTTATATATACAGCAGAACTTCATCCTTAGTACATGTACACAGGTAGATATACAGGTATACAAAAGCTATCATCGACAGAAGAAAGAATTCAGTCGCACCAATTGGGCCAGTCATGGCACTGAAGATGGCAAGATGACCTGGGCGCCTCCCCAAACTGACGCCACTATTACGCCACTATTTCGGCACAGCCACGTGGGAAAACAAAAAGATGGAAAGAGGCCGAAGACTTTCGGCCGTTTCTTGCTTGGACTGCAAATGGCCGCAGGTGTCCAGCCTCAGTAGCATGTGCAGCAACTTTTTCCTTTCCTTTTTTTTTTTTTTTTGTAGAGGCTGGCGGATGAAAAGTTGCTGTGCTTCTTGCGTGTCAGATGCGAGAAAAAAAAAAAAACACATAAAACTGGTTTTCACTGTGAAAAGTGATATGATATCTACATAAAACAAATTAAGCTTTAAAAAAAAATATATCGCAATGAGAGATTTGAATTAAGAAGTAAGATATTTGGAAATATGTAACTATAGGTAACTCGAAGAATCAGTTGGAGTCTTGTCATTCGTGTCATCAAGATCCAATCGTTTATATGAGCGTTTGAAGAAGACACGTGGCCGATCGAGGAGTGTTCGAGAAACGCAAGGCATTATTTAAATGAAAAGACAACCATGAGAAAAGACACAAATCTTAAAACTGGATAAAAACCTTCAGTTATATATTTGATTGATTGCTAGCGCATGCGCCTTTCTTGTCTGATTTTTCATATCGGAATTGCTGGCTCTTTCTTGAAGTTTAAAGGCCAGTTTCTTTGAGGATTCTCTCAAAGACGATTGGAGCTCTAGGCTGTGCTTTGAAGATATGTTACGATAGCGTTCGTCTTGTCATTTTATTCCGCGCATTTCTTCAAGAAAGTAATATTCGGGAATCCGGTCGGACGTATTCGCTCCATGTTTTTTAAAATGGAAAATATTTATAAAAATGGATAATTGTAAGCCAGGGAAGCAGCAGCATATAATAAGAAGTACCCCGGGTATGTTTTCCGAATTCTTCATTAACTAACGTTGGGTTTGATACTGATGGTCGGTGACACCGAATGATTATATTTGCAACAATGCTTATATTAAAACGGTACAGATGATAAGATCTAAATAAGAATATCTTATTACCTTTCCAGCGTTTGGTAGGCATACATCGCACATCGCTAGCTAATTTTGAATCTGAAACGGCACAAACACGATTGGGGTACAATCCATCTTTCAGTGTTTGAAAACTTGGCATGGCAGACAGGTGCCGTTCTCCATCCTATGTTATTCTATGAAAATTCACGTCATTAAAGCAGTTCAGTCTGCAGTTTGCGTAGGCAGAATAACTTTCAGTTAATAGTAGTTTTGCAACAACAAATTCTGGCATTTCGTTGCTAATCAGCAGCCACATCGCCAGGCGACTAGCAGGAATCTACGCTTAAGCTGGTAATCGAGCCACGTAAGAAACTGCGAGCGTTGCTTAGTAAAACAAAAGTGTACTGAATATGTTTGCATTAAAGTTCTATATACAGTACATAGCATTTAGTAAAATGCTCAGTACTGTATGAACAACACCTGGCAAAGCGGGTACTGTACAGAGCGACCGCATGGTACAGCGCACATCTCAACAGACTGGAGCGGGACCGCGGCTAGTTCTTGGCTTCTACCGGTGTATGGGCCGGTTGACCCGTCTATCGTAATAATTTAATACAATCTATTTGTGTCTTGCGCTGGGCAAAACTCGCAGAGTGCATAGCTCGAGGTGAAATAAAAGCTGCCTGAAGAATATCTCAAAGGATGTAGAGAGCTACATCGTGCTTGAAAAATACAGTATTAATTGTCGATGAAAATAAAGAGCATCCAGGTTCCATGTATTTAATTAACATAAAATAATACTTCATCTGGATTACGAATTTATTTCGCATGGTACAACGCTTGCTGTGTGTAGCGTTTGATACAACTAGCGTACCCTGCGCAGCACTCGGCAAGCACGCGTACTCTGTGCCGCAGTGGGTAAAACACACATACGGTATAGCATGCTCTACTTAGCAACACGCGCGTGCTATATGATGAATTTAGTAAATCACGTGTGCTTTTTGAAGCACTTGATCAAACTCGTGCCGCACGTAGGCTAATTAGATAGCTCTCGACAAAACACACAAACGCTGTGCTACACTTACCAAGATCCGAGCCGTATGGAGCGCTTGACAAAACACACGTACGCTGTGCTACACTTACCAAGATCCGAGCTGTATGGAGCGCTTGACAAAACACACGAACGCTGTGCAACACTTGCCAAGATCCGAGCCGTATGGAGCGCTTGACAAAACACACGAACGCTGTGCAACACTTGCCAAGATCCGAGCCGTATGGAGCGCTTGACAAAACACACGTACGCTGTGCAACACTTGCCAAAATCCGAGCCGTATGGAGCGCTTGACAAAACACACGAACGCTGTGCTACACTTACCAAGATCCGAGCCGTATGGAGCGCTTGACAAAACACACGAACGCTGTGCTACTCTTACCAAGATCCGAGCCGTATGGAGCGCTTGACAAAACACACGAACGCTGTGCTACACTTACCAAGATCCGAGCCGTATGGAGCGCTTGACAAAACACACGAACGCTGTGCTACACTTACCAAGATCCGAGCTGTATGGAGCGCTTGACAAAACACACGAACGCTGTGCAACACTTGCCAAGATCCGAGCCGTATGGAGCGCTTGACAAAACACACGTACGCTGTGCAACACTTGCCAAGATCCGAGCCGGATGGAGCGCTTTACAAAACACACGAACGCTGTGCTACACTTGCCAAGATCCGAGCCGTATGGAGCGCTTGACAAAACACACGAACGCTGTGCAACACTTACCAAGATCCGAGCCGTATGGAGCGCTTGACAAAACACACGTACGCTGTGCAACACTTGGCAAAACCTGCATCGAGCGCAGTGCTTGACAGAACATGTGTACTATGTGCAGCAGACACCTAAACCCGCGCTGTGTGCAGCGCTTGACAAAACACGTGCACTGCGTGCAGACGCTTGACAAAACACGAGCACTGCGTGCAGGCGCTTGACAAAACACGTGCACTGCGTGCAGGCACTTGACAAAACACGTGCACTGCGTGCAGGCGCTTGACAAAACACGTTCACTGCGTGCAGGCACTTGACAAAACACGTGCACTGCGTGCAGGCACTTGACAAAACACGTGCACTGCGTGC
>LQNS02278097.1:20226672-20243603 GCA_001587735.2 Parhyale hawaiensis
CCTTTTTCTCCCCCCCCCCCCCCCCCCTGCACCGTTCTGATCAGGACCCACAAGGATTTGAGAATCCGGAATTTCAAGTTTAGGCCGCAGAGCGCGGCTCATTTAGTAGAAATTAAGTGCAATTTATTTGTCCGTAACGTTGCATTTACGGCTGGCCTGAACAAAGTTCACTTTAGCACTGCACCATCGGATGTGTTATCTTTATTGGAAATAAAAAAAAATGAAACTTCAATAGTCAGAGCTTTCGAGAACAGTTCGCGCCGTTATTTTAATGGTATTCCTGCGGACGATGAACTTCATGTCCATGGAATCGCCTCACCTGCAATACTGGATGGCTTGCTGCAGTAGCCGTTCCTTACCTGAGCCATTGTGACAGCAGAAAACAGCGTGAAGTTGGAGCGGTAAAAACTACAGCATAATTTTGGAGAGGGGCCGACTGGAAGCTTCTGCTGCACAGGTATTTGAGGGGCTAAAAGCGCAAGTGTAATAATCCTCATCAATCTCATTATAGTTTTTTGCTTGACACTATACGAAGTTGCTGCATTTGCTAAAGAAGATCTAAATTATAGAGGAAATGATCCGTTTTTAGAGGAGAATAGACAGAAAGTGGAGGTAAGAAGCGTTTAGTGCTTTTCTAGTACATTTGGTCTTTCAAAAGAATGGTTATATTTGATTTTTTCCACGTGTACGATCAATACTGAAAATGTGGAAATAATTCACCTCGACACTACCCATAACTTCTCCTATTCAAGCAATTATCATTAGCAGCAACTAGCGGGAAGGTGCATTTAAAATTAGAATGGAGCAGGGGCTGATGGGAAGAGCGACGGCCGTCAACGAGACCACAGTTGTGAAAATATTGTATCCAAGTTGGAAGTAACAGAAATAATACCACCAACAAGCTGATGGGGGCAACCATCACCAACAAGGTGACAGTTGCGGAAAAATTGTCACCAACGGAGTGACAGCTGCAGGGAGGGACCTTGTCACAAGGGAGACCCCAGCCACTACAGGGCTCCACTCCAGCTATCCAGGGGTCATCAGAAAATGCAAGGTGTGAGCCCCTCAATAGCTGCAGTCCCGGGCTCTTATCACGGCCTGGCCCTGGAGATGACGGCTGCCCTCAACATAATTTTTGTGATTGGTTCGGTCACTGCAGTGCCAGGCTTGCGCTTATGTCTTATGTGCCAAATGAAGACCAGGTTCCTCGGTCGACCCTCCTGGTTCCGATAGAAGTTTTCTCCAAAGGAATTTAGGAGGTTTTGTAAATGTGGTGAGCATTTTGGCTTCGGTCTGCATGGTACCCAGAAGCAAAGCTAAAATAAAGTTGTATCGGCTGTATGTGTTGTGGCATTCGTAAATGATAATTTCTCGTCACATATTTGTGCCATATACTGTATGTCACCTTGGCCGCCAGTACCAGATGAGACAGTGTTATTTATTTATAAATACACAGCAAATAGTAAATTTGTGAACTTTAAGGACGAGCAATTTAAAAACGTTCAATTCGTTAACTGCTTCGCAGTAAATAATGAAAATTTGACCATAGAGCTTTTTATAAAAAATGTTTTAGTTGTATGAATGCCAAAGTGAAAAGCTCTTTATATCATTATGGCACAAAAGTAAGCCTTTTTGGATTTCGAAAATGTACAGTTGATTTATTATAATAATATAATACAATGCAAATATATTTTGTATACAAAATTAATACAAGAGCCAGCCTGCTTCATTAAGTTTGCTGCAGTGAAATAGCTGTGCATTTTATTATCAAAATTAACAGCAAGTTTCTATAACCAATATGGTGAAAGACTTGAGTTTTACCGCCACATAAATGGTTTCCCATAAGTATTTCATTTCAATTACCAACAGAATGTGTCGGTGCGTAGAGATAACCGCTCGGTACTCACAGATACCGCCTGTTTGCGCTGTGTCCTCCTCTCTGATTACCTCCGAACACCTCAATTAATTACTTGTTACGGAAATACGCGACTTTGATGAGGATGAATAAGGGGAAATGTGGCTCATTACTGTCGTTTCCATTTACAATCCAATTACGACAAGAGTCCCTTACTTATTACAAACAGGATATTCTGGAGATGGTGTTGGTATAGAGGCAGGTGTAAAAAACAACAGCCCGTGGTTACTCTAAGCTAATGGTATGGTAAAGGATACAATAGACGCTCTAATAGTGAGGAATATCGTAGATAGAATGACTAGCCACAGCGGTGTTGGTTATTACGAACAGCAACATTGTAGGGCGCTATAATAATTATACCTAAGTACTCAACAATCGTTCGGCCCAGCGCAGGAAAAAAAAAAAAGGCCACAGAAAAGTTGAGAACACAGAAGAGTGATGCAAACCCTACTACTGGAAAGGAACGTACCTCATGCTTATTATACATACTGTATGTAGAATAAGTAGTGTTAAGTTTACACTGAAAGGAAAATAAGGCAAAACAGGTTTTGACGAAGATCTAATGCAATAAATAATAGGCGCAGGATGCAATCGCTTGAATTAAAAAAAAAGTTGCACAATATTAACTAGCGATGTATTGGCTCAACATTTAGAAGAAAACAACAGAACAGCAGGCAAATATAACAATCGTCAACCCTCTGACATAGTAATTAATTTTTGAGTTGAAACCGAAAATAATTGCATTGATTATGCGAACTCTTGCATAATTAGCGATAAATCTGTATATCGTTAAATCTGCTTGCGACTCCATTCATTTGCAGGTAACGCTTTTAGCATTAAGTGAAATTACATATGATTATTGGCAAGACACGAGCCATTGGTCCATCTACAGATAGGAGAAAATAGCGTATTTATTTATGTTACAGACCGAGGGTAACAGAAATTGTATTAAGCTACTCATCACGGTCATAAATATGATATCTGGCTTATAATGCAATCTATGTTAGGGTCCAGGCATAAAGGGAGTATAAAACTTGCATCCTGAAGAATACCCACACGTCCCGGATTATCCTACATATAATTCACAGCTAACATTGCTGTATTAGCTTCTACCCAAATCCTCCCAACGTAGGGAATCTTTCCTACATTTACAGTGAACATTATTCACGAACTGTTCACTGAAGTGATAATGTGTAATTTTTGAACCAGATTTTATTGCGCTGAGAGGCTTGAGGTCCAGTTCACGCTGTGGCAGGTCTAACGGCCATCATGCAGCGGCCAGGGGCGTATGATGGATAGCTGTTTAATTGCTGTGTGTAATGAAGATGAATACTGACATTCATCAGCCAATTAGCTGCCGGAAAACAATGATACACTGAGCACTTGGACACAGCGAACCGAATGAGGGTAGGCGGGAGCCTTCACCGAGCGCTCCCTTAATGGGGGCATTGAGACCAATATTAGATAAATGATGATGTGTTGTTCCTCAAGGTTGTTTTGCAATGAAATAGAAGATTACTGATACTGTGGTGGAGTAATTGTAACACGCAGTGAAATAGTAAAAGTTCGGAGAATAACCTAAGTGGTTCTCTGCGGGCTATTCTAAGATACCAAATACAAATATACTGTATATATTTTTGTCTTTGGTGATAATTGACAAAAAAAATTAATTTTTTATTGGGTTGATGTGCTACGCCCTAGCTAAACCTACACTTAAACGTTATCCTAACAACGAAAGAGATTTGTCTTGTGCCATAAATTTGTAAAAACAAAATGTGTTCAAATTCGAATGCAGAAGAATGGTGAGTGGGTAAGAAGCGTTGAGGGTATCTTTAATTTTCTAATAACTTGACGTACAGCAGTTAACTACACGCAAGTACAACTAACAAGCAATATTTGGTTGACCTGAAATAAACATTTAGGTTTAGCGGAAATTATTGTGCAAATTATCGTAAAAGTTAACCGCAAAGGTAAGTTAACATTATGCAATCAGTGCACAGCAAGGCTACTAAAGTCGTTCTCTGTGTGTACTTTTCAACAGAAGTAATTCACTACTTGCTGAGTATTTAACCGATAGAGAAAATTGGTGGGTACTTACTTATAGCAATTTATTATTCTTTATATCTTTCATATAGAGATGACTCTTGAGTGTTCGATTTAAAGAATACTTTTCGATTAAATATTTTACGATATTCAATGTCACTCAAAAGGAGACGATCTTTTCGTTAACTGAACTTTAAAAATATCAATATCATACCGAGTCTACTTAAAAGTTAATACTGTAAATGTTTTGAGAGCTCAAATGTACATGCAGTGCCCAGGGTAACTTGCTTAATTTCTTAATATGCTCCATAGTTTTGAATGAATTTGGAACGCTCGCAATATGGGTTCCCAACATTAGAAAGGCTTCGTCTGACTATTATTACAAAAATAGCAACGCCTAGGGTTGGCATTATCTAATAAACAAACACTATCCATCAACCACCTCATGTAGAATTTTCCTCTGATGAAAAGTAAAGAAAATTACTAGAACTTTATAAATTTAACACTCCGCCCCTTAAGCTATTCTGTATACCGAGAAAAGAACAGTCTCCAAAACAGGACACTGTACAGTGCACTGACGGAATTTACTTTCCATAGTGTACCCGTACGGCATTAAACGAGCAGTCTCCGTCCTAACTGTGCACGCCAAAGCAGGTATTTCTCGTCTATGCACAGGAAGGCGTGCTGGTTTGGGGGCAACACTTTTTTCAGGGTAGTTAGTCTTATAAGCACAAAGTCAAATGTCGCTTTCATGCAAGAGTAGCATTGTATGAAATGCAATTCATAAGTACGTTAGTCATCATATTATTAAGAGTACATCTAAGGTCACATGATATCAATATTGGGAGAGCCTGTAGCGACCACCGGATGCAAAGACTGATGCCGTACAGTAATTATTGTATTAGAGGCCCCTTACAATGGCCGTTTTTTCCTACTAGAAATCTAATATCATCTAATTAACAGGAAATATTTGCAGGCATTGGCGTAATGAGAACATGGCCGCCGAAATAATTTAGTGATGTGACATAGACATGGAAGTTATTAGTGGTAAATAAGTAAGAATGGCCGGTTTAGTGAAACAATACAGGTACGTAGCGTACGTACGTCCTAATTAAATTGAACAGCCATAAATAATTTGGGACTATGGTTACTGATACGGTGGGCTTTGTAATTTATGAAGTAAAAATATCAACTGCAAACAATTTGAAAAGGAGGTTATCGATAAAGTGGACTACGTAATTGATAGTGTTCTAAATTTAGTAATTGTAAAGAACGTGGCAACATTGTTACCGATAGAGAGTACCATGTAATTTCCGTACTAAAAGTAGCAACTGTAATCAATTTTGAAGCAGTGTCAGTTATATAGTAGATTAGATAAGATAGGCGGCAGTAGACGAACCAATAGGCCCATTCCCAAAGAGAAACCGAAACTTACGCCCCGGCCCTCCATGAGCTATTGCCATTATGTTAGTAGGATATAGATGACTCGAGACAGTAGATAGTGTACTACCTATATCTACCAATAGTAGTGACTGAAAATAATGTGGGATGTTGTTATCGAAAAACAAAAAGGTGCTTGTACTGTACATAGTAACGGGAATACTATTATCATGGACCTAATTCATCGTAAGCAACTACATTAGTATTATGCTAAACGCAAAAAAAACAGTTCAGCGTCAAGGGTTATTATGCCGAGGCAACACAATGCAACTGCAAGCTCAACATATGATGAGCAGACGCTTAGCTAGCAAGTTGTTCAAGTCAAGTACTTTCCAGGGGTATCTTGGATACCGACTTCCACTGCACAGTGCACAATCGAGACGACGTGAAAGCTGAAGGTCCGCCCATAAGATGATCACGCGATTGTACTTATAAGCAGTGTGGTTTCGGCCTGATTCTGTTATAACCTTATAATACCAAATATCAACTTTTTTGTACTTTGCGTAATGTTTTTCCCAGGATAAACCAAATTTCGAATCAAAATCACTGTTGCAACGCATAACGCAAGGCCAAGATCTTTTTTGTGCTGCACACAGTACACTTATTGAAGGACTAGATGAAATATGCCAGCAGATAGCACTATAAATAACTGCAGACTATCAATTATGATGGCATGGTAACAAGGTTGAGCTCTATAGGTAGCCGGTACGCTCATTAATAAGAAAAAAAAATGTATCAGATCACAGTTATTGATTTCATTAGCTCAATAACCCCAGGCTGGCACTTAACAATAATGAGATGAGCTTATCAAAAGTCATCGCTAACAGAATAAAGCGCCGAAGTTCATTGCAGACATGAGGAGGCGATCTGTTCATGTTTGCTGGCACCTTCAAAGCAGCTGCTGCAGACCGCAAGCGGTGCTTCTAATGCTAAAGAAACTAATGCAAAGTGGCATTTATGAGCAGTAGAAAAACTCAGGTACATGCATGTCTCTACAATGGATTATTATTACTGCATGGAAGGTGAAACCCTAGACTGAACTATTTAACTAGTTTTTGCGTGGGTTTTAAGATATGTACTGTCGGTTTAGGTGCGGTACACGCAGAAAAGTAAGTTCTTTAAGATAAAAAAAAACACCTGGTTTCTTATCAGTAACGAAGTGTAATATTTTAGCTTCAAAGCAATAATAATTGATCGTAAAAGACTCTGTTGCTCATCGCAACGCTCTTGTTCATCTGTTGTTCATCACAAACGACAATGTGCATTGGCGCAAATTCAAACGACAAGGTAGTTTACAGTTAATTAATATTCCTATATGGCAAACAACCATTTTTCTGTGTGTATGTATAACTCATGTTGAAGTTACAGTAAGATTGTGCAACCAGAGATTTCATGAAATTCCAGAAATTTTAGGTATTTCTTGTGATTCAATGACGTTGATGGTTAGATAAATTGTGTCATGTTACACAACTTGTAAATATTAGGATCGATGGACATAGTGCGCTAGGTTAAACGAAGTGTAGTAGATGAGACTGCAACTGGTTTAAATGGGCAGAACAAGGAGAAATTCACTTTAACGAGTGAAAAGAAATCTACATGTTGCTGTAACATTAAGGTGTTAAGAGGTAAATAAACTAATGAAACGAGTAATATGATGCGTAAGATCTGATGAAATTTGTGGTTTACCGTTTGACTGGAAAGCAGGTTTAAAGTAGAGTAATTTAAAGTCAGTAGCTACAGACATTAGGAGATCCACAGAGTGATCAGTTTTGTGCAGCAGTTTGCTGCTGTGTTCCGAAAATAAGTAACATATCTCCGTACACGTTAACATTTAAATAACTGTATCTAGATGACATATTCACCTAAAGGTATCTGCATTAAGAAATAAGTTAATGGATAATAAACGTTCTTTCTCGAGGCAATAATTGTATTGCCTATTGACTCTTGCGCCAAATACTCTCATAAAAATCTCACCAAACTTTGGCCACGGTACCTGACTTGGGCGGTACACAGTCACCTGGAAAACGTCACTTCAAATATTTCTAATGCAAACATGAAACTTTCCAGGGCCGAGATAATGCAGGATAAACGTGACTGCATCACGGCGGGTTCCATGACCGGCAAAATTAAGATTTTGAGGATTGACTTGGTGGGAACTTCAGACGGGAGCGATGGTGTCGCCAGTGTGAATTCTATTGCAGGTGTTAGTAGTTACTAGATTAAGTTGATCCGGCTAAAATCTGTAATTTATAGAAGAAGAACGAGTTTTACTAAGTCCCAAGGATAACTGATTCAGTGTCAAAGCCTGAAACTCGATTCAATGGATCTAAGCTATCGTTCCTGCCGGAAGTTCCGGACAAAATTAATCATAGTTCGAAAGCTCAATTTTGCAGACACCCTTACAAACAGACTGTTGCCTTATTTTAACACAGATGATATGAAGTTCTCAATGTCATACAGTGTAGAAAACAATAAATAATAATAATACAGTGTAGAAGTGTCTGGTTTGGAATCTCATGGAGCAATTTGAGTTCCATAATCCTCCGGTAAAGAAGATTAATATTAACCTGTTAACAAAAGTCATTCCTTGAAATCGCTTCAATTTGGTATTAATAACTTAAGCACTTAGCATGTTTTCGGGCTAAATTGTTAACTAGTTAAAGAGCAGCCCATCTCCATAATAAAACACGGTGGACACAAATTACTCGACTAACAAAGGCGTGAGCCTCTGTTTGGCCCGATGTATTGTACGTCGAAAAATAATAATAAATAAATAAAATACAATAATCGGTTCGATGCAGGTCGGGAAAGTTACCCTGTGGTGAACGTAAAAAATTGCCTCATTAATATGACCACCATGCACGTAATTTGCATACAATTGAATTGACGACGTGTAAGTGTTAGTTAACGTCATTGTGAATCAATAAATCTGTATGGAACGAGAGCATGTCCAAAGTTTTCTTGATATGCATTGCGAGCACTTTTTCTAAAGTTTATTTGAGATACTAGCTGCTAAAAAAACTGAATCGGGTTACTAACAAGTTCCGTGGCATTACAGATGGTGACTATTTAAGTCATTGAAGGTTCATAGAAGCCTGGCCTGTAGTAGCCGTTTAGTCCTTTCGTTTCACTATAAGATTGCGCTGTGAATGAATCAGTTGCCAAGCGGCTCCTCAAGGACTGGGGTTGCTTCGGTTACTCCAAAGCAAAGGTAATCTACAGAGAACTGGAGAAACGAAGGTTCTACAGTTTCTTCAGAATATTAATACAGGTTTCCAATGTTTTAATCCCTTACGCACAGGGAATGAAGGATAAATGTTTTCACCCGACCAGTCATTCCTCTGTATCAATCTTCTCCCGTGGATGATTACTGTTCACGATCACTGGAGGCTATCAGGATCGGAACATTTAGCGTTGACTCTAAAAAAAAAGTATTAAGCTGTTTGTATTTCATGTTAGCAGAGACATATACTCTTAATATTTTACTACTCTCAACAGGGCAGTAATATTTTCAGCTCTACCAAAGCCCCCTCTCCCCTCCCATTCCCCTCTTCTTCCCCTCCATATACGGATTTGCAAGCTCGCTTTTTCTCAATAATATCTCTTCGTGAAATCATAGCGTGAATTAGTTTGACATTTATTCTTGGTATTACATGACGTAGTGGGGCACGCAACTAGGGACACTGTGTGGCCAATACTCACAGTGCGTGAAATGAATTCAAAAGCCAATGGGTTCATTAATGCTGCAAGCCTCCGCGCGACCTCGCGATCGCTCCGCCGATAAGCCAGAGTTGGTCGGCCCAAGAGTCTGTATATTTCAGTACCATTGTCGTCCCCTGACGCTGGGAAATCGTATTCGTTTTTCTTCTTGTGATGAATGGCCTCGGCTTGGTATATGAGAGGAAAATTTGTCGGATGAAAAAAAGAATCCCTGCGACTTTTGGACCTGGCTGCAACTTCAGGGGAGTAAGGGACGTCATCATCATATAGGTCAATGTCCTCTATATTTTTCAACACGGAGATGCAATATAAACTTATTTCATTGTATGTTATCGGTTGAGAGAAAACTTTAGTTTTGACAGTATTAGAATATTCGGGTTTATGATAAAATAGTATCAGGCTTGGAGTAACGTTCTTAGAAGCTAGGTGTTTTGACATCAGTATATCTCTGTCATATAGAGAAACCAAATATATTTCAGCTAAGAAAACTACCAATCTGTTACTTGTGACCGAGCACAATGTGCAGCAGTAATGATGATTGAACAATTCGTAATGAAACTTCACCTTTATTGATATAATTTGAAGTATGCCAACATCAAACGTTCCTACCGTACATGAGAAAACTTTTCTAGATTCACCTATAAAAAAAAATTATTCTAGGGAATATTTTGCAGGCCTTACGACATTTCCAAGTAGGTTTTGAGGGCAGCTTCCCCGTAATATTAGTGCATAGCATTAGAAAGCATTTGGCATTTCACCTCTGCAGTGTTCCCATTGCGTATTAGCAACTGAGAGAATCACATTAAGTTCGAGCAACGCTGTACAACACGGGTTTAAAGCTTTAGAGTTGCAATGTAGCGCTGACAAGTGCAATCGAACAGGCTTTGTTAGTCGTAATTGAGACACGATGCTGCTTCACATAGGAATTTAGAACATTTTAAGACCCATAAATAATATTGCTGCGCATTTCGCCAAGACTTTCAACATGACAAGTTCCATTAGGGTGTACCCTGAGGACTTGGGAGCTCGGCGGGGACGTCATAACACATCGACACCGATATTTCACCCTCACCAAGCACTTTAGTCCCACAATGGCCAACGGACTTGCACTAGTCATATCTTTATCTAAGTACCCAAATGTTTCCTTTCAGGGATCTGAAGCCACTGCTTGCCCCTTGAATGCACATCTAATGATGCTGACATTAAGCTCTGTGGCCGGGCCTAAACGCTCCAGTACGAGGCGGTATACCCCATGTACCTCGGCCGCCACAAATTAACTTGGCTGACTTGCAACTTCTCCCCACACAGGATAGTCTTTATACTCAATCAATTAAGACAAACTAAATGCGGGACCGCACACTCGATGATACACACTCGCTCCTACCAAAACCAACATTTACTATGAAGATAAAGCCTTTAAGTCCCCTTCATGAAGTTACAGCAACGGTAAAACAAGAACAGATGATGGGTCTCGAGGCCAAAAATGAAGGCACTTTTTCTTTGGGGAGGCTGAGACTGAAGGCACTGTAATCGTAAATGACAGGCCCAATTTCTCGGCTGTAATCTCGTCGAACGGGTCAAATTTTTATTGGCTGTTGACTTATACACTGTCATGATGCGTGTAAATCAAGAGCAAATCAAAAACGCGGACGTATGCAAAAGCTGCTACTAAAATTACATACGCTCTGTATTTTCCTATGCGCTATTAAACTACAGCAGAGCTGACATTTACAAAGTTTTTCAATGTTCTTGAAGGTTAGTTATTTACTGATCGGTGTAACGTGTATTACTGAAGATTTTATAGGAAGTGGTGAGGGACAGGTTTTTATTTCCGCTATCAGACATGGAAAATCGATGTAACAGATGTTGCACAGTTTGAAAGAACGTGAATCACTCTTACGGTAGTGTTGACATTAAGTCGAAAGAACGCTACCTATCAAGATTTCAAGCAATAGCAGGCCTTTGATAAAACGAGTAAAAATCATGTTTACTTATCTAAAAAGTAATAATTTATACTAGAGGCGAGGATGGATTTGGAACTGTATAGATGAAAGCACTTAATACAATGAGGTCACATAACAAATCACAAGCTTAATGCAGCAAAAACCAATATGATTCTCTGAATGATAAAAAAAATAAATTATATGTTATAATATCACTCACATGAAAGCGTTAAACAGTAAGTACATCTGACTCTAAAGATAATATGTCTATCGGAAATAAAAAAAAAAAAATAACACCTAGCGACACCAGCCTTAAATCCCAAACTTAATATGATACAAATTCCTGCGATGCAACACAGCCCGTAACAAATTCAGTGAACGAAATAAAAAAAAAAAGACAGGGCCCTTAGAATTCAACCGAAGTAAGAGAAAATTTCAAAATGATGTGTCAAAAATTAGGTAAAAAATAAGAGCCGTCCTAAATTCCAAACTTAATGTGATGCAATTTCCATGAAAAATTAAACGCAGTGAAAAAATAATTCAAAACACAAAAATTAGGAACTACCTATCACAGTATAAGATTTCGAACATAATATATGGTAAAAATCAAATTGCGCAACGCCAAAATTAGGACGAACGACAATTAACCGCCTCAGATCCCAGACTTAATATGATACAAATTCCAGTGACATAACACATCCAGAAAAGGTCAAGCATTTCGCCGTTGACATTCCAATCGTCTTTTAGGTAAAACGTTCATTAAGGGATCGCCTAAACGGCATGCAGGAATTCCAAGCGCTGGGTTCCCCGGCGCTGAAAAGCAATAAAAGGGAAGTTAGTTTTTATTCATGTCACACATGCCTCTGCTACCTGTATCGCTGCTCTTATTAGTTTTACAGCTCATATTAACATAATACATTCGCTAGCACGAAGTATATACGGGTCTTAAGGAAAAGACGAGGTCCCAAATGTGGAAGATTTTCTCCATCATCTGCTACTTAAAACTGCTGACCAATGTCCAAGTGGGGAATTAATTTTCTGGACATAGTCAAAGAAATTAGCAGATGCTCCATTTATGATTCCCTGCCATTATCTGCCACTTAACGGTTAATTAAGGTCAAAATCGAGAATAAATTTTCAGTGTCAAAACCAAGAGATGAATAGATGGTCTTTATATGAGTCTTGCTTACTAGATAACTGTTGACAAAATTAAAATGAGGCATGAGCATTCTTTCTTTGTTAAACTAATTAAATGAACAGGTCCACTTCATATGTGACCTTTTCATTTATATCCTTTTTATTGGTGCTTTTTGACTAGATATCAATTAGCTCATCTTAAAAAAAGTTTTCTAAAGGCTTTACATAAATGATCTTCTCCACAACATGCTTTCCGAATGATTACCATCCAAATTGAGGTCTCACTAAGCTTTCTTTACCAATAATTGTTTCGCTTATTTATCCTTACTGAAGGCCAAATGATTGGACTTATCAAATTGCTTGCGGAAAATAATTAGCTTTCACAAGCATGAGAGCTATAGCATCAGAAAAAGATGGCACACATGTTATTTGCAGTAACATCTAATGATAGAAAGGTAACGTAATTATGATAATGACGTGTGTCACAGAAGAAAACTCTCGCAACTGGGTATTTAGAAATGCTAATCAAATCCAAGCAATAAAAACTTCGAAAATATAGAGAGACTGGTACATAGAAAACGTTCGATAGGACTGTTGCACAGTAACCAAGTAAAATGACCGTTAAAACTGACTATATGTATATTAGTGAACATTACGTTTTTCTGTATGAATGGAAATACAAGAAGCTCTTGCAGAAAACTGGTATAGTTATGCATTTACCCACTAACATCTTACCAGCCTTAATTAGCGCTCTTAATCAAATGCTACACGTATTTAACCCTATCAAAGAATTTCTTAACTTAACTCTTTTATAAAGCATTAGATAACATGCCGTGCAACATAAAATGTAAAAAAAAAACTACGTATGTGCAAAGCTTTCAACGAATTTCAATGTCATTCGACCGAATTGAAAAGTCTGGCAAACAGAAATAGGTAGCCAAAAACTATAGGTCATAGTGGCTCTTAACTTATTGTCGTGAAATTTTAAAAGAATGAATCAAAACAATTCAGTGAATGTTGCGTGTACAAAACCCATTGAAAAAAAAAAATACTTGCTCTCTCTCGTAAATAGATCCATCGGTCAAAATGCGGTATGTATCTCTTTTAAGTAACTTTTGACAAGACTTTCATAAAGACAAATTAGGGAATGTATCGTGCATTTGCGGCTCACGGAAAATCTTGCAACCGGACCTGTACATGTCACAACCGGTCAAATCCGTGCTCCTGTTTTCCTCTCCCACACAGCAGCAGGAGCAGCAGCCATGAGCCCGGGCTCCAACCGGTTCCAAATCGTGATGCTATCAAGCAAGAGGAGGAATAAACGTTACTGACCCAATTGCGCGATGTGCGAACGCATAGTAGCAGGTCCCGCAGTTATCAATTAGAGGAAAGATAAGTTGTTGTTAGAGATCACGACGGTTGTGAAAGAAGCTGGAGGAGGAGGAGAAGGGGGGGGGGGGGTTGGCATTATAGAGTAAGGCAAGGACCACGATTAATCGAACGGATTCGTAGATTTGGGCCACTGGGCCAGCGGTGTTGACGTCCATTCGTATATTGACAATAATAACATGGGTGCAGCTTCTCGTGGTCCACCACAGTGCACCTTTTAAGAAGAGTGGTTTGTGGCTTGCAAACCACACCAGCTTCACATGGGCTGCTGGCAATTTACTACACCAAATAATGCTCATGTTGCTTACATTAAAATGCTGTGGCAATGTAATACGTAACAATTTGGCTGAGATGGAATAGAAAATATTTTCCCATATAGTTGCGTGGAACGCAGACAAGCCAACCAGGAAAGGGATTTTACGTCGCTGTATACGCCCACTGCTGGCTAGCAAAGACTTAAAGGCAAATAAAAACGGGAATATTGTGTCATGTTATTTAAAGTCAACTGGCTGAATGAAGAAGCTAATACTCAAATTTTTACGTCACGATGTCCACGTCAAAGTAGGCAGAGAAAAATAATTGAGTTTGCTTCGTTCCATCTACTATTACTTGGTATAGAAGTAAAAGTAAACAATGTGAACTAACATCGATCATTTGTGATCAGCTGCATTACACAAGCAAGCTCATATGAGGAAATCAATGATTCGACTTTCATCGTATTACCCAAAAGAGCAGGAATTAGAACACATAGAGAAGCAACAAGCGCTTAGTTTTGCGTCACAGATTCAACGATCTGTTAAAGATAAAACGCTAAAGTCTAGAGACCGAACCGTCGAACTGGAAAAATTGATTTACAGTTGTTTGTGCCGCAGATACATTCACACTATAGGCTCAATGAAGTGCACAACTCCAAACACCAACATTGTCAGAGCCATGGCGTCCGAGATGATAGGCTCAAACACGACGACTGTGACCTCTCCCCGACGGATTGCTATCATTACTGCTTAGGTCAGTGCCTTCGCAGCGGTCTTTGAAGATTAGAAATGCGGACGCCGTAATCCCGACCATCGCAAGACTCACTCCTCTGCATGGAAGTGAACCTGAGACGAAGAGTCATTGAGCCCCTTGCAGGAACTTTAGGAGGCCACAAAAGCTGATTTAGAGCTTAAATTTGGGGCAGCTAAAATTCTACTAGGGGCGTAGTGTTCTAAGCCTGCGAGCATGAGTGGCTTGCGTTGCGCAGGACATAGAGACAAGCAGTCTGATTTTTGAGTCACTCCGTTTCCACGGCCAATTTCAAAGAGCTGATCATCAGGGTCTATCTGTCATGGCGTGAGTCTCTACTTAGCGGCGGACTGCGATCTGCAGACCGAAGTTTGGCAGCCTCGCTGTGGACGTCTTCTCATCTGTTCCAGAGCTGTTTGTGGTCTTAGAGATATTGGCTTTTGGTGAACATTATCAACCATGAATTAATGAAATAATTGTAGTCTTCCCCACGAAATGCCTGCATTGATTATTGAAGGTAAAAAGGTGTTATTTTTATTTACTGCTTTAAATCGCGACCCGTTCTGAGCTGAACGCTGAGAGGGTTCTGTTGCCGCACCACGATAGGTGGGAGAAGTTTGACCTGAACAATCGGTTGGTAGTAGAAGAATTCCCAAGTAATTAGAAACTGGCCATAGTAAGTGTACTTCTGGATCATCCGCAATAGATAGAAGTCAAGGGCAGGGCTGGAACTGTAAGTCAGCTTCTGGAGTGGCCAACAATTTCCTTTGGGATTGTGAGGCAGTTTCGCTTTACCGACGCTCAAGCTAAATCCAAGTCAAGCAACATTTACTGGAATGCCCTCGAGGATAATCTCAAGTCAAAGGGAAAAATCGGAGAAACCTGCAGCAATTTATGAAGTTACTGTAACTCTATAAATTTTGTTAGGATAAGGAAGCTGTCTACATGTTGTTAATCTATTTTCTTCTCCAAGTATTTGCTTGATGCCACATCCTGAAAATCGACGTCGTAAATACGTGCTGCATTGGTAGACAAGTCAAATAATTTATAAAATGCATGAGACAAAAGTATTCTTGTAACGATCCACCAGCTGCATCTGTCAAGATGCTGCGAAAATGCAAACGATGGTAAATTTCAGTCTTGAGTTTTTTCGCCAAACAAAAATTCCCCCATTAGGTTGGATCGCTGCTGGAAATATACACAGTTGCATCTATTCAATCAGTATAATATGATCTAACTGAAGTAGCAACCCTTCATTATTCATCTTACGATGGCTATAACCCAAGCAATACAAGGATAAACAGCGGGAAGTATTCAATAAATAAGTCAGCGAGAAAGATAAATCATGAAATGATGAGCGTGCACGGAAACCAATAAACGTCCAAAACGATGCAAAACTCCACTGCAAGCACAGCACATTCAGCAGGCAAAAACCTATAGTTATCGACTGGAGAAGGGAGGAAGATAACTCAGTTTTTATCAAACTCACTACTGATTAATATGGTGTGCAATATTAGTGCGGCCTTCAAATAGAGCGGTCGGAGCATTGCGGAGGTTGAAGCAGCCAAATAGCTGCGACAGCTGACGGGGCTTTACCCTACAAGAGGTAAACGTTCTCGACTGACCAAGCCTCACTCTGCAGGGCATAGCTGTGCTCGACTGACCAAGCCTCACTCTGCAGAACACATCCGTGCGCGACTGACCAAGCCTCACTCTGCAGAACACAGCCGTGATCGACTGACCAAGCCTCACTCTGCAGGACACAGCCGTGCTCGACTGACCAAGCCTCACTCTGCAGGACACAGCCGTGCTCGACTGACCAAGCCTCACTCTGCAGGACATAGCCGTGCTCGACTGACTCAGCCTCACTCTGCAGGACATAGCCGTGCTCGATTGAACTAGCCTCACTCTACAGGACATGGCCGTGCTCGACTGAACTAGCTTCACTCTGCAGGACATAGCCGTGCTCGATTGAACTAGCTTCACTCTGCAGGACATAGCCGTGCTCGACTGAACTAGCCTCACTCTTCAGAACACAGCCGTGCTCGACTGACCAAGCCTCACTCTACAGGACATAGCCGTGCTCGACTGACCAAGCCTCACTCTGCAGGACACAGCCGTGCTCGACTGACCAAGCCTCACTCTGCAGGACACAGCCGTGCTCGACTAACCAAGCCTCACTCTGCAGGACACAGCCGTGTTCGACTGACCAAGCCTCACTCTGCAGGACACAGCCGTGCTCGACTGACCAAGCCTCACTCTGCAGGACACAGCCGTGCTCGACTGACCAAGCCTCACTCTGCATGACACAGCCGTGCTCGACTGACCAAGCCTCACTC
>LQNS02278097.1:20246624-20268832 GCA_001587735.2 Parhyale hawaiensis
GCCGTGCTCGACTGACCAAGCCTCACTCTGCAGGACACAGCCGTGCTCGACTGACCAAGCCTCACTCTGCAGGGCACAGCCGTGCTCGACTGACCAAGCCTCACTCTGCATGACACAGCCGTGCTCGACTGACCAAGCCTCACTCTGCAAGACACAGCCGTGCTCGACTGACCAAGCCTCACTCTGCAAGGCACAGCCGTGCTCGACTGACCAAGCCTCACTCTGCAGGACACAGCCGTGCTCGACTGACCAAGCCTCACTCTGCAGGACACAGCCGTGTTCGACTGACCAAGCCTCACTCTGCAGGACACAGCCGTGCTCGACTGACCAAGCCTCATTCTCCAGCCCACAACAAGCCAGCTAATGCATGTACGCCTAATAGCAGAGATCAGAAGTGATTTCTACAGGCACGATGCGGTCGGCGGTATTCGATAATTGTACATGAACTGAAAATTAAACTTTTCTAATGACAGAAGAGTATTCGGCCACTGCCTATGGCTCTGAATAATGCACTATCGGGTTTAGTTTCAAAAGTATTACTGATAGTTATCTCTTGTTCCTTCAGCAGGTAATGGGTATTATTAACCAAGCGCAGTAAGAGGATGGCACTGCAATATGCGTTTGCTGTATTCATCGAAAGAAGTCCTCGTTCTGCATTAAATTAAAGCGAGCAACCCTAAAGAGATTAATCTCACTACTGTGCGTTAAAACATATTTTCAAATCTGTATTGGCATGATAAAATTTATTATATCTAAAAGTGTAGCGTGCGTATGTATAAAGAGTTGTAGCGTTGAGAATGGAGTTAACGCTTCACATTCATCAAAGTCAATTTGCTTGAACCACATCCGTTGACTTCAGATGAGGCTGAATTGATTGGTATAGCAAATTACTATCAGCACCAGCTATGAAACTACCGGTATCCTAAATATGTATGAGCGTGACTATGTTTTTTCATGATAAATTGTCGAAATTGGTCAATAGAAATAAATAACGCACCCAAGCACCTGAAATTTTGGAAGCAGAAATCCTTGCTGGACTACGTGCATTATTTGGCCGTTCTACTGCTTAGCGGTCAGAAATATTATAGCAGAGCTGCTTTCACATTCCATCCACAGATGGAAATGCGGTACGATCTATGTATGTACATATATAGAAAATATAAGTAAAAACACTGGATAGGCGTCTTATTAGAAGCATATGTAGTGTAAGTATGGAGTATATGTATGTGTAGATTTTGTATGTATAGACGCCTTTCCAGTGTTTTTCTTTTACTTTGCTTTATAGTATATTTTTCTTAAGGAGCGTATTGCTTGCTCAATTTTTCCTTTTATTAGATATACTGAGCTTCCCTTCTGGTAACCTCCTGGTCTCGGAATCACGCATCTTGTTGCGTGCTAGATAAATACATCAGGCGTCCGTAATGATCCGAACCCGGAGACTTGAGCATGGCGGGCGCAACCGTAAGGTGAAAGCTGAAAGAGCATAAAAGACAGGCCTGCAGTACTTCGCACTGCAGGCCTGCCCCGCTCCTCTACATAATAGAGATGATTCAACTTGTGACACTTACCTACCTCTTTCTATAGCAGCTCGCATCTTATAAATAATTCCTCACTCGATGTATATTTCCCCCAGACAATCTAATGCAAGTCATAATATCACCAATTTTAAAAAGTAAGAAAAAGTGTGTGTCAGACAGGAGCAACTACCGCCCTATAGCCGTAGCCACGTCTCTTTCAAAGTTAGTAGAACTGATTCTTGAGAGACAGATGACAATATATATGAACACTGCAGGTAACCAATTTGGCTTTAAAGTGAAACACGGCACAGAAATAGCTCTCTTTGCACTAAAACAAGTTATAAATCATTTCACCGACAATGGCTCTCCCATGTATCTGTGTTTTCTAGACGCTAACGCAGCATTTGATAGAGTGCATCATTACTCTCTGTTTAAGTGTATGCTGGAGAAACGAATGGCACCCTACATTGTAAAATGTTAAAATATTGGTTTCAAACCAAAAAATGCTATGTAAAATGGGGGCGAAAACATCATCAGCATTTTGCATAACTAATGGTATACAACAGAGAGGGGAGCTCTTTCCCGTTCTGTTCAATATCTTCATTGACTGTATCCATACAAAGTTGAATGCAGCTGGACTAGGCTGTCATATTAACAACTAGAGCAATCTGAGAACGCCTACCTACGCCAAGCGAGGCAACGGTAACAAAAAATTCAAATTGGCTTTGAAACCATAATTTTCTTTGTATAAACTCCAAAGTCTAATCATTTGTGCCTTTTGATAGTAATAACAGCTTGTGCAATTTTCTTGAAGATCCGTTCGTAACTTTTTCAGTTGTACAGCTAACAAACGTTAAGACAAACATGAGTCAAACATACAAACGAACAAACCGATATGCATAAAAATTTAATCATTTATGTCTTTTAACATTACAAATAACCCGTATATTTTCATGAAGATCCATTCATTATTTTAAGAGTTACTGTGCTAACAAGCATAAAATGAAAAACAGTGACAAACGAACGAACAAAAAAACACATCATTACCAAAACTTGGTCATTTACTCTTTATTATATACCTAACAACTCATGCTAATCTCATCAAAATCCATCCATAACTTTTTGAGTTATGACATTGAGAAAAATGAGGCAGACAAACAAACAAACGGATGGACGTATCTTCACCAAAAGTTAATCATCTGTTCCTCCTAACATACCTAAAAATCCCTGTAAATTTCGTCCAAATCGGCTCAGCACTTTTTGAGTTATCTTGATGACAAACAGACAAACAAAAAGACAGACAGAGAGACAGACAAACAGTCAGACAGACCAAGGTCTGATAGCACAAGTCTGATATTTGCTCAAAAATACACTGATTGTTTCAACGTCAGGACCAGGAAATGTGCATGGAGTCTACAAAAAGGATTGAAAACTCCAACAACTTATTGATAAAGACTATCCGTAATGGCCCTGGTTACAAACGATGTAATATATATACGATGGCAGCGCATACTGTTGCCTGACGGAGGCCAAGCAATGGGGTGTAATGATGTCTAGTACCTAAGATCACTGCGACATGTGCTGTGTGTAAACTAGAAATAAGATACATCCTCCTGTGTACCATATATCATTCCAATTTTGTAGTGTCAATGAGTACTTAATAAAGATTATTATTATATCAAATTTTTTTCCTACGCATACCTGGAGTAATCCAATAGGTAGCATATACGTCGTGTCACAGCTGTTTAGACGCAGACGCTTGCAATACAGACTAGGATGCTTTTAGAATAGGCCTACGACAACAGTCAATATTTTCAACATTTGGGAGGTAACTTCGTAGTTCATCAAGGTTTCCTACCATCCGATCAGCTAATACAGCAAACATAAACTGAATGTTTTTGTCCATACAAAGCTCCCTAGTATACAAATTCATATGAGATTTTTGTGTTGGTTTCGCTCCTACTCAGAATATTCCTTCCAGTCGAGCAGCTTCTGAAAAAACGCGCAATTTTTACCACAATCAGACGAAACTACAACAATCCGGTATAGCCAACAGAAGCCCAACTCACAAAATTGAGCTCTTTGCAAGCAGATACCTGAAATAATAACACTATAAAGTTCTTCGTTTGGTAGCAATTTGACTCTGTAAAGATAAAATACACACCTATAAAACTTTCTTGAGATGTGTAACACGCTCTTGGATAACATGCATACTCTCAATTTCGAGCAGAAACAGTACAAACCGCCGTGTATTATGTATTATAATGGCAATAAATGCTGTTGAAAATAGTTTCAAATCAAATTACGTTCCAGTTTTAGGATGGTCCTTATTATGGGTGGCACAGAAGTAACTGCTCGCCAAATTTTGAGGGCTGAGAATAATTGTAGAACATAAAATTTCCGTCCACTTTACGTGCCTTGCATCAATTTTTTTAATCATCTATATACTACTGTTCTATATGTAGTGCACAGGCTACGCATGCAATTCATCACTATGGTTCCATTTTTTATAAGACGGCACAAATTCTACGGTAATATGAACCGTTTATCTTGGTTTTATAAACCATCCATAACAATATTCCACACGTAGTGAGTGAGTTACACAGAGAATTTATTACTTCACGCATTGTAATAATGTTCACAGTAGTAATATTAAGATGACAAAAGCAGTTGTATTTTGAGTAACACCCTGTTGCAATATGCACTGATAACCATAGACAATATAAAAAACGAGAACGACGAGAATTTTAGTAAAATTGTAAGCGTTTTCGAGTGTTGAAAAACTGAAGGAACGTAAAGGATTGCAGAGCCGTTCTGTTATAAAAGTGAAGTTCAGAAGGATTTAGTAGAGTTCCTAAAAAAATATTGCCCCGAACCCGTTGAGTCGTCGCTAAAGATCCGTTTAGCATCTGTCACTATAGTGCTGTTTACAACTAGAGCACTCTGAGAGCGCATACCTCCGCCAAGCATGGCAACGATAAAGAAAAATTCAAATTGGCTCACAAACCATGATTTTCCTTGTACCAACACCAAAATCTACTAATTTATGCCTTTTGATATTATCAACAGTTTCTGCCTGCAATTTTCTTGAAGATCTCTTCATAACCTTTTGAGTTATACTGCTAAGAAACAATATGACAAACATAAGTCAAACATACAAACGAAAAACCCATATGCACCAAAATTTAACCATCTATGTCTTTTAACATGACTAACAATTCCTGTACATTTCATAGAGATCCATTGAGAACTTTTCGAGTTGTTGTACTAACGAGCACAAAATTAAACACCGCAACAAACAAACAAATCATCACAAAAATTTGGCCAATTACTCTTCGTAACAAACCTAAAAACTGATGCAAATTTCAATAAATTCCGTTATGGCACCGAGAAAGAATAGGCAGACAAACAAACAAACGGATTGACGGATTTCCACCAAAAGTTACTCATCTGTTAGATGTTAACATACCTAACAATTACTGAAAATTTCTTGAAGATCCCTTCTTAACTTTTTGAGTTATCTTTGTGATAGACAAACAAAGAGACCGACAAACACGACAAAAAGATAACCTCCTTGGCGGAGGTAATAACGCTCTTAATACGTGAGTTCTAAGGTGCGTCATTGCAACCGTTGCTATAGTTCCTATCGATTATCGCTACGCGTATGAAGCTGTGAAGCATCCTAACGTGTTGAAAAAAAAAATTGAAAAATTATATACGTATACCAAAAATGCTTCTCGATTATCATTTTGCACATGAAGCAGTTAAGCGATCTAACGAGTTCAAAAGAGCTAAAACAGACAGTTTCCTGCTACATGCTTCTTATGAGTAACCATCATCATGCATAAGAGGCTATAAAGGTACCAAACGTGCTCAATAGAGCTAAAAATACTTGCCTACAACATTTTGCAAACGACATCGACGCAGGCCAAATAAATGGGCCTTTACTTTGATGTAAAGCGTTCAACGGAGCTAAAACAAGTGACTATAACAAGCTTCAAGTGATCTTCACTGAATCTATTATTGGGTAGAAAGATGAACAGGGGATCAAATTTTTTTTAGACGAGATTGGGCATTTTTATTATTTTTTCCTTTCTTAAATAGCCTACCACCAACCAACTGAGGTCCGCGATATAGTGCCTACATGACTCGGCAACTAATGGGAGGTAAGGCGTCGTCACTGGCCCAGTAGGCGCCCAAACCATCAACATGCTGCGCCGATTCCAGGCTGTTTGCTTTGGAATTATGTAGAGTTGGAACCGGATTATTCACAGCTCGAGTGGCTCCCTAAGTATCTTGAAATTGGTGAGGATTGGCGACGCCGAACGGCTCACCTCGCCAATTTCAAAGCGTAAACAGGTCGAACCTGCCATTTTAAGTAGCTGATGTATTGCTGCTATCGGACCGACTCCCTTTCTTTTTGTTAATTTTATTTCCATGTTTGATTTGTGTTCCGTAAAAGCCCCAGTGGCAAAAATTCGGTCAGAAAATCGCCCACAAATTTCAAATGCATTCGTCATGCACGTAGTCAGAGACGCCCGGAGGCTTGCGTTCAATTCTGGGGCCTCTACCCTGCATTGGCTGACTGTAAAAGCGCAAACCTAATAATTTCATTAATCATAAACGGCCATACCTTGCAGTTATCTCTCCCACACAGTGCTACGAACTGACAGTGAAATAAAAATATTCGTAGAGCGAATATGGAATTAATTTTATAACTGATTAGAAGCGTGCCAAAGGAGTTCATGTTCACACCGCCACTATGAGAGATGATACGTTGCAGCAAGTATATGCATAGAAAACTCCTTTAGTTATACCATCGTCGAGAATCAGGACGAAAATTGAAAGAATTGCACAATTCAGGAATCATTGTTTTTTTTTTTTATTCTTATTCTGTTACTTGGTATCGTCATTTATAGTTTAAACCGTTAATCTAACTAAGAATTTCTATATGGATTAAGAATAACTCAGTGAAAGAAATAACTCAGCGAAAGGTTGCCAAACATGCACTTACTGTTCCACTGTCTAAAAGTTTTCTGTGTAGGTATTCAAATTGAAAGATTTGGCTAAACCTAACAATGAAAATATGTTTACACGCGTCTGGCAATGTTCTGATTTAAACACATCAGTAATAGTAGGCGTAGGCATCTAAATTGCAGTCAAGTAAGTTTTGACGAAATCAAGGCAATGATTGAATTAAAGTCTCGACAACTTCGTTTAAAATCAAATAGCAAGTAAACATGATAATTTTACATCAATTGCTACTTAATGAACATGATGTACCGAGTGGCGACATACAGGGTATTTCAAAATTAGAGGTAAAAATTTTGACTATATTTGGAAAACGGGAAATAAACCGATTTTCACGAGTGACAAAAATTATAAAACTCCTTCTTTTTTGAGAAATGACCTGATCTAATACTTCAGGGGAGAGTCTCCCCAAATGTTTTGTTAATTTATGTGCTGATTTGAATGAAACTTGGTACAGATATGTAAAACTGAAAATAAATGTGGATTGGACTCCTGAACTTTTTCACATTTTCTCCTTAGAAAACGAATTATTCAAAGCAAACGGTTTTTCCGTTTTGTCGTTTTCAATAAAAAAATGGAAAAAAGTACATTGGTCTATCACACATTCTTTTTTTTGTTTTTACATATCTGTATAACATATCTGTTACATAAATAAATTTTTGTTTTTTTTTGGGTTTGCTGTTCAATTTTTCAAACCAAAATTCCTGACAAAGGGTTAAAAAAAGTTTGTTACTTCTTTACCGATTAGAACGAAACTTCTCACAGATACGTAAAATTAAAAAAGATTGTGGGTTAGACTCGTGTGCTTTTTCAGATTTTTCTCATAGAAAACGAATTATCAAAGAAAATGGAAAAACATATTTTCTTTCAATAATTCGTTTCTAAGGGGAAAATGTGAAAGAGTACATGAGTCCAATCCAAATTTATTTTCAGTTTATATATCTGTACCAAATTTGATTCAAATCAGTACATAAATAAACAAAACAACATTTGGGGGAACTCTCACCTGAAATATTAGATCAGGTCATTTCTCGAAAACGAAGGAGTTTTGAAATTTTTGTCATTCGTGAAAATCGATTTATTTTCCGTTTTTCTACATGTAGTAAAATTTTTCACCTCTAATTTTGAAACACCCTGTAGATCTAAATATCAGTATATTCATATTAATTTCGATAACTGAAAATCAGCTTCACCAAACTTTGGGTAATAACAAAACTATTAACGAAATCTACCGCAATATTTCCACCATCTCAGTCACACCAGTCAGTCGATGGGGGACCTGCCCCAACAGCCAGCAAACACATAAACATGACATCAAGCACGCCAAGCAGCCGTCAAGAACCCAAACCTCTCCTGCAATCTTGTATGTCCTGGGCGTCGTATTAGCGGCCACGGCTGTGTCATTTACTGAGCAAATTTGAGACATTCGTAAAGAGGAAAGCAATGCCGCACCGAACAAGTCTTCACAAAAGCAAGCTAAATTAATCGGTGAAGTCGTCTCATCCTAACTGGCCGAGGCGAAAAGCATGAAGATTCTGCCAGAAAATTTTTTTATTGCGTTACAGCTAGACAAACATGAGCTCAGGGGTCACGAGTGTCTTCTTCGTAAAATTCTTTGCCTCAGCTCAAAACAATTGAAGAGCCAACTGCGATATAGTACAGTAATCCTTACTGCAATAACGAACTTTCTTTGCTGAATCATAGTTACCGATTTTGAAGTAACTGTTTTCTCAAAAAAACGATGACATAAACATTGTTGATAAAGAGCAGGTAATTCACAGTTGAAGTAGGTGACCCTAAAAGAAAAAAAATATATAATTTGTTATCACCGCTCTGAAGTTACAGTGTTCACATAGCCGAATGCATATTACTCATAAAAAGTAATTGGGTGTAATCAAATTCATAGTCGAAACCTTATGTAAGTTTTCAATTTCAGTTTCTCAATAATTAGTTTTCTCAGTTTAATCACCTAAATTATAGTTGGATGCTCGTTGACGGCAATTCTTTTTTTTTTTTAACAATGTAGTCCGGTTCTTAACTGTACAACGGGAATACTACTTTCCTGAAACTCAAATTGTGAAGTTTATGTACCGATGGATATGATGGTCTTTATTATACAGTAAACCTGTTTTTAACGGCCCTCTAGTGTCCGACAATTGCTTTAAATTTGCATCCTGTTAAGCACGATCAAGTGTTAACCCCAGCACTCCAACGTCCTGTTACTCGAGGGATGAATCTTGTTTAACCTAAAAATGCCGACAAATAAAATCATGAAGACTAGTACGCTCAGTCAACCAATTGGCTTCTGTTTTCCGTAAGATGAACATAGATTTTGATTGCACTCATGTCTTGGCAGTATGACACTAGCTCAGAGCGGACAGAAACCTGGGCTTCGGCACCTCAATAGGAATGGGCTTCTTGCCCCACCCATGGGCAAAAATCTAACCCAATATGTACGACTCGAACACCATTGGTGTAATGCTTACATATTCACATGACTGCTGGGGAGCAAATCTTCTTCATTACTGCAACTTTTATTGACGCATGAGACTTTGAAAGCAATATAATTCAAAGGTATTAGGTGCACTGCACTATTTATGCGTGACCTCGAATTTCCATCGAGACTTTTTCTCAAAAAATCCCGTAAGGACGCCACACGTGAAATATGGCGGACTTTTCCTGGTATTAATTTTAAATTGCCAGTTGGAAGGAAATGTTCACAAATTGCTTCTGTTAGCTGTGTCACAGGTTGATGCGCATAAAGAACGAAATATATTTACTTGAAAAACGTTAACAAAACACGTCGTCTTCTCTGTGTGAGTGTGTATGTCAATGAGTTTTATAGATGGCACTAACTTGTAGAGGTGACCGAACCAATTAATACAGCATCATCGAGCGTAGCGCATGATGCTGCAATGCCTAATGGTTATTGTGAGAGCTAATGGTTTCAGTTAAGGTCTACAAGAAATGATGCATAAATTTACTTAGAAAGATTTCCTTTTGAATAGATGTCGTTTAACGATTAAACAATTTTGAAGAAATTATCAGCTCATTCATTCTGTCTTATATACTGTAACGCCAGAAAACTCAGCTACAAACCAAACAAGTTTAAGCAATTGCAACGCAAAAACTTAACTGGTATGCAACAGGTTGAACATGAGTCCACGTTATTGTAGCCACAGTTACCCCGTGTATAATCACGCAATAGCTCCGCTATTCAATACTAACATTTTATTGGCCTTTTCATTGTCTTAGAAAAGATTTATGATTGAAGTTAAACGCTCTGAACCCTGTAATGGGTCAAACTTATTCAAATTAAGGACCGCTTTTGAGTTATCCCCGAGGTATCGCTCCGGGAGGCCTCTGGAGATGAAGCGTCGAGGTGTTGCGAGGCATAAAAAATAGTGGGCCTCCCCTCGGCCTACCTTTTGTGTTGCTGGGCTTTGTTGAAAATTGTTGAGGCCTTTGTTGATGCCTGTTGCTTTTCCGCTCAATTCTCGACCATAATGATGAAAGCGGCGAGATGGGATGCCTACAGGGAAGGATCGATCTTATTCAGCGGCAATGCTTTGAGTGGTGCTACCAGCAAGCCTTTGAACCTATCCAAAACCCTCTCATTTGCATTAAGCATTCCGGTTGCTAAGCTGATAGGCCTATGGTTGGCAGCTTTATGGGCAACCTGCAGAGCATTCCAGGCTGCACACTACAGGAATGTCGGACTGGGAATCGTGGATTTCAATACAGCTCAATGAGAACAAAAGTAGACCGTGAGCAGGTTCTGGCGATACAAACTTGTACTAAAAGGAAACTTAGCAGAGCAAGGGTTAGACAGGCCATGTATGTGGGTAGGCACTGTATGTTTGATATTTTAGATGGTCTTTGCTACATTGTTGCTTGGAAAGAGAACATTGAAGCAGAGATGAATGCTTGCCGACAGCCCTTTACAGTTATTCCGCCAGGGAATGTTAGCAAGCAAATGCGATTGTGTCGATCTTAGGGCGTCAGTACTTAAAAGGCCTAAGCATGTTTCTCAGAAACCGTTACAGAAATAATATAAAGGATATTTAAATGCCAAAATGAGCGTTTTCCGAGAACTAAAATGAAGCACCGATTTATAATGGTAAGCATAATACTTTTGACAAGGGTGATAACATGCGTTAATTTGTTTTATTGTTATGCTGAAAAAACTGTTTCTTACGGTATGGTATGATGTCTTTGTTGAAATACTGCATCTAAATGCTTCGTACACCGTGCATGTTATAAAGACGATTTCAAAAAAAAATATTCATAAATACATATTTCTTTGAATTCAGCATAATTTTGTAAGTCTAAACTAGATTCCTCTTGGAAACACACCACCCGTAGTATAGCTCAACCTCCGTGACGAGAGTCAGCAAGTTGCATCTGCAGCTCAGCACAAAACAACCACCCTCAAAACAATAGCCGAACAGATACGGAACGAATAGACAGCGGTTGATACGCGGTAGAGACCAAACTGTCGCCAATATGGCCACAGCTTTCCTGGGCTCCATTAAGCTATAAAAATAATATATAGTCACTTAATAAAAGAAAGAAAACACTGCACTGTATAATTCATAACGATTGCATATTGAAACCCAAAAACACCATTCTGAACGGAACTTAGTAATGCAATTAATTTTCAACCCAGATTATCTTTCTTCACCATCATGTTTAGGAAATATAAAGAAACATATTAGCAAGAGTTCATTCAAATAAAATAAACAAGTTTACTGATTTCTACATACATTTTCGAAATTACCAAAAAATTAAAATTTCCGAAGAAAACATTTTTGTTATGAATCCCAAACTAGATTTAATATCAGGAATCCATAAAATCAACCGAATGTTTTATCAAAAAAAGTAGTATTCATATTAATCTCAAATTAGTTTTATTTAAAAGAATATTTAAATCAAGAGAATCCTTTCCTGATAGAAATTTTGGCCTGCTTCACTGTTTTACTTTCTTAGGCGGCCAAGAATGCTACTAGGGGTTACAGGACCTATAGTATACAGTAACCGCAAATTAGCTTTAATACATAGAATGTATTGTCATGTCAAGAGAAGAAAATTATGTACATTAAAAAATGATACTAACTAAATTTGACCTCTAGCAGCGCCAGCTGTTGCGCGGCCTCCATGGGACAGGACAGGCTAGGATAGAGCGAAAATCCGCTACCTAAATTACAGGCAGCTGCCAAAACATGTTTGAGCTTGAAACGAAGCAATGTCTTCATGTTTTTTTTTCTCCGTAGACTGTTCGCTGATTTTGAAACTAAGAAGTGTTCTTAGAAAGCAAGGAAAAGTGGTGACGGAAGAAGGAGAGAAAAATGACTAACCTTAGACAATAAGGAAATTTGTAAGTAAAATAAGGTGACGAAAATAAGGAACGCTAGAAAATAAGGAAACTTGCTTGTAAAGTAGCATAGTGAAGACAATTAGTAACACTAGAATATAAGGAAAATTGTCAGTGAAGTAGGAGAGAAAGCAGACTAGCAACGTCAAACACTAAGGAAAATTAGTAGTTACGTTAGAAAGTGATGAAAATAAGTAACGATGGAAAAAAGTAAATTATTGACGCTAGATAGCAAGGAAAATAAGTAACTTTGGGAACACGGGAAATCATGCAACGTTAGAAGAAGAGGAAATATAGCAACGTTAGAAAATCTGCACAGTTAGCAATACAAAAATTAGAAGAAATACTACCGCTAGAAATTGAGGAATACTGATCGATTTTGAATCAGTGAAAAATGAAAGGATAAAAAATTAAGGGTAAGCTATTGGTTTGCTGCCATATAAAACTGTTATTGGAAAAAGTGCTGCTAGAAACGACTGACAATTTTTGAAGCACCAAAAAAGTGGAATTATTGTGAAACGGAGACTGATACCGTCTATGTCGCGCAACAAAAAATAATGACTATTTTCCCATTGATGTATTTCCAATATCAGCTTCTCTGAATAAGTAAAACATACAAAATGATATGTTCGAGTGTTTCGTGCAGTCAGTGTTCTAAAATTTACACAGCCATCACTCTGTTAACTCTCTTTTTATGCGTAGCATAACAGGATTTTTTTATCCGACCTGCAGCTTTTTCTCTTTATAAAAGCTAAATGTAGCGTATATAATTAAACACGTCCTTTTATTTCTCATCTGTTTACAGGTAGTTATACCGAATCCCAAAATCCACGATACCTGCCAGATCGAAGGGTATCTTTTTCTTAACTAAACTGAGAACTCCTTAGCCTCAGAGACAATATAATTATACTTCCTCCCAGCCCTTAGCGCAATATTCCGATGATGCAGCGTACAGTGTTTTATTTAGCCACTGTAATGGAGATAATCCATTTTTTTTATTAGCTTCTGCCTTTCCGTAACTTTATTTCCGAGTTTTAGAGTCACTGCGTTGAATTCAACTTCATGAGTTGAACAGTTTGTGGTTTTCACCATAACTCTCTATTGCGCTATAGTGCCTTCGTCAGGGCGAAAAATGATAACAGCTGGGCACTATCACCTAGTGGCCAATGTCCAGGATGTGCTATGCTATTATTTTGTTCTATAAGGCCTTGTGCACAACCGCACTACATAATCGTATCTCTCCTAAACATGCTATGGTAAAAGTGCATTGGCCAACTTGCTGTAAGCATGAAGCTTTTGATGCTTAATATTCATAAAAGAATTATTTTTGGCCTAACTCGTCATATTTTATTATTAACACAATGGACGAACAAATACCAACAAATTTTCTATTCTCAACAAAATGTGAAGGGTTCCCTGTACTCACGAGAGAATATTCCGACGCTCACTATTTAAGGTTTTCCTGCAGGATACCAAGCAACCTGTAAGGTTTAGACCGGTAGGCAGGATACAGGTTTCGGTTAGAGGCACAGCCAGCTACTGCCCTCAATTCTTTCGGTGGTTGCACGCGTTTGGCAGTCCTATAGGACAACTGGCCTCAATGTGCGAGGCAATAATGTTTTAGTTCTTCTATGATTCATTGCAGACGGACGCGATGTATGCTCGCATCTCTCTCATACATGTATGAGAAACAGGTTGGCCATGGGACAACTGGTCAGTTCGAGGGACGATTTAGCTCTTTCATGGTCCATTTTAGAAGACCGCAATGGATACTCGTATCCTTAACCTACGTACTGGTAGGAGAAACAGGTTGGCTATGGGACAACTGGTCGGTTCGTAGGGACAATTTAACTGTTCTGTGATCTATCACGTGGGGACATTGCGTACCGTTCTCTACGATTCCTCATGCGGATACTATTGAGCATGGGCTGCCCATATGCAGAACCTGTCTTCGACATGTCCACCATTCTCAAAGTATGTCCAACCACAGTTAAATGGTAACAGGAATTGTAAAGGGAATATTAAAACCAGTGTGATGACATTCTTACACTTAAAAATCGATAGCATCATCGAAATGTCCTTTTAAAAAAAATGGTTTCTCGAAACGAGTTCACTACAACCGTTGGACTTTCAATTCGAGTCTCACCATGCATGCACGTACGGTAGTTTTAACGGACCTCAAATTATTAAAGGGATCCGCATTGATTGATTTTTTGCCCCGATTTAAATTGCGCAAGGGTTTAGGCCGCTTTATAAATCAGTATAAAAACTTGTAACTTATAACGGAACGGGGAAAAGGACGGCCAAGCACAAGGATCTTGACAATGTCCGTTAACGTTTTAATACGCTACTGCCGTAAATTCAGGGATGTAAAATTATGGAAGGGGTAATGATTAAACGTGTTCATTAATGAAAGTCATTTCAGTAAATTGGGACTTTTGAACTATGTACTTTTTTCTGTACGAAACTCCCGATCATTTCTAGCTAGAATTGGAATGGGTTTTATAATTCTCCCCTCTAAACAATTCATTACCATTTGAGTTCTTATTATATGTAATAGAGACGTGTAGATAAATTAACAGTTGTACAGAAGGATATGTTATCACTAGAATATTCGTAACAATCGGTATCTCTGTACGCTTAGCTAATTCACAACAATATCAACTGAGTTACCTGCTTGGATTCATTGTTGCGTCAAAATTCTTCACATAATGTTCGCGTCTAATTGAACCAGTCTGGACGAAGAATTAACAGAATTACAGTGTACTACTTCCATAGTGTATAAGCTCCATGGTGTTGCTCAAAATTAATATACTTGAATACATACTTTGAAAATTTTGTATAATAAGTGGGTGTACATTAGTTTTATTGTTTGCCCGAATAGTTAAAACCTAACTAGCGATGGGCTTGAAATCATTTATAGTTGTAAGAATGTAGGTAAAATTTTCATTCTGTATTTTTATATCCTATGATGTGTCATATGATTTCAACAAAATTATTATTATTTTTCTTTTAACGCAGGTTCCGTTCCATAGATCTCTGAAAATGAGCCCAGCTTACACCCTGCACGAGTCGTCATTGTTTCCTTCGATCGGAGCCAAACACTGCAGGCGCAAAGTGGGACACCTAAATTAATGCAGCACAGACCCAGAAGTCCCGGGGACAATGCAGTATAGGTGTCAAAGGAAGCGAATGCAAGCAAGCATGTGAACATAAGAGGTACGTGTCGTGAGCCCGAGCACGCGAACTGACTTGTGTCACTCGAATATCCATACTGCAGGCAGGCCTATGCATACAGAGAGGGTAAAAACACTTGCCGGAGGGTGTCGGGAAGGAAACAATGCGGTGTTTTTAAAGCGCGTGCATTGACTTTGTGTCTGTCGGATATAAGCCTACTGCAGGTGTGCAAATGCAAAGGAAAAAGCACTCACTCTATGTAGGCTGAAGACATGGACACAATGAGGCTTGTATTGTATAAAGTACATGCATGCACTGCCTTCATGTCATTCGGATATGGATACAATGCAGGCGGATGGGGGCTATAAATGGTTAAAAAAAAGTGTATACAGAGAGCGAGCAGCAAGCAAACGCTCGTGTGCTTTCTAAAGTACATAAGCTGTCTCTAGTAATCTGGCTACGCATACTGCCTGCATGTGACCTATGTGTATCTACAACCAAATCGGAAATTTATAGGCAATTATCGGGTGCCTAGCAGTAAATAGTGACCGCTATCGGACAACATCGGATAAAAAATGCCCATATATTTCCCATTGGGAATGGACGAAGGGAAGCAAGCACGGTGGCATTGAGGCAACTAAGTAGTTTTAAAACATATAAACTGAATAGGTATTTCTGAAAATGCATCCTATAGGTTGGTAGGTAGGCAAGGCATACAAAATGATGAATGTAGGGTGCAAGCAACGACAGCATGACGGGCCGTCAGCCCAAGCACGCGAACTGACTTTGTGTCAATGGAAAATGCTGACTGCAAGTGTGACGGGCCTATGCAGAGAAGAAAAGCATTGTGTGAAGGGTGCAAGCAAAGCAAGGATACAATGACTGCGTGAAAGGACTTATGTCACTCGCATGCGCGTACTGCACGTGGGCTCGACTTTTAAGGTTAGTATATGCAGGCACAAGAAGGGAAACAATGATGTGCCTTTGAAAACACGTGCACCGACTTTGTACCGGTCGAGGCGCTGCATCTGTGTTGGGGGTGAATGTGTACAGCAAAAGAGTATTGTGTACATGATGTAAGCAATTAAATTGCGTGTTTTTTTTAACCCTAAACTTACATGTATGCACGAAAACTGACTTTGCGAGATGTTTAAGTGACTTCACTAAAAAAAAAAAATCAACACTAGGGGAAGTAAAGCAAGGAAATTAAATTAAAATCTAGAACTTCATACATGGTGCAATAGAGGAGCACACATAAAGTTTCAAATACTGTAACGAAATCCGTCAATCAAGCAAATTTATTAGTAAGGACGAAAGAAGATGGTTTGTGTACTAAACATATTGGCAATTAGTCACATTAGTAGATTTCTTAGCAATGGAAACGTTTTTTCTCTTTGAATTAATTAGCAAATTATACAGCGAGTCCTCTCTGTACACAATGTTTAGCACTAAGCACTATCTTCTTTTGTCCTTGCAACTAAATGTTCTTGGTTACCTCACACCTAGAAATTTTTCGGTGCGTTCTCAAATACCGCCAAAAATAACATATTCTAGAAGAGAAGAGTGTGTCCAAGTTAGCAACACGCCAGCCATAACTCCATAGTATGGAGAAGACTGATGAGTCATGGACGTTTGTAGGTGCATTTGACAAAAACGAGCCGCGGAAAGAAATTGAGCTCGGGGAAACAGCGCAAACGAGTTACCGAACGCCATGCTTTACCATTACAAAAAAAGGAGACAGAGAGAGAAACTATGCGCACCGTCATTGTGCGTGCGCATACATATTACACAAAAGCATACATCCAAATGTGTGTGATCTCGACCGCCTCTGCTTGGTCCCGTTTGATTTATTAATAAAGAGCTAAATTGACGAACAACAGCGAGTCGTCACGCCACGACTGATGAAGAAGACAAAGGTGATAGTCACGGAGTTCACTATAGCGGCAGTTTGTGTCCATGTTGGTTTGTTGTACATGAGGCCAATGCTTACAGTAAATGGGCGCTGAGAATTTATGGGAGAAAAAACAAGAGTTTTTGCGGAAGGTCGCCGCACGCATAACATGACGCGACGGTGGTCTTACGTGTACTGAGCCCCCAGGCCCGAACGGACACGACTTCCTGCAGTGCAAAATTTGGACTCACACGATACTGTCGCCAACACAGCCTCGCTACTGCAGGATGTAAGCATTAAACACAGTCATAGTACAAAATATTTTATAGTTTTTAGCTTAACCCTATTCATCTCAGGCTGTGTTATATTTCTACAAGTGTTCTTTGTCCTGTTGTATAACTACGAGTGGGGCAAAAAAGGCTGTGCCGCGTAGCAATATACGCTGGTTCAGATAGGGTTAATCCAAGCATGTTCAGTGAACGAAGTTCGATCAAATGTGTTTCCTGTTGCAATATGTTAAACTTAATTTTTTCCAAGCTGAAACTTTGCCGATTTTATTAGGATTGTGCTCAGCATGGCATCGCGTGGCCTAGATTGGCTCACTAAATTAACCCTTAAATGCATAGCGTGCCATATATGCAGCATATACCAATAGTGTTATTTCTACGGGTGTGCTATGATTAAATCAGGCATTAAAGGGTTGATTCAATTTACTGAGTAGATATTCTGACTGTGGTTGAGTCAGAAAGTCTCCTTAGTCAGCCATCTACATAATGATCGTACAACGCTTTTCTTTTTTCTTAAATTTTCTATGAACAATGTTTGAGAGGAAGAATGACTTTTGTAAGCCTGTCATTATAAATCCCCTTGAATGCCTGTTTCAAGCGAAAACGTAGCATTTGAATTCCAAAAAGTGTAGCCCCACGTGTATGCCGATGTTAAAATCAGTTTGGTAAAACTTAGGGGTTGAACCCTATATACTATGCACTCAGTAAACTCTACTACCACAACCACCGTAGTTACGATCGTCTTAACGGTTACCATTACTGCTACTATTAGTATTTCCCAACCAGTACCCATTGCGACTATCATTGCCTTCTATAATAGTTACTGCGGCAGTTACTCTTTACTTTCATAATAAAATAACTAATAATAATGTTGCCTTACTGCTAAAAGTACCAATGCCGCTATCATAGCGATTAAAACTGTCACTGGTTCCCTTTCAGTGAGATGAACACGACCTGTCGGTATTGCTTGCTACCTGTGCTTGGTACAGCACAGGTACTCCACTGAGTGGGTAGGGTGGCTGCAGCTGTGCCTCAATTGCCACAAAAGAGCGGAGTCGGCCACAATTCTGTCACTGATAGATATAGAGATATTTACCATTGCTGTTACTATCTCCATTAAAATTACAGCTCCCAGTACCACTTCTACTACTATGTATTGCTGCTGCAATGACCAAGAGAATCGACTGACGTTATAATAAGCTACTATATACCATAGCAACAAAAGTACAACCGCTTACATTTCACCGATATTCGTAATACCTAAACCATACCATTTTCCTATTCTTCACTATAAGTCCTGGCATTGCAAATAATGAGTGTCATACTTATTATAAGCGTCAAAAAATAATTATAAACGGCGCAAAAGCCAGAACAAATGAAGTGCTGCGTTTTATCAAGGTGGTGTGAAAGTCTATCAATTGGACAGAGTGGGACTGCTACTCTTATCATTACTATATCTATTAAAATTAGTATTCTCACTATTACTGCAATAACCATTAAGCTATCTATCATCAGCGACATAATACTTAAAAGGCCACCGACACGATAAAAACCTCTCGAAAGGTACCGTTAACTTTTCACTTTTCGCAGGTCTTGGCATAACCACATACGGTACGAGCGCCGAAATAGGCCGGTATATGGCAGCACACTGGCCACAACTACGACCAAAAAGTGCCACACTTTATCAAAGTCGCGCATAATTCTATCAGTTGGACAGCAAGTGGCAGTTACGGTGTCACTGATATGATCAGCGCTGTCACTGCCGCCATAAATCTCACCCCGAATAAAATTAGCCCGCCGGGATGAGGACGACGCCGACGACAGAGCGGACGCAAAGTGAATAGCGGCGACGGAAGTGAACTTATTTGGTAATTAGAAAATGACTGTGTTTTTAGGAGAGGATCATGCGATGAGCTGTGGCGGGCGCGCGGGTTATGCGTATACACCAGAGAATGAAGTCCCTCCGGTCCATAGCGTGATATTAATGAACTCACTTCCGACGTGTCATGGAGCAGGAGAGATCCATATATACACACACATACATACGCACACGTGACTTACGGCTTTGTGTCATCGCTCTAATGTTATTGAGAAAACAGTGAAAAAAATATTAATTTCCGGTTATCCAGGCATGGAAATTATTCTCCCTGGCCGGAGACAAGAGACGAATTGCATTTCGTAGAGCATCCGAAGCTGCGTAACAAATAAGTTAAAATAAAGAGGACCTTCACTTTAGCGCGGATGATGGCTGTTAATGGTAAAAGCGCGTCCCAACTAGCGACTTTAACCATGATAATCTAGTCAGATTAGTTTGAACTCGTCTCGAACCTATAATTAGAGCTCTCGAGTCTCGACTGGCAACTCCGGATCGAGTTTCAGATATTAAGGGCCTTAATCGTAAGCCGATGACGTTTGAGAATATCAAATACGCAGCAAGACTGAGTTTTCGGCAGTACCAAGCGTAACCGATTAGCGATTAAAACTCGATCCAAAATGGTGAATCGAGAGCTTATGCCTAAAGTCCGGCGAAGTTAAAACCAGTTAGCTTAGAAGGGACGAATTAAACCCGTTTCTTGTTACGTTGCAGGTAACATGAGCCTGGAAGTAACGCTGTCTAACTGCTAATAGTGCGCACCAAATAAAAAGAAACGTAAATTTTATTTCTGCTCTCATTCTACGCAACAGAAGACGTGAGGTAATAATGTTTTACTACAAATTTCGTGAAATGAAAACAGAAGAACTAGATTCTTAAATGTTTCGCTTCATTATTCAGAGTAGCTGAAACATGTATAATCTTCAATTTCCTCGTGTATTTCCAAGTTTATATAAAAAATAAACACAGTTACATAGTGGATAGGTATAGGGCAAGTTCTAATTTACACGGGTAGCTAATTTGATCTGAACTATTTCATTAGTTTGAAAAGCAGTTCGACAAATACACATTCATCATTAGCAACGTTTGTTACAATGCACCCAATTTAACAGCTGTAAGCTTGTTCACGATAGAAGTTGGCAAACAACTGTATTAGCAATCACATGTTTAGTATTTCAGTTAGTCCAATAGTAAAGAAGCTTATTGATCTCAAACTGCCGATACGCTGCAGCTGCTGCTGCAAGTAAACTTATATTATTAATCTCAGTTCTGAGTATAAACATCAGCCCATAAGTTTCATCAATAAATTGCTAGGAAAACAAGCTTATTTATTTTTGAAAATGCGTCGGCAGGGAAGCGGCGGCGACTGTACATCCATTTCTGTATGTGGGACAGGACACAGGAGCTGCAGAAGGGTGTTCAGTCTCCGTTCAGAGCATAAAAGGCCTAAAAAATAGGACTCAAAAGGCTAAAGGCGCAGGCACATAAGAGGGATGAAGGGAAGCCCTGCACGTAGGAATTGGATGACGCAAGGCAATACACAGCGGAGGTTAGGCTTTGTTCTTTGATTCTGATTCACCCTTCCGTCCTGTGGTGTACGGCGCTCTTCTTCCGACTCGTACCGTTTAATGCCTCCTAAGAGCCTCATTCTGTGTGACTTAGAATACCGATTGAAGATACGGTGTAAAAAATAGAAATAAAAATAAATAAATAAAAAATAAAAATAGAAAATGAGTAAATAAAAAATACAGGAAAATTTCATCGGTATCAGGGCAAAACAGACTAATAAGTATATCGCGTCTGTTACGCTAGTACGATTACATGCCATTTATCAACATAAACTCTCAGTTCGTTAGTTGCAACAATAATTGTGCCTCTGCGAGAGGTGGACACTTTTTCTGTTGAATCAACTAATTTAATGCTCTATCGATACCTTGCTTCAGTTTCTCATTCCGACAGACGAAAAACAAAGGTGCACCAGCCTCACAGACCTGCCTTTGGGGTCTACATGTCTTTTCCTCATCTGACCAATATTTTAGAGTTTCAGGTTCAATTGAAGCCGTACATGAGGAACACAACATTTACAGGACGTTTAAAAGAAGACTCGCGCACTTTCACTGGAATTAAACCTATCACACCTAAATTAAATAATACTAGCTGGGACCTGTGGAAAGTCCACACAAGAAAAGCACTGTGCTTCAGTGATATCTCGAACCCGTATCATCTTAATTTATTTAGCTAATACTAAAAGAAGCTTTGTTAATTGAACAGAATAAAAGCATTGTTACTCACTTATAATGCCCTCCGACCTGTATCAAGTGTACGAAGCACGAAAATTACATAGCGCGAAAGTATGTTCCAAGCTAAACCGCCAAGTTTCTGCCCATGAGCCGAGAGCAAGTTGGCATCTCCAGCTTGAAAGAGAGCAAACTTTGTGCTCTTCTGTCCCGAGGTGGTATCCAATATACCGAAAGTTTCGCAATTTTACCCTATCTAATTGTGAAACCGTAGCGGTTGCACTAAGGAAGGAACAAACGTAGGGAGGAACAAGCACATTAATATTATAGACTTCTCGAAGAAATATCACTATCGTTATAGGTCGAGTAGGTGACCATTGGGGTAAAAGGATTTTAGGCATCTCTTAGGCATTTTTTCTTCAAATCACGTCACACAGAATAACTATGTGAGGTCTGGCGTACAAAGACAGTGGTCTGCGATACCCGTTAAACAAGCTCAAATAGGATTGGCATAGGACTTCCGTAGCACCACAGAGCTCACTACTCACCTGACACGGATGCCCGGAATCATCCGAGTTCACAGGGCTCGCCCAGCACCACAAGACTCACCACTCACCTGATACTGTAGCCCGGGACCACCTGAGTCCATACAACTCCCCCAGCACCACAAGACTCACCACTCACCTGATACTATAGCCCGGGACCACCTGAGTCCATACAACTCCCCCAGCACCACAAGACTCACCACTCACCTGATACTGTAGCCCGGGACCACCTGAGTCCATACAACTCCCCCAGCACCACAAGACACACCACTCACC
>LQNS02278097.1:20269670-20317290 GCA_001587735.2 Parhyale hawaiensis
GCCCGGAACCACCTGAATCCACAGGGCTCCCCAAGCACCACAAGACTCACCACTCACCTGATACTGTAGCCCTGGACCACCTGAGTCCATACAACTCCCCCAGCACCACAAGACTCACCACTCACCTGATACTGTAGCCCGGGACCATCTGAGTCCCTACAACTCCCCCAGCACCACAAGACTCACCACTCACCTGACACTGTAGCCCGGAACCACCTGAATCCACAGGGCTCCCCAAGCACCACAAGACTCACCACTCACCTGACACTGTAGCCCGGAACCACCTGAGTCCACAGGGCTCCCCCAGCACCACAGGGTTCAAGTTTCTCACATACATTAAGGTTTAGAAAAGAGGTCAGGCGAGACCCAGTGTTGCCATCAATAGAGACAGGGTTCCCCTGAGTTTAGAGGCAGCAGGGCGGAGGTGCAATTGTTGAGGCCTCTACTGCGCATTCCAACCATAGCCCTGTACACTGCGCTCTGCTGCTAATTATTCGTACGACATGTGCGATCCGCCTATGTAAAGCGAAATATTCTACTGTAATTACTTAAGCAATCAAATAGCTAATTTGGACAGAGTTTCCGGCGGTAGTCGAAATCGATTACGTTTGCCATGAGCTGTCTTTTGTGTAGATGACACCCATAGTAATTCGCTTTCTAGGCGCTTCTGAAGACATAAATCAACTGTTGATCTCAATTTCCTATACGAACTGAAAAAAAAACGAAATTATCAGGATTTCCCCCCTGTTATAAAGTCCTTACAATTTAGTTACCTAACCGGTTTGTGGTTATTTTGAAAATGATAAGAAATGCAAAAAACTGAATATAGAATTAGAATGTTTGAGTGGTTGCTACCAAGTATAATGACCACAAAAGTCTTAAATTCAATCCAAATCATGCAGCACAGACTGTCCAATTTGTGGCAGCTTTCACTGAAAAGAAGACACAGTAAAATTTAAAAAGTGGTGAATGCTACACGATACTCAAACAATGATTGAATTGCGGATTGTCACCTGATATAATAACTACAAACTTCAAAAACTAGCCAAACTACAACACTAAGCATAAAGAAAAACGTTATACATGGTTACCTGTCTAACTGTTTTACCCATCCTGAAGGGTCTCCTTGCAATATCCCTTTTCATTGCTTTTTCTGTTACACCGAGAAAATTATTGAATCTAACTCGATATTCCTGTTTGCAAGAGGCATCCGTGTGAAAAATTGGTCTTGATCCTATGGTGAAATAATAAACGTACTTTGTTAGCAATTCCAGTTTGTATTAAGATTTCCGTGTGAAAAATTGTTTGCGTTCCAGTTTTTGGGTGCGGTCGAGCCACTTCCAGAATGCTATTTCAGATTCCTACAGAAGGAGTCAAACTGGCTACAGTGAAGATATTCCAGTTTTGTGTAACCGATGCTCCTTTTCTCTGAAAAGGGAATTCGGTTTTGGTTCCCGTGTTGCCGAAGAATGGATTGACCTAGGACTGGTTTGGGACATGAGACAGGGAACATTACGACAGGTTTTCCAGGTGATGCACCTAGAAAACTCCATTGACGTATAATACATTGGATTAATTTGATTAAAATATAATACTATATGAAAAATAAATTGACTTTAAAATAAAGTAGACAAAAAATTATATGCTAATATTGTAACACATGAAACAAAATATATCATAATATGATAGCTGTAAAATCCAATGTCTTGGGATGACTAAACATCAGTAAGCCAGCAAAAACTTCACAAAACTATGTTAATTATTTCTTACTCGAGCTGACGTTGACACAGACCGACTACAATATGCTGTCAGAACATACTATATTCGTAATAGTACGTGAGACGCTATCACTGTAGAATGATTAGACGTAAAATGTACAATACAGATACCTAAGCAACTAGACTACCACGGAACAGTAATAGTCAAAGGAGGTACTTTAGAGACAGAGTGATACCAATGATATGAATTTTAATCGATAATATACTTTGGAGCACCAATTTAACCATAGACACAAATTTAGGTGACCGAAATAGTATTTTTAGAAATGCAGTCCGTGAAGTAAGTAAAGTATTTCAAAGATACACAATCATAATGACGGAACAGAACACTAAAAACAGAATAATATGAAGACACCACCAACATAATAGATAAATTTAAAATAATACTATACTAAAGAGATACTTGATCTCGAAGAACGGTCCAGGAAGACAAATTCAGAGAGCTAGCAACGGCCCTCTCAACCGGACGACAATTTAACCTGTCACCCGGTCGCTGTATGGAACTGCCTCAGGAACGGGCAATTCCAGCACAAAGGGACGTGACCATTTCAAAAGCCCCAGGTCTTTTTTAAAGCCTGTTCCTGTCCAGGATCAGCTGCGGCAAAAGCAACAGCTGCCCATGAAGGGCCATTGAGATTGATTCTGATCACTTTCGGTAGTGTCCGTTGGGCTTTAAAAAAAGGAGACGTGAGAATCACGAAAGAATTGGAGGCTTGGGCGTCGTGGCAACAGTCCGGCGTGTCAATCCTGCTGGGAGGTACCTATAGGTATCCTATATACGTACGAGCGCACACCTTCGTTCGTTCGTTCTCACTGGTCGTGGTCAGGAAGGCGTTAGGACATTTTGAAAGCGCTCGCTGATGGATTAAGTATATTGGCAAAGGATACGAACAATAGAGCTTCGGAATAGGAACTTGTTGCGATGAGGCAGTGACTGCTGATCTGGGAACAGAGCAAATCCGTAAAAAAGGAACAATTGCATTGGACAGTAGACCGTTACGATCTGTACTCGGACCATATACTGTACGTCTGGAGAACGGGCTGGTTGAAATAACATACAGTATTATGAATTATTGCAGTGGGGAAATTACTAATGCAGATGTTGGTTATTTCAATGAGCCAGTTGTCTTTGAGAACGATTCCTCAATTTTAATGCTAGCTATATAAATATTTGAAAACCTAGAAATACATATAGGCCAACTGTATCTATGTCAGGGTAACTTCTAATTCAATTCATTGGTATTATTGAAATGACGCTATGCATTTAGGTAAAAAAATAGTGAAACTGGCCTGGTGTACACAGTACTTAATTAACAGTATTTTTTTCACAAGTGTTTTATCGCCTCCACTTTCACTCGTGCAATTGTTTCGTTTGGGACCTTTAATTTTTTGCAGGAGTTAATTCGAGTGTCGCGGCCGCTGCAAGGAACTTTGAATTTCTCTTCGGTCGTACCAGATGCAGAGATCCTTGGACTTACTGAGCTCAGGAAGCAAGAAAATATACGTTAGACTGTTCTCTGGTGCAATGTTCCTCGTATTTTACGGTCGTCCGAACACCTTTGATGGTTTCAGGTGTTTCGAAACGGCGACCTGGCTCTCGAGACGGCTGATTTTCTTGTATCTTTTTCACAGGTAACGGCTACACAGCGTTACTGAAGATACTGACGCGTACCTACACAGAGAAAGAAATATCTCTGTAGGGGTGAGTTTACATTGACCTTTAAAAAAAGTAAATCTAATTAGATTTCTTCTTTTAAGTTACTTTATGAAGGTAAATATGAGCTTATCGTTTATGAATTTCAATGCGTATACGCAAAGTCAATCCTATCTGTATCAGACTCTGGTATCTCGCTACAACGGCTCTTCCCCTTAGATATACAATAGGACAAAGAACCTACGTGGTTTTATTTCTCTGCCTGATAAAAATAGGGTTAGTAACTTGAACCTGACGCTTTAGAGCAGCGCACGAACTACAGGCAGTTGAAAAAAAATGGGCACGTGCACAGTAATATGTATAACTTCAACCTGGTGCTGTGAAGCTCTCAAGACAGTTGACATTACTGTATGTATTTCACCTGTAGATAACGGCTACACGGAGGGACTAAAAATGATGGCGAGGGCATGATATTATCAAAAATACAGGTGGTCGCACAATGTCGGATGAGCGACAATTTTATTTTAGAAAAAAGTTTTGCCATTGAAATTTAGCATTAGAATTAATTTCTAGCATCCACTTCAGCTATGGTATTTAATGTTTTCTTAATCTTACATCATCCCAAATAATAATAACAACATGGTAGCGTTTGCATGAATGATAAATGGTATAGACACTAATCCAATGAAGGCCAACATCCTATTACTGGTAGGTAGTCTTATGTCCACTGCCGAACGGAAACGTGGTTATAAAATAAATTTTTTGAATTTGTCTCGTTTCAGAAGCAAATTCTCTTCTTGTTCCAAGTTTGTTATGAAGTATGCAATGGTTGAGTCGCCTACGGGGCGAGGTGGCACCATTGTAGAACGTTATAGAAGATACGAATAGTATTTGTTTCTATAATAATTCAGCGACCTCAATACTAGCCTTTAATATGGGTTGCCATAACGGGTTGGTAGATAGAAGGACTTGGCTGACACCGCATAGCTGAAAGATGTGTATTGAACAAAAATATACAAGCGTGTCATATAATTCCGAATGCGCGGGCGTTGTGCCACTCTTAATGCTAATTCAGCGAAATTACGAGGCAGTCAGTTACTCAACTCCTGTTAACAGCGTATTAGAAAAGAAATTTTTCTGATATCGATTTACAGAAGGTTTCGTTGAAACTCTTCGGTCCTCTCTTAAGACGAAAGGCTCTAGAAGTGATTATCATTGCTTCAAAAATATTTACTGAAGAAGCATAGCATGATAGATCAAAACCAATTCATTTCATTCTATTGAACCTCTTTCTCTTTTTGTTATCACGAATTTCTACAACGCCCTCGAAAATGAGACTTCAAGAGAATCTATTGTTGACTTATACATTCAAGTTCCAGTGCAAAATTTCACTCTGGTCTCCACTGATGAAGTCCCTTTAAACTTTATCCAGCAGTTCCTTAGAATTTTTATCCAAAGAATTATATTACCACTCAAAAATGAAGTCCCTTTAACTTCATCTCACTTCCTTACAATTATTATTGCGTGGCCCCAAAGTTGCGTGGCAGCCCATGCGTCACACACACAACGGACGGCATAACTCAGTATTATTCCCAGAAAAAGAATCGTTGATATGAGCTAAAAATATATTCGGTCAGCCGAAGCATTGTGCCGTAACTCGTCCGTCTCTGTATTATGGAGCTTCTGTTGTAGAGGCGCGTAAAAAAGCAACGAGATGGGCTCGGCCTAGACTTGTTTACCTGGCCACGCTCAAATTCCCACGTGTGTTTGGAATCGTAGCTTCAGGAATGGGACGACCGACCATTCCACGCGAGCTTTTCCCATGTCACTGTCCACAGCAGGCAGCATTTAGAGCTGGTCATGCCAACGGGCGGAAGCTCAGAGGATGCGTAGATGGACTAGCTCCGTGTAGGGGAACTGCTAAGGGTGGTAACTGATTGATGGCAGAAGTACCTACATCATGAAAAAGAGGCTGGTAGGAGAGCAACATCTGCCAAGATCGTTCATAGGTGAAGGCAGAAAGCAAGATGTACGAATGAACTGACGCTTGGAAGACGTACATTTCGGAGAACAGGAGCGAGGCAGGTTCAAGGAAGATAGATAGTACGTGAATGGATGTATGAACTAACGAATGGAAGAAATGACCGTGCATTAGGAAGATGAGGTTAGCACGAAGTAGGCATCTGGGACAGCAGTGCATAGATAAAGGTAGATAAATTTCTGTTTCAACAAATTCATGGAAAAAAGTACATTCTGCTGAAGGGGAAGGTAGGGAGGCAAAAAAAAAAGAAAAAAAGAGTCTGAAATGGGAGGAGACAGAAAAGACGATAGCTCTAGCTATATGTTTGCGACTTAGCTAAAGGTGGAAGTACAGTAGTAGTAAGAATTAGTTAACATGAGTGAATAATATCTGCCAAAGCTTTGTAATAATAGATATATATATACAGAACGAAGACTGACTGATTTACGTTATACTATGCATCTATGGCTCGTTTATATAGGCTCGATGGATGAAACGAGTAATGCTTGGTTGAGTATTTCGCACGTCTTTTCGATAAAGCAACTTGCATTGTCGCATGTCTTTTCGATAAAGGAATTTACGAATTTCAATTGGGAGGAACGAAAGACCGCTACGACGAACTTAAATGGTGCACAGTGATGGATGGTATAAGGCTGTCTACCAACGACTTCGTTTTCGAATCGGTGTAAGAGTCTGCCTGCCTTTCTGTTCTCTAAAAAAATGACACAAATGGGCAACTAATGGACGCGAGTTGGAGCAATGATTGCGTCACTTTGAAAAACTACACGGAAGAAAGCTTCACAGAATAATTATTAATAGTTTTATAAAGAGTCGTGCAGGCGCATCGGCCAGCAGTTACACCTGGAATTTCAGTGGCTCAGGTAGCGTGATGAAAGTAATTATCTGCTGATCTGGGACGATAAGAAGAGAGTTTAACTGCCAGTGAAATAGAAAAAAAGTCAAAAAAGTTAGAGCAGAGAAAATGCCTCCTGTAATGACGAATATATACAGTGCACGAAATAGAATTGTATATCCTGGTGAGGAGTAGCTTAGTACTCGCAATTTGTGATACAGTAGAGGTATGAGTGCATTATAACAGCGTCTGTCTAACGCTGCAGAAATTTATTAAAAAAGATTCATGATGTATGCGCACATATACAGTTTAGTTTCCTCTCTAGAGATATCATTATTGGTATTCCATATACCTAAATGTCAGTAACTTTATGTTATTTACACACCTCGTATGTACGTTGGTGACTCAACTGGATTTTCTTTAATGAGATTAAAGTTGATAAATAAAGAGCTCATCGCCCAAGCGTTGTACTCCTAAAAATCATATAGCTATAATTTACATGAATATGCGGATTACAGTGCTTGTAACAAGAGCTTTCCAATTATGAGATAAGGAGGTGTAATGAAATCACGCGTAGAATACAAACTTTTTCAAGCTTTTTCTGCGAGCACGAATGATTTCCATACCTATTCAACTCATCGCTTAACATAAGTACAGAAACGTCACTTCTTTTGCTTCGGCTGACAAAGAATTCCAGCCTAATATATTCCCACTAAAACTGCCACGTGCTCTGACGCAAAATTAACATCGCACGCACTGGCCCTCCGCCTTATCTTCTCCATCATTACAAAAGCCTCTTCATTACCACGTGCATAAAATGCAGGCACGGCAAGTCAACAAAGTGCACACTTCTCTGGGCATTATTGGTATCCGTCCCTCCCATGCAAATGAAGTACAAAACGACCCAAACCACGGGCGGGCGACAATGCACTTTCGCAGGCACCACTTCCAGCCGGTGCTTCTCATGCAAATTAGGACCAATTCTACCCAAATCTTCGATCTACTGGTAATGTGCCCAGATGCAGGGCAATGCAGCAGGTGCTTCTGAAGTAAATCAGAATGAATATTATTCTACCCAAGTCCTCCGTTTACAGACGATGTACCGTACGCAGATGCAGGGCAATGCAGCAGGTGCTTTTCAAATTAATCAGGATTACTTCTACCCAAATCCTCTCTCTATAGATGACATACCTAGATGCAGGGTAATATGGAGCATTTCTACCCAAATCCTCATACTAGGCTGGTGTCAATCTCAATCCAGATAATGCAACAACATGGTTTGGAACTAGAGCTTCTCTTGCAAATCAAAACGAATCCTGCCAGAATGCTCAAACAACAGCTGGTTCATACCTTCATGCAGGTTATTGTCATTGATGGTATCTTGTAACGTTAGGTAGCGCAGGGCCAAAGCTGCACACCAGCACTCATTATCACGACGGCGGAGACACGAGCCCACAGTATAAGGAAGGTCTTGACACTCAGGAATGCATAGCGTTAGCAATTCATGCACTCGTAGTCACTGATGGCACTCACCAAAGGGTCAAGGGAGCACAGGTGTTCATAGGGCATTCCGTCAATACGACGCCAACGCCCGAAGACTTATGGTCGACTACAGCCATACACTCCTCTGGGCCCGAATAGACATTCGCCTACAGCACGAACCAGTGCAAGTGGATTTCCTAGGTGCGGTGTGCGGCCCAGGCAGCTTGACTTTTAATGTAGCCTGCGCTTTTCCAGTAACTAAGGACATAATTTTCCCAAATCCTCAGTCTTTAGCTGGTGTACACATATGCAACGAAATAGGGTAAATTCTCTTCCAGCAAATTAGGACCAAAGCCATCCACATCTTTGGCCTGCTTTCGATTTAACGAGTACAGACGTACACATCAGTGAAAAGAATGTTGCAATACTGTGTCGATACAGAGTACAAATGTTTGATCAACAGCCGATGTAAAGACATACGTAAGAGTTGAGGATGTTAAAGAATTCCCTAATTCCTCAAGCAGCCCCAAACTGCAACCGATTCCTTTAAAGTTTGTTCAACACTTCGCCCTGGAATATCTTTTCATCGCAGTATAGGTACGAGTGCATTGCTCACAAGCTGTAGAGCTGAAATAAAAGTTGTTGGAACTCAGGAGCGATTGTTTCAGCCAAGTTCTTACACGATCCTAAAGACTAAGAGTACATTTGATAGAGCAGCAAAGCTAAGTATTTTCGTAGCATGACTTGTATGAACTTCAGACAGGTGGTCTGGCTATGACCTACTGAATTGAGGTCCAGGCTCTTACTCCGTTACTCTCAAGTCTTACAGAAACTCAATTCTGCTCCGTAAAATGAAACTTCCAACAAGCTCGGCATCACAACGACGTTTCTATAACAGTTGCAACACGATTTAAAGGGACAAAACCAATGCTGCTGCCCAAAGTTCCGGACATGTAAAGCTTAAAGGCTTAATGTCGCTGCGCAATCGAAAGCGCCCACAGTGTGCGGTAGAAGACTTTCCGCGTAAAATGAGGACTTTTGATAGTATCATGAAAGGATGCAGCTAGCACTGTCATGAGGGCAGTTCGGATACTGTTTAGGAGAAAAATATGCCATGAAAATAATAGTTTCTCAATGCAGTGCAACGTTCATTTTTTAGTGCATCTGTAAATGCATTTAAAGTTTAATCTGTTTTCCTCTCTTCATATGGAAATGAGGGCATATGCACAAAAACAAGTACCAGAACAGGAGTAATTCAAAACTTCGGCGATCGACACGGGCCTTGACGTACGTTTATGAATTTCGCTAGATGTATACAAACAATTAACACGTAAATGAATGCATAAATATGCTAAACACCCCGGTCACTATTGAACCGTTTCAAAACTCTGTCCAGCATCGATCGCGTGTTCGGAACCACTAGCGTAAATATCCCCTAAAATTCCTACATTCCTGATGCAAGCGATGCATAAATATATGGGAAAAAAGTCGACCCGAAATAAGCCACAACTTCATTCAATATCAAATGGGACGATGCACTTTTTTCACGTCACCAACAGCCCATCGCCTTCCATGCAGATGAGTCACAAATCTACCCCAAAAAAGCTGGCCACAATGCAGTTGCCCGGCGCAGATTTGCATACCTACCGCGGAGAGGGAAAGTGTGTTTCAGTAGACCCAGTACAATAATGACATGCGTACGCGTGACGCCAGTTAGCCAAATTATGCGTGTTACGCATGCCTTAATTGAGGCAACAATGCATAGATATGGCGCATGCATGAGACACAGCACACGCATTGTGTGTAGGACACGAAACTGAGCCTATGCGCGACAAGCAAGGTGGGGGAGGTGGCTTTTTTTTATCCACGACGGAAAGAAACAACTCCCAACAAAAATATTGGGCATTCACCGTAAGCTTTCCTAGGGCGAGGTAGCTTATCAGCTGTAAAGTCAGTTTAGTTCGAGTTAAGCGGTAAGCCCAAATGAAACAAAGGCTTAACTGGTGATCAAGCATAAGCTCACAAATTAGGTGGAAAACGTCAAGTCAGGGTCCGGATGCGGAGATAGGCCGAGGTCTACTATACCTGACACTAAGCTGCTACTTTACGCTCGACCAGGCATAACCAAACAAGGAATTACCGTTTTCAGTGTACCAGTTATTTGGTAATCACCTCTGCGAAGAGGATTATGTTTTTGGTGGCGTTTGTCTCCTTGTCTGTTAACAACAGAACTCAAAAAGTAACTAGCAGATCTTCACGAAACTTGCAGGTACTGTTAGGAATGGCACAACGAATATATAATTAACTTTTGGTGATGATAAATTTCTCCATTTGCTAGTTGTCGGTCTATTTGTCTGTCAGCCACACCGGTAACTCAAGAAAGCATAATAGTGAATCTTTATGACATTTACAAGAATTGTCTGGTATGTTAACGAGGAACAGAAGATTAAACTTTGGTGATGATCTGGAAGAAATATCGAATTCAGGACCACTTGAAATTTTGCTTTTACTGCGTTGCTTGGCGGAGAGCTGCCCTCTGGGGTTGAAATAATAGAATTGTCAGTTAAATACTGCACTTATCATGGCTTACAAACTTTGATCACACTTGGACGACCGGCATCCATTGAACTTTCACCTGTACACGCGTAGATGTAACTCCTATGGAGTACGTGTGCATACACTAATTTATCGTTGCGACAGATTTAACTCCAGCTGAAGTTACGTACGCAACTTTTTGTATGCACACCGTTTAGGTAAAAACTGACACGAGCGTGTTCATTATAATTAGCCTGAACTGAATTTATTTCAGAATTAGTTGCATCTACAGGACCACAGTACAAGAATTGTATTTAAAATATTTGCATTCAAAGCGGCAATTCTCTGGTTAAGTTTCCTCTATCGCCGCAAGTGAAACAGTTGATAAAAATAGTGAGGAGAAAGAAAATATTTTAAATATAATTTTTTGTGCCCATGGAGTTAAGCACAGTGATCTAAAAAGGTGGTATTTAGAAGAGAAGAAGATAAGGTTAAACACCAACCGATTTCATTAAGATGGAGCCGTTCTAAATAGATGAAACTTGCAATTTATGCTCAAATATTAACATTCAGTTACTACAGTCTGATTTTTCTGGCCCTGGTAAAATTTCCAATGATTGACAATTGTCAATATTTTTCGTCGGAGGCTGAAAGATCCAAATTGATTTCGAGTCCGACTTCGCTCCTCGAATTTTCAAAAAAAACAACTGGTAAAAAAATCCATTTATCGTCGTGGATTTTACGACCTTTTCTGAATCTATTTCCCACCAAGACTAACTTGGTCATAAAAGAAACTTGACATCAGAGACACCACCGACGGCTCGTGCTGGTCACACTCTCCTGGCTGCACACTGCATAAAAATGACCTTCAGTGAAAGATAACATCTGAATGACCCTTCACGGGATAGAAAAAAAAAAACAGTAAAAATGCATAATTCCGAAGGTGTGTGTGTGAGAGAAGCGTGCGCGCGCTGGACCCACCGACCGACCGACCGACCGACCACCGTAATTCAAATCACAAAACCGAGGTGGATGGCGTCCAGAAAAAGTGCTTTGGAAACGAGGGCCTTTGAAATACAGCGGTCACTCTGAACCATCTGTGGTCAACAAACTAAATAAACTTTTGCCCTTCCACGCAGTTGGCAAAAATGACCCACGTGGCCAATCTCTGTCCACACACGAGTTAAAAAAAAAATAATAAAATTATGTACAAACAGTTGCGCAGAAAAAGAAAAAGTAGAAATGGATCAAATCACGACGTGTTTATGTACCAATTCAACCGCTTAGCATTGCAGCTGAACTTTACGCAGGAAAAACAAAAAATAAAAACAGTCTGCAAAGTTATTTGACGTATTAGGTATGAAGAAGTTGCACGGATGTCAAACTGCATATGGAGATGAATTTAATCGAGAGCACAAATTTACACAGCTTTAGAATTTCTCCTTTATATTTCCCATCTTATAATATCTGGTCATTGTTGAAATGCACAACCAGCATCATAGAACATCTTCACATAACAAAAAAAAAAAAAAAGCCTAACCAGGCAGTGAGACAAGGCCCCTTAATTTGCACTCAATTTCAGCTGAGTCCCGAACATACATTGCGGGGACACATGGTACTGTTGTCTGGATATCGTTGTGTTGTCTTCACTACAGTTAGCTGTAATTATTAGTGTATTTTTGTTCTAAAAATGGTAATGAGGGCCCTAGATCAATAGGGGCGTAAGCGACACTTTGTAAAATATACAAGAGAGCCACTCAAAGACAACGCACAGGTGCAATAAGGCACAAAATAATCGACTTTACATACGATTCTCGACCGTTTCTACTCGGATTTACGCCTTTCTGACTTCACAGAACGACAGGTCTCAATCTGTACTATCCAATGGTCCAAAAAACTAATTTTGAAAAACATGTTGCTTACGCCCCTATTGTTCTAGTGCCCTCTCCATAGAAAGAATGCGGTTGATTTAACAGAAACTTTTCTGCCTCCTTTATATCTCGTGTAACACTCCTAGCCCAGTTAGTTGATCAATGCGTATCCATATCAAGAGAACTATACGTAGGGAGCAAAGGATACAAACCCATGCATCAAGTTATCCTTATCTCTAGTATAGATAAATAAGCCGGATGTAACTAACCTCGCCAATGCAATAGATGCATATGAGTTTAATGCAGGAGTCATCAAGGATAATGGGGCATATTTGTTGATGGATGTTCAAATCAAAAGGAGTGGAGGTGTTGGCATATGCGCGAACGGACAATCTCGCCCGAGCCTGGATCTGCTCAAGTAATTTCACTACATGTGCTATCGAGTTTTTTCTCTAAAGAATTTTGTTAACAGTTACCGATTAATGTTCTAATTATATTTTTCTCTCAGCTGCTATAACGTTCTAAATGACTACCAGAACAGATTTTACTGCTTTAAGAAATAATCTTTTTTTTTTTCAAAAGTCAGACAGCAATCTTAAAAAACGGTGCTTGGTGTAGGAGCAAAAATATCAAGTCAATAGGCTTAACATACGCATAATAGCTGTTGTATTTATGACAAAACTTTATTTCTAGAAGTTGACCAAATTTGGGGATAAAGTGAAGAACTGAAGAAAGCCAGTGACATCAAAGGGATGAGCAAAAATGTTTAGGAGTGCGCTAAATTTAAAGTCTGCGAAGTCTAGAAAAGCGCCACCTCTCAAAACAGGCAGGCCGAATTTTTAGAAGTACATTTAATTTGACGATCGTGAGGCTTAAAAGCCTCCCATGTCTCCGAAAACAAGAAGGCTGGTTTTGGGAATACATTCATTAAGGATTGAGAAATTCGATCCTATGTCCAAATACAAGAAAGTTGATTGCGAGAGACCACACATTTATTGAGGATTAGGAAGCTTAGAAAAGTCCCATGTCTCCGAAAACAAGCCAGCGGATTTCAAAAATATACTCCCTTAAGCTTGGGATTGGTGAGCTTAAAAATATCAGTGTCTCCGAAACCAGCCTCAAAATTAAAACAACTTGAAGATTACTATTTTATTTTGCGCCAACTATCTAACGACATCAAAAACGAGAGATACCGTAAAAACATGATAACAAATCTTTCTCTTCCAACATAGATCGCATAGAAGATAACAACTCGTCTCGAAACAGCATGCCATCAGGAAGAAGAATACGACTTAGCTCCATAAATATTATCAACTGCGCTTTAAGAACCCCATATTACTTGGATACTTTCCAGCACGTGGTGATGTTTATAGCTCATTAGCAAAAAAATAAGACCACCATCTGCAAATCATGTTCAGTTGAAGGCCATGAAGCAGCAAGTACATTAATCTTGCGATGGTGATCAAGGAGCTCTTGAAGACCCTTAACATTCTTAGCAATTATAGCAGGGGAACGTTTAGCGCGCCGTCAACAGATGCTAGGCATAAATTTGCCTACACTGGACAGAATCAACAGAGCTAGTATGTAAATTATAGGATTATGCCGACCAATTTGGCCCAATGCACGTGCCAAGCTTCCCATATATGCTAAAAAGTTGGCTGATTTACCCAATCACTGAACCGATCGACCCCGAGGGTGAGGCGGTTTTTTCTTACTTTACCACATCTTTATAAACGCAGACGCCAAACTTTTATGCTCTTTGAGATGACGAGCCAATTCATTGGTTTTTTTACTGCTTAGTTGTCGTTGTTTGCCTAAGGATTTGAAAACGGGACTTCGCCTCACAGTCCTGTTAGCTTGAGGATTTATTTTGAAAGTTACGGTCCGAAAATGAAGTAGCAAACCTCGTTGGACCTGTGGATGGCTGTCATTATTTCCTGATGTTTTCACTGCATTGTAACTGTAAGCGACATTTATCAGAAGTTACCATTGAAAGAGGAGAAATTTATTGTAAGTGCTGTGGCGCATATGAATTAGCCCAAAGTGTTTTTTCCCTACTAGAGATGAACCAGCTCGTACGACAAAATCTGTACTCTTTGATGATCTTTGTATAATTTTGATGAAGATCCGGAAACCCGGTTTTTTAACGAATCTAGTCTTCAGCTAATCATGAAGATGCCGATTATGATAGACCTGATTGGGGCTCAAATGAGTAAAGCTACATTGTCAAAGGAGATATTAAAGAAAATGCACACACCTGAATTAAAAGACTGATCGAAAAGCCTTCCTCTGAATCATACTGGTTCATTTTACGCGTAACTGACAATATTCGCTTGTGAATATCTGCCCTCCAAAAGTTAAAGAAATAAAATAGATTCTGGGGCGGCCAAATTGTGTTATGGTATGGAAACCAATGCTTTGAGAAGATGTTAGCATCGTGAATAAAAACATGTAATTTCAAATTTGAACTTGAATTGAAAAAAAGGGCCTTACACAAGTACTTCTTGGCAAGATACTTTCTAGAACTTGAACCACACATCCACCTGCCAACTTGTAATCATTATCAAGAGCTCGTAATTTTAGTTCAGCAATTAGTTGTCAGTTGAGGCGCGATCGAAAGTAATAACAATAAAATGAATCTTGTTGGATGAGTTGCATCATTATAATATTCTTCCAAGCTCCACAGAGAAAGTTTTTTCTGAAGAAAGAACATTCGAATATTAAACTAGAAAATATCGAAAGCGGGGGCACCCGAAGCAAAGCAAGGCAAAAAAAGTCTTGGCGATGCATGCAGCAAGAAGCACCGGCAGTGGGCATAAAAATCGCCGAAATCATCGATAAAACTTCAAGGAAGAACTTAAGTTTCTGGCGTAAAGTTTTAGCACTGGGTGTCGGTATCATCAAACTGGGGTTTTAAAGTGCACGGCAAGTGCTGTGGTTCTGAGATGTCTCTCGGAGGAACAACATAACGTTGAGGCATACAGAAGATGTGTGGTATTTTCGCTTCACTGTAACTCCAGCCCTACAAACAGAAAATTGGGGACCAATTGATTATGAGTCTTCTACTTAGTTCGGTTCATGAACTGAAAATAAAATCGAAGGACAAATTAATTTAATTAATGATTTGTTTCTATGTAGTGTATTTCATGCACATAACATAGACATTGGAGGACTGATTTGTACATTGTTTTCTATTAAGTGTAATTCATGCAGTAAACACAATAATTTAGCGAGCTAATTAGTTATTTTTTATTCATTGTGACACAAGCTTCGAAAACGGGAATAGGAGGGCTTATTTAATAATATCAGCAGTCCGTACCAGAATCACATTAACTTCTGGTGTTGTTTTTAGAGTTAGCGCACTTGTCGAATGGGAGGACTTAGTAAGTAAACGCAACGTTTCTTAACAGAACAGCCCTAATTTATTTCGTTAATTTACACGGTTATCGCACTTGTTAGATTCACCAAAACAATAAAACAATATGCTTTATTCTTCAGAGAGGTAGTCTGAAAGCTATTGAATGAAAGTTAAACTCTTCACATCTAATTAGAATAATAAGCTTATGGAAAGGATTGTGCACATGCAGTTACCATGTAGATGAAAAAGTTACATATTGTCTAGCCCCTACTCCCTATTCTGCATTACGAATACTTGAGCTTTCTGGCCTACAAGTTCTAGAATATCGGCCACATCTGCACCACGAAACTTAACAATTAAGGATGACAGTTACTGCCATTTCTTGACATAGATTAAGAAGACTTCTCGTGATAAGGACGGTAGAAAAAATTTTTGAAGCGGACTCGAAAGGAACTTCTAACGTGCACCGCCAAAACCCCAAGCCACACAACTCAGCACATCCGGTTATCATACCCCCACATTGGCCGAAAAACCTCTACCTTGTTCAACCGTAACCCCAAACCAAACAACTCAACACAACCCATCATCATGCAACCCCGTTGGCTAAGGGACCTCTCCCTTGTCCAACCATAACCCCAAGCCACAGCTCAACATAACCCGTCACCACATACACTACCTCATGGCAGCCACCTCAGTGACGCAGCCCTTTAGGCTCAATGGATTTTTTTGCAGGCATTGTAGCCGCTCCGCCGATTCTATTATGAGCCCCTAACCAGGAGTGATATAAAAACTCCTATTCCCAGGAGTGATAGAAAAAAAGACCATTCCCACTACCGTTGCACGGGAGAAAATGCCATCAGGAAAAAACGTAAGCGAAGCTTAAGAGAAACATGAAAAGGAAGGAACGCCACTTAGAGTTCCGCGCAGCCAATGAATTGCGGAAGGAAGGAGAGAGTAGCTGTAGCAGTGGACGCTGTTTGGAGTTTATCGTCCAGTGTTTGAACAAATGTGGGTAGCTAATGAAGTTGTAGATCGTTGGGTATAATATTTGGTTGGGTTTGTCTCCACAGTTTACCCACTTGTGAGTTATCTGGCCACACCCTTCATTGGCGATTAACTTTCCCAAATCATCATTAATTGGAAATAATTTCACTTTCCACTATTTTTTTTTTTAAATGAGATGTCCTTTTGGTGATGTTTTCTCAATGCCGATTTTCATGTCCAAGCTGCACTGGCTTTCATATAACGAAAATAGCACTTTCATCAAACAATTCGAACAACCAACTGACATAGAACTTGAAGAATCGTACACTCCTCTCTGCCGCTCCTGTAGCTGTACTATTCACATCAGATGTCTCATAATCTCATTAATTAAAGTTGTGCACTTTATGAGAGACATACTGGCCCGCCTGCTGCCAAAGACTTTGTTATTCTTACCTTCTACGATATGTCAATTAAGATATACGCAGTCTAACTAATGTAAAGGGTCGGGAAGGGCTTTTCTGAATTATTGTGAATTTAATATATATTTACGTTAGGTAAAATTATTGTCCTTTTGTATTCTGAACTTTCTAAGTATAGTTTTAGGGCCGCTGTTTTGCACACCAAACAATGGGACACGTGCATGAAAATGGTCATTCAAGATACTTTGCAGTAGCCCACTTTGGCCGTCACTGTTTTCAAATCTAGGATTTAGTTTGGTAGTTGAAGATGCTATTCAATACTTATATACACGGTCGTCCGTCACCAGGGAGACTCATAAACCAGCTAAACTATGACCAACAATCCAGTTAAAGTTTACAATAAATATACAATTATATTGGACACCAGACTTAACAGATGAGCAGAAGACGTCCCTGCAGCAATTGTAACGTCGTAGATTTGTGTGCTACTCGGGCATGCATACACTATGTACCTACCTTACCGACAGTGCTTACCTCTACCCATAAATTGTTAGTACCATTAAACAAATCTGAGATGGGAGGTTTCATGCTTATTTGAACTATGACGTAAACTAAATATCCTTGGTTAGTTAAACAATATGTTGAAGACATACAGTTTTTATAGCGATATGTGCTAATAACCAGCATGACAAAATATATATTCCTATATTTAGCATCTCTTCCATGTTTCTTTATCCAGGCGAAGGACAGCATGGCAAATGACAACCTAACGAAAAGACAATCAAGGACGTTAATGTTGTGCTTTCTATAGAATAAAGAAACCCAGAGAAAAATACACTATCAAAATAACATGTTCTCAGTTCAAATAAATTGAAGCAATAAATCTTTACTGAATTAACAATGGCTTTCTGTTTCATACAAGTACCCCAACGAGCCAATATTAGGAGGCTCAGCCCTAGAGAGAAGCCAATAATTAGGTCTCGGTTCTATATGAGCCAATGCCATTCTATAAGTTAAAATAGATCAGTAAAATTACGTGTTTCAAACGGTAATTCCAATTTCGAAGTTAGAACCTTCGTGGAAATCTACAGCCTGAAGCATAGCACAATCTTACACGACGACATCCTGACAGGTACTAAGCTCGAAAAAATATTGCTTCCTTGGAGCTTACACACACACTACTGACTAAATAGTCTCGCTTTCGCTTTGATAGAAGTGGGTTTGGAAAAAAGAATATACGGGAGTTAACTAGGATTCCCCGGGGCCAGTCTGCTTGTAGCTTGTATCCAGGTAAGTATGTAAGTATATCCTGTGATATTTCACTTATTAACAGATAAAAGTAGCTAAATGTACCACAGACAATCCCTTTATATAGATAAAATGTAGGGCACCGTCCCGTTGAAAAACGGCATACATTACCTCCCTTAAATACCCGTAAGCGCAACGCGTGTGTCTCCATCACACACGTCGATGCATATCACGGTGCCCCTCCCATCTGCATGCTTCTATGCAGCTCATCCACAATAAATTTTTTTCTTCAGCACCATCTAAAGTACTCAAGTCAATCTCAGTGTATAGGACCTTGTTATAAGGTGTGTTACAATATTCAATTTATATTCAGTTGGGTATTTGCTAACACCTAGTAAGTCAACGGACATTCTGTTCTCGTATTCATGAATGCCTTGAAAAACATTGCCTCTTTTTGCGGCAAAAAATCACCAGGGACTAGAGAATAATACGCACCTGCCAACCAGAAACCTTCTGAACTTTTTAATAAGCGTTTTTCTGGGCCGACGTGTCTCAGAAAAAAATTGACGGCCTATGGAAAATGGCGTGCGGGATTTTTTACGCATTTTAATCATGGATTGGGAGTTAGTTATTTAACATAATAGAGAACAGGCAATTATTGAGTTAAGGGGTGTCGGGAAGTGTCACGACGGTAGAGTGAGTCCGTTATAGTCTTGTAAAACCAATATTTTGATCCTAATTTACCTCCTAATCAAAGAATCGCATACATTCCATTTGAAAAACTGCGATATTTGGAGAAGTTACGTAAACTGGCTTTTACGGATTGTGCTGCTGCAAGACGCTAATTTATGTAACTGTTTGGGTGGATAATTGTAGTAAAGAGTACGTACAAGATACTGTTAAGTATGGCAGTTGTTAAAGGACACAAACAAAACTTGACACGAAGCTTGAAATTCGTCTTCAGTACCGTTCACGTACAATGAAAAAGTGAAGAACACTGATAAAACAGAATTTAAGATACAGAAAATTTTACATTTAAAGGGAAAGAAAACATCAACGGTTACTACAACACTGCACTCGCAATATGATTCCATTACAATCAAGCCTCTACAATACTTAAAAAAAGGGCATTGAGAAGTGAAAAAAATGCGCGAAGGGTAAAAAAGCAACGCCATTAGTGCGACATCATTGAGTTCCAGCACAAGTGATCCTTTGTGAGAAGATTTTGTTGAGGTGTCGGGTAGGCATCGCAGAAGAAACGCGCTCGTTCCTCAAGTGATCAGTAAAAGTTCAACCCGATATCCAAACTGGTACACTGAAGTCCCTCCCCCCCAACTCTACGAAAAAAATCGTTAATAAATAGACGAAGAGGCTACAGCAGCACCAAGACACACACATCAAACAATCAAGTGTAATTGCTTGAGAGGACAAAAGGAAAAAATACAGTTCTTCGCCTAAATCTAGTACAAACAGAAATTTCTTCAGCTGAAGTAACTAAATACCTCCACAAAAATAACAGTTGTTTTGAGCCGTTCAGATCCAGTTATATTTACAATGATTTGCTCGGTGCGAAAACGTAGCTCTTTTGACTCTTCAAACTACATAAATACGTTCTGTAGTATATTTGGGGTAGATTACCAAACTAGTTCTCCGTGTGAACGGTTAGCAAAACCACGGATATAGATGGTTTAATTGAGTCGTGTACACAGAGAAATTTCAGGTCAACGTTCACAAATACTAACCGTGCTTGCATGATCAACTCCTCGTTTCCCCCCCCCCTTTTTTTCTTTCTGATAGATCTAATTGAATTTGATATAACGTTAATATATAACTCAAAACGGGGCGGGGCGTACAGTATGTCCGTGCTGCTCTCTGAGAATGAGCGTGCTGGTCGTTCTACATACAGCCAGTTATCCAATATAACCCAATTTAAATAAGTTAGCTAAGCATATTTGGCTCTGAGGACAAGTGACGATAAATATTCTTGGTACTTACAAAACATAGTACTCAAAAAAAGATCTCTCAGCCCTGAAAATATAACAGCTTAGGGTAGAGGTGTTTGCCACATCAACTGTATGGAGAGTTTTTGTGTTCTCTATATTTGGTACGAAGAACTCATTTCCTAGATCCCACAACAAAGCGTGTTTGATAAAACCATTGGGTCATATTAACTAACAATTTTCTCTTTGTGTACAATATGTAGGTAGCAGGTGGTAAAGTTCAATTGCAAATGGGCAGGATAAAGCAGTGAAATTGAAGCACAGCATTTGAAGGCGCTTAATAATTACAGCATTTGTTTTATTAGTGGTGATTGACTGCATGGCAGACAATCAGTGCGTCACGTGAAACATATAAAAACTAGATGAGAAATGGTAAAGGATATTCCAGAACCTATTCATGCTGCCTAACCCAGAGAAAAATAAATTTACAATGTTAGTGGCAAATAAAAGGGGGACTATTGAGCGTAAGCCACGTAACCCCAACTGATGAGAGAACGATAAATTCAAGCTGCACATGCTGTTACACGTAAAAGTTAAGAAGCTGCACGCAATAAAGTTCTATCCCACGTTGGCATAGCTTCAACTGATTGAGAACGTAATGAAATTAAATTTGTTATATGTTCAGTATATCTTTTGAATAAACGAAGAAACTATCCTTTCTGCAATCCCCATCGTTGCAACCTCAGCCGACCAATCAATAGCACATCTGCTATGAAATAAAGCTCAACATTATTCAACAAATCGCTGATAGAAAAATGCTGGTAGGGTTACACAAAATTTCCAGGGGATCGAAGGCGCATTGAAAAAAAGCATAAAATAATCATCATAAGAAAAGAAATTCCGCGCTCATTGCCACAACCTCAAGTGATTGAAATGGAATTGAAATAAAGCTTAAAATAATAATCCTTAGAGCAGAAATGGAACGCCCATCGCCACAACCTCAACTAATCGAGTGAGTATTGAAATAAAGCTTAAAATAACTATCCTTAGAGCAGAAATGCAACGCCCATCGCCACAACCTCAATTGATCGAGTGAGTATTGAAATAAAGCTTAAAATAATCATCCTTAGAGCAGAAATGCAACGCCCATCGCCACAACCTCAACTGATCGAGAGCACAATGAAACGCAGCGAAGAAATTTGCTCACCTGGAAGCGACGTACCGAGCCGGCGGGTTGCGAGGCAACTGCTCTCCGGCTATTAAATTACACGTCTTTGATGTCAGAAGCCTCTCGGCAGCGACATCAAAAGAACACGAACTGAAACGAGAGCATTTCATAGAAGAATGGACGATAAAAGTTATTCCTGCTATATCAATGGCTTCATGCTGAAACTTGATCGAATTGAGTCCGGCCCAAGAGCATCAAAAAGACTTGGATCGAGCGGAGAAGAATCTGAGGACAGTGAAGGAGTAAAGATGCATTTGCAGGCTAGCGATGTTGGGCCTGTGTAGCCCGGGGCAACCAGTGGTGATGGATACTTGATTGAGTGTGTTGAAGTAGCGATGTTATTTCCGACCCAGTTCAACGTAAAGAAAAGATGCAGGCTTTTTAAGATATCTCTAGCCAAGATACCGAAGCATACGAAATTTGCTACCCAAGACTTGCAGAGTTTAGTTTGTGGAGCATTCACGATAAAAATTAAAAATCGTTCTCTTGCCTTGTATTATTGATAACAATCGATGGATTTTGCCGAGGGTATTCAAAACATGGATATCCCATTATACAGGTTGAGTATGTAAGATGATAACTATGATGATATTAGAAATTAATGGCAACTCGCTATCTTCCTCAATGAAAATCAACTGTAAGTTACCGTAAAAAGAATGCAAATGCTGATCAAGGCCTACAGAGTACTTTGAAAGTGAAATAACAAAATAAAGTTAGTAAACAACACTTCTGAAAGCAAATTAAGGTAATTTCACGAAGTAATGTGTGGAAAACCTCTCGCATCGTTTGACTCGTTACTAAAAAAAATATTTATATTATATCTGATATTAACTCCGTCGCCGATCTTCTCATCAACATGGATTATCTTCATACAGTTCGCTCTATCGTCCAATCTCCTAAACTTCACTCTAATTATAAAAAACTCATCTGTGAAGATCTGTAATATTCTCGTCCTTTACACATTTGCTGTCGGCTTGGACTGCCAAGTTCTTGGTTTCATGAATTACATACGTCGGACGTATATATGTGATTTTATGGATAAAATGTAACCGAGTTTCAACAGGAAAAGGCATTAACGCTAACTTCTAACTCGAATATTACTTGTTTCCCATGTCATGCGCTCGTACGCTAGTTCATTGCAGTCAATAACAAAATAATTACATGCATAACTGTCGTACCCAGTTACATCGATACCACCTCATAGTCCATGCAGATCACCATGGTTCTGTTATGAAGAATGCAACGTCCCCAACCTGCTTCAGCTCCGATTTTAAATATCGAATCAGTAAATGGGTCGTACACACGATGCCCGAATAACAACACCATCCATCTTGCCGTAGTGACGAAAACTAGGGTAGATTAGGAAAATTTGTTTTTCGATTTGGAAAAAAGTTGCGTCTGTCTCCGATTTTCCGTGTGCAAAAAAAAAAAAAAACAGTCTCCATATTTCCTTGAAAATTGACGGTCAATTTCCATTTTAACGCAGGTTTACACGACCGTCAATTGAACGTGTTTGCTCAGCTGAGTCCCTCTGTCGGTTGCTTTATCCGTGTACACTGCAAAAAAGTAGAGAGCTTTCCGAGCTTTCTAATTACTCCAAACTGAAAAAGAGAGCCGAAACTTTACCAGTACCTTTGTAAGCTTTTGACATGTACAGGGTTGTATTTAGTACGATATAGCATCACAAATCGTTCTGATGTTGAAACGGGAGAACGCGTTCATATGACTTGTGTAAGCCAGCCTTTACCGCCCGTTGTTTATTATAGTGATACCTACGGATACCATTTCGAGGCTGGAACGTCAGTCAATCTTATTTCTAGACATAATGAGTCGTGATAGATACATGTACCTCTAGAGATACGTAAGAAAACGACTACGGTAATCATTATAGGCGTATGATGAATTCCACTGACGATCGATCACGGCAGTCGGCAGTGAAGGTAACATAATAGAGTCTTCATCTTAAAAAAGAAAATACATGATTTACGTAATAGTCAAATTTTCTTCTTTTCTATGACTTTTCCTGTCGTACTGAACAAAAATCATACTCAATGAGAATTGTGTCATACATTGCATATAGGGAGGTGTACCTGTTCCCCACTGATAAACAGTAACATTTCACAGTCTAAAAATAATTCATATCAGTAAAAATCATCAATTCCATCCCCTCAGTCGTAGTTTGATAACACAAGATCATACCAGTGAGTACGGCTACACAAAAACAATTGTACTAATAATAAAATTATAGTGAACTATACCAGGGGTCTTTTCACTAAACAGACTAGTCACCCAGAAAAACATTTTCTTTGAAGACTCACACTTACTTCAAGCGTATACTGAAATATTTTTGATATCATCCAGAGCGCGGCTGGTGTCTTCTGAGCCGGGCGGGGCTTCTGTCCCTATGATCGCTTTACAATTAATGGATATTGACTCAATAGAGGGCAGAAATGGTGCTTAACATAACGTGATAGAAAATGAGTGAAATACGAAGGCATATACACCGGTTTCAACCAATAATAGCGATATTTCAAGAAAACTTCGCTCTCCAGCCTCCAGGTCTCGAGACTCGAACTTTTGCGAGTATATCTAGTGATTTGCCGGGATAACCTGATGTAATGAAGCTAAACAAACTAGCTAGTCATTCATTATATATGGAATATAAGTACCCCACTTTACATCATTTTAAAGGTACTACTTAAGAGAACTTTAGTTGATCAACGCGACAGCTTCAGAACGCTCGTTCACCAGCTGGAAAGATGTTCACGAAATTCACAATGAATCTTCTTAAAACAGTGACAAAACTGAGAAAATTTCTTACACTCATATGCTCATAAAGATTACGTTGCAAGCATTTTGCATTACCGGGTATTGTATTAAAAAGTTATGCAATACATTTTGCTGCATATGCTTACTATCGAACTTGCTTTAAAACGCTCGTTAGACAATCGGTATAAGTGCAAAACGATAAAAATGTTTCTTCTTAAGAGTCGAGGCACAAAATACATGTAATTGCGTTTGCTAACTTATTTATGAAAATTCCCTCTATTTCCGTATATCATTAGTAATTGAACTCAGAGAGCACGAAAATCTAAGTGTGAATACAAATCATAAAAAAAGAATGAAACAAGCAAAGCATGTTCTGTAACAAGGAAATATTTAGTTCATTAGATCTTTAATGCGCAATTTGAGGGAACGAATACCGACAGAGCGTCATTAGGTTCAAGAATACGACGGTCTAGTCGAAGATTGTTGGAGACAATAAAGACATTTTCATATAACTTTAATTCAGATATTTGCCTTACATTATTCCACTCGCGAAGTACAGCGGACATGGTTCATCTTGTACCCGATAGTTTTCTTCCTATGTACTCATCGAACGAGGCAGATTGCATGTATCCTATACCTACACTTAAAACACAATATATTCAGACGTGAGGAAGTGCAGCATTGATTCCCTCATCGTCCCAAGCTCTTGAAATACAAAATTACCGTCAGTTCGCCATGTATGCTATGGACTTGGAGCACATAATACGATAGGCCTACAATGCTTCACCATGTGCCCTACGAGTACAAAGCTCTACATAAACGCTAATGAAACCTTACAGTCTTCCGTCCATTTAAAACACAAAATAGCAAAGGAATGAGGAGTGCAGTCATTTCATCAGGTATGCAAGGGTTTGAACTTAGAGCATGATGTCATGTAGAACAGCGTTTGTTCACCATGTACGAAATGCACGTACTGCACGACACGTGGCAGTGCAATGTCAATTCACCATAAAGGTATTTGATCTATTTAAGATACAAAATAAGAACGTAAAAAGGTAGTGCAATGTTGGTTCGCCAAGAGTTCTACTCATTTAAAGTACAAAGTAAAAACAAGATAAGGCAGTGCAGTGTTGGTGCGTCATAAATTCTATGTCCTACAGCACAGCATAAGAACAAAGTGACGTAATGCAGTGTTAGTTCGACATGCATCTGAGCACAAAATAAGCACAAACCTAGGCAATGCAATGTTCGTTCGCCTTGCATTTAAGCGGAAAATAAGCACAGTGCAGGGTCCGTCCAGCTCACACATCAAAACGCGCTTTAAAGCTCTGCTCTGCACAATATGCAGTGGCGTGCGGGGGTCCCACAGTCCATCTTCTTCCGACACGCTCCTTTGAGGTATTCTAACGGCCTCGCCACAGCCGTTCCGACTAACACAAAACCCAAATAAAACGCCCCAAAATCGGCTCAAAAAATCATGTAAAGCGAGTTATAAAAAGAGATGTTCGCCGGTCGCAGCATCAATCTTAATTTATGGAAAGGCGTTATAGCAGCCGAAAGAATAGGTGATTGGGGGAAAATTGCTCAACGCTCGAGCGTGTTTACCTGAAAAGTGAATTTTAAAATTCACAAGACACAATAAAAGGACAAAATAAGTAAGTGACATTGAAAAATTGTCCTCCGTTCAGCTGTTTTTTTCTATAATGTCATGAAGAAAAACGTAAAAATTCACTGAAAATCTACTAAGAAGATTCTAGCGTTCAATTATAGAACTTGAACAGAGATTTGTTTTAGAGCAACGATGTTGGATAGAATGAACACTAATTTTTCAATTTATGCTGTGAGAAATGTTATGAGAGGACTGGAAAGAGAAAGGTAAATTTAGAAACACAGAAATACATAATTTTTCAGGGGTAACCAGTAGCACTGGTTTTATAGTAAAATATATACATATTATTTTTATGCATCACATGAAATAGTGAGAATTTAATGAAAAAATACTTGCAGACAACAAATCTGGATTACTTACACTGGTTAAACGTACGCTTTTACTGTATATTTATGCGAGCCAGCTTTTTTAATTAATGTGAACATGTAAGAGAGTGAAAAGCAAACCAATTAAGAGAAATAAATAATTGCAAAGAAATTCGCTCCAGCAAACAGGTCTGTAAATGAAGTTGGGCAAAAATAAGCACTTTGCTGCTGCGATATATTGCGCAAAATGCTATAAAAATTCTTATGTCATCGATAACGATGAAGGAATGACACGTAATAAAGTATTTTTTATATGATGATAAGTACGTACGTATAAAGCGTGGTTTTACTCGGGATGTTTTCAAAGCAATATATTATTGCCACAGTTATTATCTATTGAAAGATAGTTAGCGATTACGTTTGCAGCTGAAGCTTTAATAATGAATCAAAAATAAAGTAGAGATTACTCCCCTTCATCGCATTCAATGTTCGAGTTTAGTTGTTTTAGTTATGGTATTGACAGAGTAACAAATGCAAAATAAATGTTTTCAGATAAAGCATAGCGCTAACAGAGTTGTTACTTGTAATTTTTTTTCCTAAATATTACTGCGAAATGTTACATAAAACAGGAATCTAAAGCATCAGTTAAGTAATGCAGACATTCTAAAGGGGAAATAATATCTTTCTAAACAGTTGAAGTTGATAAACTAGAGAAGTGGTACCAAGCTAATACTAAAAGAGTTATTTTCGTACTATAAAGAAATACTAGGCCGTTTGAAGGTTTTTTTTACCCTGGCAAAATTTCATTAAATTGGAAAGTTTGTTTAATAAATTAAATTTACACATAATGACGCTTCGGTACAATTAAGCTTAGCCGTTGTGTTATTCAGCAGATGACGTCAAGGTTATCCGTCTATAAATAATATTCCAGACGTCAAAATATAAATTTGATCAAGGAAATACTTCAAACTTGCTGTGCTTTCATTTGCATGGGAAAAAGCTCACTAACTTTTGATGCTAACTTTTCTCGGCACATGAGGCATTATTATCAACTGTAAATGTTTGCTTTGCTGCAAAGATTGCAGGAAAATGTTACCCGATTCACAAAATGAACACAAAAGAAAATGCAAACTGAAGTATTAACATCTGCTGGTGCAATTATTGAATAAAATATTTCTATTAACGCAAACGAAAAAAATACAGAAAAAAAAATAATTAGGAGAATAGATTATACAATACCTATTTAAATGAAAAGAGTATTGCTTCACTTAATTAACATGTATCGGCATGTTCTCGGAACGTATAAAGAAAAAGCAGATATTGATTTAATAATGACACACAAGAAAATATATTTTTACGTGGCTTCTGTTAAAATTAATGCAACGGTGTACAGTTCGGCCCATTCAACAAAAGTGGGAGAAGTCAATGTGGGCTCCAGATCGAATCTGTACTACATTGACGCACTTTTTTTGCGATAACCCCAAAGTGGTGACCACATATGGGTGTTTAGCTGGACGCCATGTGGCTACCACGTTCACATAATGTGACACTTGCTACGCCCATTTTATTTTTTCCCTAAAAAGAATTTTCGGACACTTTCGGAGGCTGTTTTAGGTTTTGGGCTTCAGGGGCGGCCAGGATTTCTGTTAGGGCGGCTACGTGGCAGCCACGTTGGCTCATTGTGGTAGGGGCAGCCACTACCTTGAAACCACATTACCACGTGAAAGCCACGCGGGGCCCATCCTGCCACGCTTGGTAGGGAGAGTGAGTACTTTTGAGTGATGTTTGCAGGGTGTTATGGTTGGGTGGGTGTTACGAGTGGCATGGTATGCTCTGACGGGTGTTGTTCAATGGGGTGTACATATTACTCGGTAAATGTTATGGGTTGGATGTTCCAATACATCGGGTGTCGTTCAGTAATTGGTGTTATGGTACGATGGGTGAAGTATGTGAAGCTATGACAGGTGGCGCTGGGAATGATGGTACAAAGTTGAACTTCTTCAAGCAATATGTCAAAAGTGTATGATATAACGTTGCTAAGCATGGTACAAAAAAAAAAGTGCTGTGTAGTGCAGCGTATGGAAGAAAGTTACTGACGACATGCAGTGCACGGAACCTTAGAGTGAATGGTTGATATGTTCGTGGTGCATGCGGTAAGGCAAAAATAGAATCTTCGTAGATTAAAGAGAAAAAAAGGTGGAGAAGTACGCCAGTATCGCCGTGAGCATTGGCTACCCGAGAGCGTTGGCCACCCGAGAGCATTGGCTAACCGCGAGCATTGGCTATCCTTAGCGTGACTGAGGTTAGATTAGGTTAGGTAAGAAGAGGTTTAACTCATCTAGAGTAGCAGCTTAACCTAACCTACAAGCCCACATATCGTACCTAAATCTCAAGTCCTTAACATACTACCGGCCAGCTCCCTTTCCCCAATAGGATAGTTATCCCTTGTTAACTCTTGATCGGCTCAAAGCTGCTACTCTATCACGTTTCAAATACAGAGTGTAATACATATGAAAACTGATGCTTCATAATTACAAAAAAGGGTTGCCATGGCAATGTAAAAGTAAAGATATTAAATACAAGCAACTTCAAAGTGTCATACCTGCAGCAAGTCAAGGAATGTGCCGCGCCTGCCGTTCATCCTACATACCTGCACAGGAACAACATAGAAAAGGATTAGTTTCTCATACGAAAATTGTGTCTCCTAAAACATTATCTCTAGGCTCGAAAACATACCGTACATACTGATAGACTTAGCGTTTCGATTGTTGAGACCGTTACGCAATTCTCTAAAAACTGTCACTATATAATTATCTGGCAACCACATATATTATTTAATATGTCTCTTACATCAAGGGATCTCCTAGCTGAAATTAAGGTCATCAAGGGACCCTTGATGTCTTTAGGTTCAGGTATGTGCAGAGAAAATTAGTGCTCGTTAACTTCACTAATACACAAAAGTGCGTACTAGTTATGAAACGCCAATTGATTTCTTTCTGCTATAATTTAGTTCAGTAGCGTCACCAGGAGTAAGAGATAAAGGGTTAACCCCAGCAGTGCGTGGGCAAGTTTGCACTATTGTCGATATATATGCATATTGAAATAAAATCTTAACATTTTAGGGAGGCTTGGGAATGATTTAGAGGAGTTTAAGGAACCTTAAGCCCCCTCAAATGAACCCAACAAAGCCTATAACCTAGTAACCACATCACTAGTACGCACCACCACCACACACTAGTAATGCAACAGCCCATTTCTCAGCGGCTGATCATTTGCTACATCATAACGACCTGTCAGTGTGCAACACAACAGTCGCATTTAACCATATAAAGTTATTAGCAGCAGGACCCCCCCCCCCAGTGTACCGCATCATCCTACAGCACCTGCCCACCCCCTCCGTGGCAAGGATGTAGCCGTGGCCTGAACGATCACCCGACACTGTTCGTTGACGCCATAATTGCATGAGCAAGTGACTGCTGGACGGTTTTTGTACACCGTATCCTTCCTCATGGCGGCGCTTTTTTGGGCTTGTTTCTGCGGAAGATTTTTTCACGTGTTCCATTTTAATTCACACCGTTTGATGTCGCGACGCCTGTATTTGTTCAGGGAAAATTTCTGATTGTTCATCGATTCGATCCCGTCAACGATCACGCGATCGAGCGATTACGAAATGATTGGCACCTTGAGTGGGCAGGAGCGCGAGAGGAAGGCCGTGTCGTTATTATCCATGTGGGCTTTTATTGAAAATTATCCTTTCGTTACGCCGCGCCATTCAATATGAGAATACATCGAGGAAGATTCTTGTTATCTCCAGACGTTCTGAGGCAAGTATACCCGCCGTGTATCTGCCTAGTGATGCGTATAATTTCATCACTAGTTCTAATGTAAGTATAGGATATTGTGCTGTAACAAAAGAGGTCCAATTTTTCGGATATTGGACCGTAATATCTCAGGGTATACTAAAATATATAAATGGAAAGCGTTTTGACAATAACGCTATACACGCAACAATTCAACCATAGCCTGTTCACAGCTGTTGGGAATTTTCTAAAGTTAGTAACAGACGAATTTTTGTGTCTGGTAGAAAGTATTTTCTGTAGAAACAAACGGGAAAAATCTTACAATAAACAGCAAGATTTATTAACGAAAAGATCATAACAATTTGTACCTTTGTGGTGAGTATAACATTAAAATGTGTAATAGCATCCACATACCGTATATAACGGAAGTATTAAATTTAGAATCATACATATATAACACATATAAAACTTTTACAAGGGGATTATTTCACGAGCCCTGTTCCACATATCATATGTAATAGATGGTTTCGTTCGACGAGGAAGATATTTCAAATCGATAACCAAAATTGTTACCATTTTGCACAAATCAGTTGACAGTCTAAAAATTACCGATGACATTCGTTATATGACAGAAGGTGGACAGCATACAGATCTGGCAAGGCAGCAGGGGAGTGGCGCCGTAGAGGCCGGTTCATACTATCGTCTTTTGCATGCGTTCGTTCAGCTAATCGGCCATATGTCTTACTATGGTGCTTGACCAGCAGAAAAATGCACTGTTTTCTAAGTTTTATTTCACTCAAAATTTGGTGAGATATCTTAACTTTACTATTGAGTATTGAAACTTGACGGATTACATTGTAATAAGTTTTGGCGGTAAACACCCAGTTGCACTTACACTGACGCTATACAAAACAAACATTCGGACGGTCTGCTGAGAGAAGAAGTTCGAAAGACTAACGTATAAACCAGCCTTAGCATGCAACGGTAACCGCCATTAGGATATATTTTACTTTTTGATTGCTAGGAGGATATACCATGTAAAGCCTGCAGCAAACATGTCAGGTGTTCAAGGATTTGCATGAAATTACTTCCGTCGGCCACGGATGAGCGAAATGAATACTTTATTTATTGGTCAGTGTTTCTTGTTCCATCCTTAACTGATCAGTGTCCATCCTAAAGGACGTTCCAAACAACGTTATTCCTTCGAGAAACCGACGGTTATTTTATCCTACTGGGTTAAGACTTTACTAAGCTATTTGAGATGCAGTGGCAAAATGTACGCTCATGATATTCATCCGAAAGGTATTATATCTAATTCATGAGTGTAAGACTTCAGTTTAACTTCAGCAATCCTCATCAAAAATCGATGTCGATAATAACTTCGTGCTATGCACAAGCGATTCAATGCTGTAAAAGATTCCATTCATTGGCACAATTTTGTATACAAGCGAGCTCATACTACAATGGATTCCTGTGGTTGATTCAGTTTTGCATACAAACGATATCCAAGCTATACACGAGTGAAGTCACACCACAAGAGATTCATATCGTTGACCCAATGTTGTATGCAAGAGCTCCCATGCTGCAAAGGATTCCAGTCATTGACGCCATGCTGAGCACATGCGATCCCATGCTGCAAAAGATTCCAGTCATTGATCCCATGCTGTGCACAACATTTCTCCCGTTTCACTTCAGTTCCAAGTGTTGTTTTTCAACGAATTTCTTATGTTCTTCCTTCCGGTTTTGGGTGTACGGCATCCTGGGGTAGTTTTTCTTGCTAATTACCCTGACGTTTGCCATCATCTTTGTGTTGGCTTTAGAGTGAGAGGATTTTTTGCGTTCCTTCCTCTGGTGTAGCGCGATCTATCAAGAGCAATAATGAAAGGTTATAGGACCGAGCTCACCACATGTGCTGCACATCGTGTTTGCCGTGGAGACAAGGGTTGCATGGATATGGTGGGAAGTGTATGCATAGGATAGACTGTTGCAGAGCGCAGGAGTGATAGAGCTTAGCCATTGTTGAAGAATAAAACAAAAATATAACTGATGCAGCTAGTATAGTTTCAGAAAACTTATTAGTGTCGGCCTTTTTTTAAAAAAAATGCGTTATCAGCGATTCAGCGCAAGAACACTCATGCGCATACGTGCTATTACTTGTTACATAATAATAGAAGTTACACTTAAATCGTAATTATTATAGAGCATCTAAACACTAGTGCAGTTACTTCAATGCAACAAAAGTTATACTAGTATTGGTGTAAGTTAGTGATGACAATGATAAACCTAGCCGATAATAGTTGCTTGATCTTAAACTGGTAGCAATTATGACAATCACAATCGATTTTTCAGTGAATTAAAGATTGTACAAAAACAGTAGATAATACAGCTTGCCTTAGAAATTGAAGAAGCACATAAGTAGGTACTTGTACATAGCTGGTCGCAGAAAAAGGTATTTACTCTAGTAAGCCAACATTCAAGCGAAAACTGAATACTTTAAGAAGATCTGTGGATTAGTTTAACTAAGCAAAAGTTGAGATATTGTGTAATTATTTCCCTTGAGCTAAGGCTTCCACCGCAAAGGTATTTCAAGAGCGTGAAAAAGGAGGGTCAAGTAGAATATCTATCAAAAGATATGAAAAATCCACGCAAGAAAGAAAATGGAGCATAATAACAGATAGTCGGGATAGAAGAAAAAAATTGAATGAAGATTACCAGTAGAGCAGACAAAAGAGAGCATTACCTGGGCAAGGAAAATCTGGAAGTGAGTTGCATGTCTATATTGATCTATAAAGAATTCTGCCTTTTCGAAAATGAGACGAAACAGAAGTTAGCAACAAGTACGTAGTTAGCATTCTACGAGATAGATAAAAACTTTTCTTCTAATTCCGAAGTATATAACACGAAAAATAGAGCAAGTACCGCAGAACGTCATGGCAGCAACTCATCCCAAGACAGATTAGGCTAAAGTGTAGTGATTATGAAAGCCATTTTACCTCCAAAGTAACTCAGGATCAAAGGGCGGAAAAAACGAATCGACACTAATAGGATAGCAGCAACACTCAGCTAGCTTCCTAAGAGATTTTATCTCGCCGGCTGTAGCTATTTGAAGCGCAAGTGTTAGGGTCTTCCATCACAGCAATGTTCACGAGATGTCAATTTTCTACATTGTCAGAAAACTCCTGGGCAGAAATGCTTCTTCTGTTTATAGGAAGGGAAAAAATCCATGTTACGACCAGGCCGGTAGCGTTTAGCGCCCACGGGGGCGTAATTTGTTGACATGAAGGCGCCAGTGTCGCACTTAACACCTCCAAAGTAGGGACCATTTTTCTGATAAAATCCACTGGATCTGGAGCGATGGTGGAGGTTGTTGAGAGCAGGGCTCAGTTTCCAGATAAAATACACTGGATCTGGAGAGACGGGGGTGGTTGTTGGAAGTCCAGGTCCCAGTTCCACGATATAATCCACTGGATCTGAAGAGATTGTGGAGGCTGTTGAGAGCAGAGCCCATTTTCCTAAAAATATACCCCAGCTCTGCATGAAGAGATGGTGATCGGAGGTTGTCATGAGCAGGACCCATTTTTCTGATAAATCCCCTGGATCGTTGGGATGGATAAAGTGCGTGAAGATTTTTCAGAATAGCGCCCGTTTTCTAATAAAATTTCTTTCACCAGGAGCGAGACGAGATAACGAAGGATACCGAGACTAAGTCCCATCTGCTTGATGAAATCCACCGGTGGATCAGAAGAGGAGATGGAGGAGGTTGTCGAGATAGTCGCATCTGTTTTCATTTCTTGCAAAACACGCTGAGCCTAGACACAAGCTAGCAAAGGTTGCAATTCGTTATGCATATCTGTGATAAGCTACAACGGTCACATGTGGTAATATGTAATAATATATGTTGGTAACGGAAATATGCAACTCTGGCGACATGTAATAATAGGATATTTTTACACCCATTACACAACCTACGTCAAAATAATATTAACTCGCGTACTTGATACATGTCAAACGCAAGTATCGAGTATGAGAGTAACTGGGCTGAGCAAGAACAAGTCAGCAGTGATACACTACCGTATGGAGGCTGGTCTCTTTGGTATCCAACCATGCTACTGGCTCATAGTGGGGAAAAATAACGATAGTCAGTTAGCTCGAATAATCAGTGAGTCTGATCATAGAATGGTCGCTTCCAAACTCCATATAGCTTATTACCGGGTAAATTCCTCCTCATCGGGAAATTGTAGATAAACAGCCGCTGCCTTTGTAGGCGAAAGTATCAAATATCACCTGATACGTACGCTATACTTTTAAGAAAAACCGATCGTAGGAAAGACCTTAAAGCGAAAAGAGTTAAATTTGGAACTCCACGTATGCAGCGAAGATCGAGCCAAAGCATTTGTAGTGCGGTACGATCGTCACGGCAGGAGATGTGTGTTGCGGGGATCACACTATGCAATTACAGGATCAATTTATGATTACACGTTCAACTCGCACGCTGCTCATGCTGCCACATCTGCGCTACAGACTTTCACTGTGCCTCGAGACGAAAGAGCGAGCTGTACCTCCGCTCATGAGTTGAGCGTGCGATTGAATAGTGTGCCCTGGAAATGACTGAGACGGAGATGTGCATTCGTTGCAGCTATGGACGATGAGCATTTTAACCAATGCAAGCAACACAAATGAAAAAAAGAAATTAATCTCTTGCAAATGAGGCTATTTTTTATTCATCTATGTTTATTATGTGATATTAAATTGAGTACCAGTTTTTCTTGTATTGGCTTATATGAGCTACTAAATTAACATATATTTATATTCAACATTTATTATGTGATACGCTTTTCTAGAATAGCGATACTGCAGCGGTTCTCAACATTTTCTAAGCCTGGCACCTCTAAAAAAAAAGAACTTTCACGATGTTCTCGCACCCCCTACAAAAATACTAACATAGATAGAGAATAAAATTTGTGAACAAATTTAAATGTTCAACCTTATTTTATCCATGATTGCGCACCCACTGGAAGATCATCTCGCATCCCCAGGGAGTGCGAGCTATCCATGGTTGGGAACACTTGCCCTATATGTTGCTTGTAACGTTTGCTAATTGTACACTTATGGTTCGTTTGCTTTCGTTTAAACTTCAATTGCTTCCCTTTTACATAATCTCCTGCACATGCACAAGTTTCATATGTCTACCTCATCTCAAATTTCCTTTATGAAGTGTTATCCCCAGTCTTGCTCAATGCTGCATCTCCTCTAATATGTTTCTTGTCATGGCTGCCAATTGCACAATTATGGATAGATTGATTCTCGTTTATGAGTAAATTTCTTCCTTATTGCATAATCTCGGTGCATGAACAGGTTTCATTTGTCTATCTGATCTCAAATTTCTTTCAGAAACGTTTTCCGTACTCGTGCTCAATGGATCATCTTCTCTGTTAGCGATTCCCATATCAGCCAAGCACACCAAGAAAACTTCTAATAATAATGTTCTCGCACCCCATAAAAAATAATAGCTCATCTAATGACAAATAAAGAATGAAGTTAACACCAAATTTGAGCACAAACTTATCTATCCAGCTCTACTTCATCGAAGTTTCACACATGGAAGATTATCTTGTACCCCTAAGAAGTGCAATCCAGCACCCCGCTTGGGAACCCCTGGTATATAGGGTAGAAAACTAAGCAAAATCTTCATCTTTGATATATGTTCGTTGTACGATACAGAAATAAGCATCAATGGTAAAAAAGAATGGTCTATTCAAATACCGATGCGCATCACATGCGGAGTATTTAATTGCCATAGGAAAAAGTGGGGAGATAATGGCTCCATACATTCTCTGCGTCGTTGAGGTACAAAAAGTCACGATCAAAAATTACTTGCAATCGAGGATGAGGGAGGACGTGTATGTCATGCCTTCAAAGTGAAAGGCTGTCAGTTACTCATACACGTGTGCGTTCATATGAGTTTGGTTAAAAACAATCTCAAATCGTAAGTTTACTGTAATCTTTATTGAGTTTTCCAACTGTCTTTGCTTAAAAACAGCACTTCTGCTCTCGGTAAGGTAAAACAGTTGCCCCGTGCTGCGGTTTTCATACTCGAGTTGTCATTGTTCCGTAGAATTTGCCATTATAGTATCTTGTCGATCTTCATGCGAAGCGTTCTAAGCGTGCTTCGATCTTTGTCAGGCAGTTAATTACATCCGCGAAGGAGGTTATGTTTTCGTCGGGTTTGTCTGTCTGTCACCAAGATAACTCAAAAAGTTACGGACGGATTTTGACGAAATTTACAGGGATTGTCAGATATGTTAGGAGGACCAGATGATTAACTTTTGGTGATGATTCGTCCATCCGTTTGTTTGTTTGTTTTTCTGCTTTGCATTTCTAAATGCGATAACTCAAAAAGTTATTGACGGATTTTTACGAAATTTACATGAGTTGTTTGGTAGATCACAAAGTGTAAATGACCAAATTTTTGTGATGATCTGTTTGTTGGTCGAATGTTTGTTGCTGTGTTTGATTTTATGTTTGTTAGCACAATAACTGAAAAAGTTTGAGTGAATCTTTATGAAACTTATAGGAATTGTGTGTAATGTTAAGAGACATAAATGATTAAATATTGGTGAAGATCGAATGATTCGTTTTTTATGTTTGAGTTGTGTTTGTCATAATGTTTGTTACGCAATAACTAAAAAAGTTTTGAATGAATTTTTATGAAATTTACAGGAACTGTTAATTATGTTAATATGCAAAATTGGTTAAATTTTGGTAAGTAAGTCAAAAACAATGAATGGATCTTCATAAAATTTATAGGGGTTGTTAGTAATGTTAGAAGACATAAATGATTAAATTTTGGTGCAGATCGGTTCGTTCGTTTGTATGCTTGACTCATTTTTGTCTTAACGTTTGTTAGCAGTATAACTCAAAAAATTATTAACAGATCTTCAAAAAAATTGCACAAGCTGTTATTACTATCAAAAGGCACAAATGATTAGATTTTTGAATTTATGCAAAGAAAATTATGGTTTCGGAGCCAATTTGAATTTTTTGCTACCGTTGCCGTGCTTGGCGGAGGTATGCGCTCTCAGATGCTCTAGTTTATAGCGAGACTCGCTTAAATATTGAAAAAAAAACACGCCAGTTCAATGCTGTATTACAAAACATGGACTTGTTCTTGATTAGTGCCAAAATTTTTTGTTTCTGAAATTATTCAGTTACAGAAAGAAACTAATACACAAGCTAATCGCAAAGTTAAGTCCGTAAATCGTGTTATCCAACTGGTCATAAACGTGATATACCCGCACTATATTTATTTCTGTCATTATAATGTACATGAAAACTCAGTAAAATCAGTAACATATCTAAGTTTTCAAACCGTGATTTTCAACCGACTGTAATATGAAATCTTGCTCAACACCTTTAATCAACAAAGAAAGGTCTTTGGAAGAACGTCTGGGATTCCAAGTTTATGAAGGACTTTTTTTATTTTTCATTGTTAATGTTTCGGTGGTGTTGGCCAGCGTCCAGTGTGTATAGGAAGTCGAGGAGTCGAGGCAAGCAGTAAGTAACTGGAAATAAAGGGAAATCTGAACTACTGAGAGCTACACGGTAGCTTTATCGTACGTAGTTTTAATAAGGACAAGTTCACTTTGCTTGTTTACAAACAGACAAAAGTGCAGCAAACTAAGCTGCTATATTTATTGCAGTAATACCGAAATTTGAAGGGAATCGTTCATTATAAATAAATAATAATTAGTAATAGTAATAAATAAGTAAATAATGAACGAAAGCTAAAAGGGAAATTTTGTAAATATAAACTAAATGCATTCTACTATTACCGTATCAGCGCGGACTAAGAAATATTTCACATGAAAAAAAAAAAACCTACCACAATCATTCCTGGCTGCCCTAGAAGCTCGGTTTTGTAAACAACAAACGTTTTACTAAAAAAAATGGTAAAACCATCTACAATTCAAGTGGTAAAACATTCAGGAATTAACAGATATCAGTTTGTATGTAAAAATAAAAGGAATATCAAACAGTTGCTGGCTGATAGTTGACCCGTGATACCGCTTGAGTTCTCTTTACGCTTTTTAGGACAGAAAAAAATACGACTGAGGTACCTCATGCGTGGCAGCTGCAACTTGATAGCAAGTCTCCAGATCAAGACTACACAAAAATTATGTTCACATAGAGCGGTGACATTTTCACACCTCTCACTGCAAATATCATGAAAAAATAGTGAATGGTACAATTGCTCATATACATACATATATAGAACGAAACACGATTAGTACCCAGTAGGAGAATGGTAATGAATTCCACGATAAAACAGCAAATCAAAAATTTGTTCTTAAACAACCGAAAACTATTACCTTATCTCCTTGCAAACTGGAGGTGGATCGCATTGTAGAACAGGAAAGGAAGATTTTATAGATGGCGATATATCTACAGCGGAACAAGTTCTAAAAATGTAATGTTAGCGTTTTTCATAATGCAAAAACTTTTGCCCCACAAGTTACAAACTGACAATCGTACCGCACTGGACGAGACAATTTTTTGAAAGCTCAACTACAATGGGAAAACATTGGAAAGAAATGCTTGAGTTCTCGCAGAGACCCATAGCCCACAACACAGCAAAATGTCAGGCAACAACACACTGGCACGCAATGAACCGTCAACCTGAACTGACAGTTAGAGTCCCTCCGGGGCGCAGGGTGCAGCGATGCGCATACACCATACTGCCACCTAGACAACATCGCTTCCGCTTCCTAACAGTCGGTTGTATAATTAGACGCCGGTTCAGCCATATCGCTGCAGCTCCTTGCTCATCTGGTGTACGCTAATTGTGGAACAACAACTAAAACGGTGGACGAGAAAAGAATTATCTCAGTTCAGTCACAACCGGATAAGTTTAGCAAAAAAATACCAGTTCATCTACCACTCCAAACTTCGTCAAGTTGGTTGTAGACTGCTAGTAGCATACGACGGCTTCAGTTCTCGGTTTTTCGTTTTCTTTTTTTACTTTTTTATAAATTTGCGAGCGTCCCATTGTGGATGAGCAATTAGGGAATTACCGACCGGCAGGATCTCTGCCGTCTAGAGAACCTAAAAATTAAACTAACATGACGACAGCCCTTCCGGGCAACTGCATATCATAAATGTTAATATGAGCCGGAGCTGTGCAGGTATAGTCTGCGGGTAACAAGTTATTTTGTAGTTGATGATGTTATTTAAAAATCCATAGTATAGTCTACATACTCGTTTAATTTATGCTAATTAATGCCTAAGGTTGCAATCATATATGTAAAATATAAATATACAAAAATCAACAAGCACCCACTGTGAATTAATTAAGTTGACATAAGCTGAAAGACGATAAATAATTTGATCATAAGGCAAATTGTACCTCTCAAGAGACAGCTTTTGGACAGCTAATCCGTAACTTCATAGAGTATAGTGCTGCACGTGTAGATCACGTTACCGCATAACTCTTAAAAGGACGCAAATTTCAGGACATAACAAATAGCGCCTCTCAAGAGACGGCTCCTAAGCAGGCTATCAGTAACCACAGCAATACAGGCAGCCTATGATACAATAATAACAGCTTCTTGAGATGGTTGGGCCCTCAGCTAGACTGATCGCACTCTCAGTGTTGAATATTCATCGAATGCAATCCCCTCTGATCCATCACAGGGTAATGAGAGGTGCTGTTAGCTAAAGACAAGTGATGGGCACACGTGATGTACGTATAGGCCCACAGATACGATTCCGTGTAAATATGTGTATAGGGTAGTGCCTACAGCCAAACAGATGCTTTCCTAGTAGAAGCAGTGTAAGGTTGTACCTATGCCCCCATTCGATTTGATTCCGAGTTTATACATTGATCGGCAAATAAGTACCTGTACAGACGAACAGATACAGTACTGGTATAACAGTAGGGTAATGCCTATATGGGCCCTCCACATACGATTCCTTTTTGTTTATGCGTTCATATATACAGCAGTGCTTTCAGTAGAACATTATACGTACGTACAGTCCCGTTGCCGTAGCAGGGCTGTACTTGTAAACGACCACAGAACTAATTCTGGGTAAATGTTTTCATAGGCTAACTAGTATACGTTCACTGTATATCAATACAGTTGCAGTCACGGGCCAACACCTGTGATTCCGGGTATTATGTTCATAAATAGGGTGCGTGCGCATAGTGCCTACATATGTGGCTATAGCCCAAGCTGTGAAACGGCGCACATGTACATTGAAGGTGAGCGGAGTCTTGTATTGAACTTTTATAATCATAATGCAGCTCTTCAGCTTTTATGCCAATGAATAACAAGCAGGATCTAAACCAATACTGCATGATGCTTAAGACGTTCACTTTCAGAATTGTTGTAGTTATTATTGATAACATCTTCGTTTTATACATGGAAATGTGCAGAAGGCTACATACTACGGCGCTGACCAACAAGGATTGAGGAATTTCCACCTACATCTGGAGAGGTTATCAGGTTTTCAGAAGGAATGAGCCTACAAAAATAGAAGACTATTTAGTAATGTGTACGGAAATAAGTATTAATTAATTTGAACTCTTTCAAGTTGATACAATATCTTGGAAAGAGGAAAAGAGACAAAATAGTAATCTTACTCAATTACGACGGAAAGCATAAATACGTGAATGAAAATACAGCTAGTACAGCATATTATGGGAATCAACAATAGAAGCATTCATGTTGTGTATAAAATAAGTGATGGAAAAAAATAATATTCGTTATGATGGTATCGTAGCTTCTCTAAATATAAACTGCCTCGCATTTTACATCAGATATTATTCAACAGGATATACCTATAATAACACATTAGAGTTATCATCATCCCAGTTTCATGCGCGTTGAATTTAAAATACTAATATCTCGACCTAATACTAGAGTGCTATGCGTAAACACCTTTGCTTTTTTTTCAATAAAAATACACCTTATGGTACTGATTACAATCCATACATGGAGATGAGCAAGAATCTCCCTTCTGCTCGGGACCCTTAGGCAATGTAGCGAGTAACTTGGAGCACATGATACGCGATGAGGAAGTACATAAGTCTACGGACTGTGTGGTTCACATTTCACTGAAGACGAAATGCCAAGGGCTGATATATTATTTGAACAGTAACTGTAATTTTAAATTACCTCCGTTCTGTTCTGACGCGCTACGTTATACTACCTCTACTGCATTAGTCTTATTCTGATGCGGTGTTTTGTACTCTGCTGCAATGCTTGATACGACGTGGAGTAATATAGTGAAATGGAGAGGTTGTAGCTTACTGTTCTCCAAGCCATTGTGTATTTTAATTTGTATTATAATGTGCCGTAGCTTTTTGTACTGGGTCTGCTGCTTGCATTGCACTGTACTCAACTGCACTGCTTGCAACGTTCGGCAGCGTACAATACTGCCTTCGCTGTATTGTATAATACTGTGTTTGACAGCACTAACCTTAGCGCGCTGTATTAAATACAGCAACTGCGCCAGATTAACTTTATCAGCGTGTATCATACAAAAAATGAATTTCAATTATACTGTAGCTTTATTCCTCAAGTACACTTGTTGAATATATGCAGCCCACAAAATTCTTGCCAGTTCTTCAAAATAAGATACATCATTCATTCACTACGATAATTTTTTATTTATTTAAATGCAGGCAAATGGAGCCATGATTAAGGCATATTCTTAGTCTCTGTGAGCAAGTGTTCTAATTTCGCAGCCTCATTTATCGTCTCCAATATACAATGCATCAAACACTTAACACCATCAAGTAGATGAGTAGAACACATGATATTTTCTACTGAAATATGGAACGTAGCTCAAATAGATACAGTTTTATTATTAGTATGAGAAAGCGCCAGAGTTTCGTACGCTCATTTAAAGTCTCCAGGATTCGAATGGTCCTACATTAGAAATTAATGTTATTATCTGCATAAGCAATTGGCAATCCCTAATTATATAAATGGAAACATACTTCAAATAAAGTTGTATGCGTCGCATGAACAAGTTTCCCAGTTTCATAACCCCATTTATTATACCCTATAATCAATACGTTATAAGTTAATATTGTTATTTGCATAAATACGTGGTAGTCGTCATTCATATAAATGAAAACGTACTTCAAATATAGTTTTATTTCCACGGAACGAGCAAGTGCCCCAGTTTCGCGGGCCCAAATCTCACCCTCCCTCTGCCCCCTCGCTTCCTTGGCCACGCTATAAAGAGCGTCTTTGCACAGGAGTCATCTGCTTTAATAATATAAGTCCCTCTAAAATAGAATAATTCATGCATTATTCCGACTTTCTATTTTACTGCAGAGATTACAGCTGCACAACTGAAGCATTATGAACAAAACTCGGCCCCGAAATAAGTCTCAAATGAAAGATGAACAAGAAATCTAATGCTACAGGCACTTCCAATCGATTCCAAAAGTATTTTTTTTTTCTTCTTGAAAAGAAGGATCGGAGAAAGTTATCGGGACAGTAGGCGCCGAGGGACGGGGAGGTGAGGTTGTCTGTGCTGCTGGCTCCTGCAGTGCCGACGTCGCCGCTGGAGCATAATAATCATGATGATATCAACGACAGCATATGAGCGTCAATGTAAAATGATAATATCCCCGAGAAATACAAGTATATATGCAATATGAGTACACATACATGTAACTGATGTCTTATTATTACTAACATTACCTCCAAGCAGCTGGTAACTTTAGTTTTCTCTAAAGTAATATTTTGCAATTGATTGATGAAAGTTTGTCCAAAGTAATATTTTTGTCGATAGGTTAATTATAAATAATAGTTATTACTTTACAACTAAGCTACAAGGCGATAGGAAGCAAATCTCAGATATTATTATTACGAAAAAGTTAGAGTGTCCTCAAAAGAAGAAAAAGTCCTTGAATCGGGAGGGGGAGGGTTAACACTAAACAGTTGAACGTTCAATTTATGAACTGACATACAGCTCGCGCGTCACACCGATATAGCTTGCAAGCAGGGAGCATGAATGACGTGCAAGTGTGCCGTATAGTCATAATTTAGGAGTACAAGTGCCCCCCCCCCCTCAAAGGAAAAAATAAAACAAGGAGCAGCAAAAACTATAATATGACGTGGAAAATAATTCTACAACACACAGCTGACTAGGTTTCATACAAGCTCAACACATTTATTTTTTTATTATTAAATTAAGGCTCATATTAAGAATTTCACCCTATGTGGAAAATGAATGCAAAGGGCTATAGAACGTTTCATTTCTAATTACAAGACGATACACTGACATCAAATTCATTCTCGACCAAATGATACTGGCGTGAAAATTACAAGATACGTTGGCGTGACAAGCGCGCTTCCTTTTGCAAATATTTGCTACTTGTAACCGATGGATTCGATTTACCAGATGAAGATTCAAGTAGCAATTTGCTAGTCTGGAGTTACATTGAGCAAATTAACTTGTAATTTGCTTGGAAAGCGAAATACGCTCGCAATTACCTCCACCAAGGAGGTCATGCTTATGTCGAGTTTGTCTCTTTGTTTCTTTGTCTGCGTGCTTTATTGTCTCTACGTCCGTCGCCAAGATAACTTAAATAGTTATGGACGGATCTTAACTAAATTTACAGTACGGGGATTATTAGGTATGTTAGGAGGAACTGACGATTAACTTTTGGCGAAGATCCTTTCACCCGTTTGTTTGTTTGTCTCTCGCTTTTTCTTCCGCAAGCATAACTCAAGCAAAAAGTTATGGATAGATCCTAATGAAATTTGCAGGAGTTGTTGAAGATCTTATTAGGGGCATATGACCAAATTTTGTAGGTGGTTTACTTGTCTGCTGGTTCCCTTGTTTACATATTTGTCAGTAACATAACTCAAAAAGTTAGGAGGGGATCTTCATGAAATTTGCAAGAATTCTTACATATGTTAAAAGACACAAATGATCAAATGTTGGAGATGATCGGTTTCTCCATTTATGTGTTTGACTTATGTTTGTCCTAGCGTTTGTCAGAACATAAATGAAACAATTAAAACAACGTATCTTCAAAAAATTGCAGAAACTGCTATTACCATCAAGAGGCACAAATGACCAAATTTTTGTTGATGACAATAAGAAATTCTGGTTTCAGGACCAATTTGATTTTTTCGTTAATGTTGCCTCGCTTTGGCGGCGGTGTGCTCTCACAGATTGAGTCACGGAATTGATGTATGGCATTACAGATTTACTTCTGCCCAGACTAAATCTACTTCCGGATTAACCCTTAACTGCTTAAATTAAACGTTTGTGTTTCTTGTAAGAATTGCATAGCATCGAGCAATTTGGAAACGAGGTGGGGGTAGTGTAGGAACGAAACTGTTACAGCTCTTCGATTGCACCAGGGGGTAATCTGGCTCAAGATTATGAGTCAGTGTGACGAACCGAACAAAAACAACGGATATGCATAAACAAATCGGCTACAGACACCAGGGTGCCCCGTTAGTAAAACTCAATTCGTTTCGCGAGGTTGACTGTGGCCAAGCCCAATTTTAAATAGTTTAAACGCTTCTGGCTCACGTGCTGAAATGTTCGATTAATAAGTATTAATAAGTCATCCTCTTGCTAAGGGACTCTCATCCAGTAAAAATCTGTGAGTTTAAGTTGAGAGTAAGCTTAGATGTGGGCGGAAAAATAGACTTACGCCGTATTAGCCAGCGGTACACTTTGGCTTACGTTACCTGGCTGAACGAAGAATGTACTACAGCCTTTCGATAAGTACCAATACATCAATTTAGTATAAATCCAAAACGAAAGATATTTGAATCAGCATGTGCTGCTAGCAAGCTCGACCAAGTAAAAGCGAGCGGGTGGCTGATGTGTAGTCACAAACTGCGCTTATTCTTGAGATCGAGCTGGCAGAACACGCGCACATGAAAAGCCTGAACTTTTTGGTCCCCTTGGCGGGTAGTTATATCGTTGCTGACAAACCGAAGAATAAAAGCCAATGCAAGTTTCTTCGTTTATTTGATTATCTCTCTATTTTGTGTCATTTTGATCGTACGCGATGACTAGGAAATCCACGAGGACTGGTTCGTGCTACAGACAGACGTCCGCTAGGTTCCAAAAGAAGTGCACGGCTGTAGTCAACCACAGACTGTCAGAGTTAAGATATCAGGGCTGGAAGGCTCAAGTGACAGTTGCAATTTTCCCAGGGTCCCCATTCCTGATTAGCCCAAAACCTCAACAGTGGAGTAAAAATGACAAAAAAAAAAAAAAACGCTGACGACAGGGCTGGAATCCGAGTATCACACGAGCTGACGTGACCTGACTGCCGGGGACACGAACCTGCGACGTTCAGTATGCAAACACAACACGCTACTAGCAACCCGCCACTGCGGGTTTGAATTTCTAAGAGTGCCCTTTATAGAATTCTGGGACGCTCCTGAAGTTAAAAAAGTAAATTAGCTTCTGGGGCGGCCAAAAAAATCTGTTAAGGTGTATCCAGAATGTCTAAGTTGCGGTTGAGATATTAATTAAAGAGGAGATGGGAATAAGAAAACATGGGATTTTGGAAGAGGTAGTGACTATTTTCAACCGTCATTTCATGACGACCTAGTCCACTATTTTTTCAAACACTTGTTAACTTTATGCTCCAACATAAAGTTTAAGTCGTTACTATTGAATAGAGTTTCGAGAGTATAAAGGGTTCCTATTCATCAACTCTTAAGATATACTGACATAACAATGTTATAGTGTATGCTATAACAATCACCATAGAAACTAGAACGCCCCGTGGCGTAAGACCATCACCCTCGGTAAGGGGGAGGGGTGGATTACAAATTCAACGCCATCATTTTTACTGCCAGCTAACTCAAAATTTTTTGCATTGTTCACATCTAAGTCAACCTACCTGAGTAACTGAAACAGATTAAGATGATGGCTCAATTCCTTCTGCCTTTTTTTTTGGGTGAACAGACAAACAAACAGATATACAACCGAACCGTAAACGAAAACAGTATTATCCCTCTTCGCTTCGCTATACAGCGTGTGATAAGCAAACGAAAAAAATTTCTACCCGAACTTGGATTTTGATCACATTTCGCTTAGGGTAATAATCGATATTGGTTACTCGTAGTTATCCAAAGTTACGTTCTATCTGAAGTTACGTTATGTAGTCGGTGTTACGTCATAGCTCGCTTTTAAGTCACGTTTTCTCAATCGCTTTAATCAGAAGTGGTGATAAGCTTTAAAAAAGAAGCGAGTCCAGAGCGATAATAAACACGACTGATGATGATACTGAATAGTCGTATTGAGGCCAAAGGTAATGATATTATCTGTAGTCAATAAAATGTACATGAAATAAGTCTTGGTGGTATAGATGCTGATGTGTAACTGACTTTTACGTTCAAAGAAAATTTCAATATAAGTTCCAAATTGACAAAAAGACCGCTTGCAAAATGGCACTCATATTTATATTACAATGCCCGTAGAAGTGATATTTGATATGGTGTTATTATTAATATGATTATACCGATTCTAGCAATATGTATAATTAACATACAAGTGAAATGAAAACGAACTTAAAAAAAGCTTGTTATTTTTGAGCGAGTCGCCGAAAGTAGAGCTAGGGTTGGAATTCGTGTGAAAATGTACGAATGTTCAAAATATTTGTGCGTCACCTTCGTTGACATGCATGATTAAGATGCATATAGTGGATAAACTTGGGATGGAGTTTTGTTTTTCTCATGCTCATCACCAACATAGTAGTACTTGAAATTCATATCACGCTGTCACACGGTATTTCAGTAAGTCCGTGCTCGTGACTTCGTTGTTTAGAGAAGTACAATGGCCTTGAATAGACGTAAATGCATGAAGTATATAAAATACTTTTCAAGTAAAAAGACATAAAGTGCATGTAAAAGTAAGGAACATGTTGCCTTCAACGCATACCCCAACTATATGCACTGGGAAATGCAGATGAATCCCCTTTAGACGCCAGAGGAATGTGTAGCTGCATTCGACTGCATATGACCTGAGCTTTGGTACTATAAACGGAAGGCTTATACCAGCAATGCCCCGGACCATTCTTCCCTCTTTCTGGACAGGCCAGTGCCTCCTAGTGGAATATGATGCGTCAGCATTTCTTCCGTTCATATATGAACTGGAGAAATACTGACGAATCATTGGCTTGGGACCAGTCTGTCCAACCTCGTGGGACCAAAGACATAGCGCACAAACGCATACAACTAGGAGCAAACACATCAATGACTACATCAGTTCAAATTAATATATGCAAATCAATTTACAGCACATCAACAAGCTTTTATAATTATGAGCAAGCACATCACGTGGATATTAATGCATCAAGACCAATGCTTCACCCACTGTTAGAAGAAGGAAGACATCAGAGAAGACGCAAAAAATAATAAGAGAGAAGCATCAATGTTTAAACAGACAGCATCTTGAACTAGAGTCCTCGCGAAACTCACAGCCTGCAGCATGACATATATCAAACGACAACACTCTGACATGCAATGAGCTTTCCGACCCGAACGGACGATTGTCACCTCCCAGTCGGAAATTATGGTTGTGATTATAGTAGAATATAGTGGTGTATGAGAGATTAAAGTCGATTATGGATGATGAAACAATATGGTAGATATTTCGACCATAACATAACGTTGATTTTAGTTTATTTAGGTCGATATTGGTGGAGGCA
>LQNS02278097.1:20338959-20355073 GCA_001587735.2 Parhyale hawaiensis
ATTGTACGTGGCCACCAATATTTGTGACTGGGCCTAATCACTAGGTTGAACTTTGGCTACTTTGTTTGTACTTGTGAGCTTGTAAGCGTATTTTGTGAACCCATTGTGTTCTTAATAAAAGATATTTATTTATTTATTTATAGCAATACCTATTTTCTTAGAGCAGACTCTTTCGACAGTCTTATGAGTCTGAAACGTAGAATGCTCATCATTCAAAAATTGCGCTGAATCTTAATAAGAATGCAGTTGTGTCGTTACCAAAAGATTTTCTATAATATTATCCTTCAAGTCAGTTGGCTGAGTGTCCCAAGCAGTAAAGTTTTCGATAGCTGTTAAAGGTATTGAATGACTTAGACATGAGAAAGGTGAGTACATTTTTCTGCTGTTTAGAACACAGGAGCGCAAAAAGGAGCTCCGTACTACGTATGAAAAACGGCACACAAAATAATATCATTCCCGTTTCTTTACTACGATAGAAAAAGGGTCTGCAAAACGATAGACGCATAAATAGTAGTAACGTTACAATTAATTCGGAGAGTAGGGAAAAAGTTTCACTGACCCAATCACAAAATACACAAAAACAATTATATTGGATAAAGATGGGACAATTTCCGTTATATATATATATATATATACCTGTGCTCTTGGTGCAATTCCCACACAGTCCACTTTGAAACTAATAGAAGGCACTTGTTGTCGCAAATATCCTGAGACATTAAAGCAGAAAAATGAGTTGCACATAACTGAGACCTGCAGCTTGAAAAGGGGCAAAATAATCTCGAAAACACTAAAAATCCTTCTTTCTAATACTGAATCCTGTCACCGCCTCGGGCATTAATCAAACTAAAGGAATTTCATTTGTTTCTACGCAAAACATTATCAACTTGAATGATGTAATTCCTGTGAAAGTGAAGCTTAAATATTCCTAAGCGAAAACTATCACAAATTCGAAACAAATACTCAGTTGCATAATTATCGAAAAATATTAGGACAAGGCAGAAGAGGAGCTGCCAGCAGATGAACCTCCAGAGTAAACCCCATGGAGTTCTACATAAGGACTTCCTTCCATTTGAGCTACTGCACGGGATTTTTTCTTTTTTCAAACCCCTTGCACTTAAAGAGGTACTTTATTTATACAGCGAACGAGTAACACAGATTTGTGCAATAATGCTTTGCATGGTCTGGATAACAGCTTAAACCAAACTGTAAAATTTAAAAAAAGTGAATCAGGAAAATTTGACACTACCCTTACTTTACAATTACTTCGTGAGCCTTGGCTTCTTACGATGATGCCCATTCCAGTCCTGTCGGACAGCTGTAGGTATTTATCCGGTATCTAAACGTCGCAGCTTCCCTAACATTGCAACATTGTCTAAAATGTTTTGATCGGGACCATACTCTATCAAGAGATTTTTGGTTTAGAGAGAATACTAAATATCAGTCAGTACACTCATCTACGAGACGTGCAACAGCAGAAAATATAGCCGGAAAGTATTTTTTTTTTTACTAAATCACCACGTATCTCACCATTGCGCTTCAAGAAACCAAGGCACCTGCAGTGCCTCTGCTAAAGACCACCACTGCCGACAACGTTGCCGTTTTCTCTCAACTTCGATCAGAAAAAATTGCAACGAAGGGTAACTAAGAACAACCGGGGTCAGTAGAAGCGTTATGGATGCAAGCAAAAAAGATAGCAATTTTAATAAATATCCGCTAACTTTGCCTGAAGTGATAAATCTTGTCCTCAGTTGCATCAAACAAAATTATCTGTACCGAAACAGTGTGTTAAAAAAAATGTGTAAAGTCTACGGAGTTTGGTCGCACATTTCATTAACTTCAACAATACGTAGTACTAAGCTCTCAAGCGTCAATGGAAGTCTACTATCGATCGACGATCTTGCATAAATATTAAAAACCTAAAATTAAATTAATTATAAGTTTGCGTATATTCGTGTTGAACAGAACAGGTAAATGCAACTACGTAAAATCATCTCTCTAACTGCTATAATCAGTTTTTGTTTACAATACACAAGCAACGAGTGTAGCAGTAGAGACAAACATTTCAAAACGTACGATTTCGTACGTATTTTGAAGCAATGTTCTTTGTCAAGCCTAAGTTTGTAGAATCGTAGGTCTTTGGGAGTATTAAGTCCGAGTCGGAAACAAGCTACTCTCAGGAGTCGGAGTCAGAACCGTAACTTCTGGTTCCGTTATTATGCATAGGCTTGGCTAAGATAAATTGATATGAAAGAATGGTCACTTGATAACAAGAACATTTACATGGTGTGATAGATACATCTACTTGAATATCATATAATATCATTAAATTAGAATATAAGGTGTTAAAGTCGTCTACTTGTATCACATCAAAGTACAACATAGAACTAGAACCTGGACAGGGAACTGTGTCTCATTTTACTGTTGTTAACCTAACAATTATAAATTAAAGAACAAGTTTGTACTGAAACTGGGCTTCGCAACTCCTTCCTCAAAGTAAAATTTTTACATCACTAGCAATATGAAAAAAGACTGCGTCATACCCTAGCTATGGGTTACCTGGATCGGTTGCAATGCAGAAAGAGACAATTAAGACTTAAAAACCTCATGAGGAGCTTACTAAAGGCCACACTTCACAACTTCTTTAGTTCGATTAATCGCTCAAAAGCCGAAGTCCCATCTGTGGGAGGTAATTTAATATTAAAAAATATTGATTACAAGATTATTTAGTATTTTTCTTATTTTTTCAGAAGAAAACGTACAATTTGCATCAATGATGCGATTAAATTAAACGTAATTTCAAAGAACCCATGTGACACCAACACACATAAAGAACAATTACACCAGAACAATTGCTCTTCTTTGGGAATAGTCGGTAGTTTTTATAGTACGTAGACCGTAATGGGTTAAGCAAAACACCCATTGACTAAAATTATACGCATGAACTAAATAATGACGCACGACATCGCCTGTGTACGATTGTAATAGCATACGAAGGTGTTCATTTGCTGCGGAAATAGGTACCCGTCAAAACATCGCCAGCGTACGATGGTCAGAACAAGAGAAATAAAGCTTCAACGTACGTCACAATAAGGCCAGTGCGTCCAAAGCTCCTCACTGTCTAATAAAAAAAAACACTAGTCACAACATTGCCAGCGTCTGACGGCCAGCGCAAAAGACCGCTGAGTTTGAAGTGCAAGTCACACAGCGCAAGTTCGTGAAAATCAATGAGTAAATACGAAGGAGTTGACCATTAGGCGCAAAAATCACCTGTAACAACATCGTCAGCGTACAATGGCCAGCGCGCAGGAAAATCAAGTTTGAAACGCACATCACAACATCACTAGAGGTTGATGGTCAGCGTGTACGAAAGTGCTCATTAATTTACACACGCAAAAAAAGAACAACCGTCACACCATCACCAGTTCAGGATGGTCAACGCGTACGAATGTGCTCAGTATTTTACCCCAAAATTCGTATCACAGCATCGCCAGCGTACGATGGTCAACTCGTACGACGCTCATCATTATTTGACACAAACACCAGCCGTGTCCTCAAGCACGAGTCACAACAGCGCCGCCGCACCATCACCAGCGCAGACAAACGCGCCGTTTACCGGCATTATTTTAGGAGAAGAGCGACGGCGTCTTCCTAAATCAGTGATTGTTTATCAGGAGCGCGGCAATCAGTGCCCCTCAGGCCGCGACAGGCTCAGCTCCTGATTTATTTGCGTACATTTAATCACGTATAATTCATGGGGAGCTCTCGGTAGCTTTGCTATAAAGCATCCCCGTGCCAACACCTCGCCTGCTGAGAGCGTGCCAGAGGCATCACAGTTACTGCAGCTGGCTCTGCATGGCTCATGTACTCCACAGGTGGCTCGAGTGTGATGCAGCTGGCTCATGTACTCTACAGGCAGTTTGAATAGGATGCAGATGGCTATTGTACCCACTCTAAGAGGAGATTCAAGTGCACTGCAGCTGGCTCTTCTAATCTACAGGTGGCTCGGTTGGGATGTAGCTGGTTCATGAATTCCACAGGTGGAACGAATATGATACAGCAGGCTTATAAATTCTACGGCGCCTCATGTACTTGGCATGCTCTTTAGGTGCAATGCGGGTTCTTTTTATTTTCTATAAATGATTGTTCCTAAAGGCAATATCATCATGTGTGGTACAGATGGCTACAAGCTGCTCTTTGTAAAAGTAAAGTCACCTTGAGCTTACATCCCATATTCCCAACTAAGAAAGCGCTCTGGCACTAGTACGTGTTGAAGATAAAAACGCGCAATAGCGCAGAGGAGCTTGCAGCTGCAGCCGACTATAAAATGTCTTAGCTATAGCGTCGACAGATGGAAGGCTTAATGGTAACCGTGAGCCTCCAACTATCAACATTGTCGGTTGAGTCATTGCCCTCGTAGTGAACAGTAAAAGCCAGAAAACGCTGACGCTGCAATTCCAAGCATCGTAATACGTCATCTCTTTGACTAGGAAACGAGCCTCGGTCCTCAAGCCAATAAGCGTAGCCCTTCAAGAACTTTGTCTCCGCGAGTATACGAATTTGCGAGGTTCACCTGGCTCATACGTGCCTCAGCTAGTATACGTAACCTAGTTGCTTATATACGCTGCGGATGGTTCATGTACACTGCAGGTGGCGCTTTCAGACCGGCCCAGGTGACACAAGTTTAAATGAAGTGCACTCTTCAATTAATTTGCCCAATTTTACTGAGATAATCTAATTCCATTGGTTTTCATTTGTATGGACTTCAGGCCTGAAGGCTGCATTGTAAACTTTGATCAATTTATCAGGCTATAATTCCAAACCACGGCTGGAAGGTCAAAAGTAGTCGGTTTGAGACTAACGCCTGAAACCCAATCCAATGTAGCGCATCCAACGCTAAAAATTGAAGTCTCGTGTAACCATTTATCTCAGCAGCTTATCTCGATCAAAGTTGGTAAATCAAACAAGCCTTTCATATGTACGCTACTGAGCTAGTACTCATCTCTTGCTGGAGCCATGATATTCAATGTACACATTGTTCCAAAGCTTCGATACTAGAAATAGCCTGCTGTGTAACATTCCATCTATTGAGACTGGCACGCCATCCAGATTTCTACTTTTACTTGCACAGAGCTTACATCTAGTGGACCAACCATGTCAGTAATGACGTCACCTCTTTTTTTTCGAATTTGAGCCAGTCGGTCATTGGCCGCTCAGTCTGGACGACTCTTGTCATTCGTGGACGCTGTCGACAGCGACCAGAGGTGACGTCATCAATGACCAGATCGGTTCACAGGATGTTCAATGCTCTGCGATGGTGTGCTTGATCAATAGGATGTTTTTATGCAGTTCCATTGAGTTCACCTCACGGTGATACGAAGAGAGGGGCGTAATGCACCTGCCCTTTTGAACAAACTCAAACAGCTGTCGGGAACATAAATCTGAACCCCGTTGATAGGAAATGGCTTGAATTGATGGAGTATATCACATAAACAACAAAGGCACAAAGACGCTTTCTTCCTTTGATGCAACAAAATTTACCATTTACTTTTCACAACGTCACAAAAACCTCCCACGGTGTGCCGCATATTTGCTGTTGCTTTACAAAGTGTTAGAGTAAACTAAAGCGTCATTAGGTAGTGTGTGACGGCATTAAGAGCATTGGCAGGAGCGTAGCAGGCGCATTATTGGTCATCAGGCGTTCCTGCCTGACATCTCAGTGCTGTCGTAATCGCCTCCACGACCAGCAGGTATGTCGCTCCGGCCCAGCCTCTGCCGCCGCTAGCGAAGTGCAAAACTGGTAGAGAATGGGACGAGGCAACTGTAGCTAGCGGGCGTGTTGGTATGTTACCTATGTGCAAATGTTGCAGCAGGAGATGGGACAGTGGTAGATGGTTGTTAGGTGACCAGTGCAGCAGGCACTGGACAGTAGTATATGTTTGATCGGTTACCAAAATACAAACATTTCTGTAGGAGATGGGACAACATTAATTGGCTATTTGGCTACCTGAACATAATTATTACAGCGTGAGATGGAGAAGTAGCTGGTTTACGGGTTACCCCAAACAAATATTATAGCTACCTTTATTAGAGTAAGAGATGGGAAAGCAAAGGAGATGGAATGTCAAACACAAACATTGCAGCTTGAGATGGGACAGTAGCAACTAGATGCTCGGTAGGTTATTCAAAAACAGGTTTGCACACGTGTGGCGTTTGAAAATAAACTCTGTACAGGAAATTCGTAAGTAGTCTCTCATTACATGAACCCATATACTCCTCTATACTTCAAACGTGTTTCATTGAAATGTAGATGACATATCCGCTATACTTGTATAACTTTCCGAACTTATAAAGGAACAAGTACTCAGATTTATCAGCACATATTCGATAATAGAGCACAGCTGAACAAGGTTGAACGTCCCCATTGCGGTCTTGAGTCATTCACTTTCTAGGTAGCATTGCAAAGTAGAGCACTCTGAGAGCGCATACTTCCGCCAAGCTAGGCAACGTTAACAAAATATTAAAACTGGTTCTAAAACTGTCATTTCCTTTTTATCAGCTCAAAAGCTAGACATTCGTGCCTTTTGACAGTAACAACAGCTTCTATAATTTTCGTGAAGATTCGTTCATAACTGTTCGAGTTATGATGCTGACAAGCATTGTGGTTAACATTCATCACACACACAAACAGACCAACCGATCATAGCATACTTGCAGCAAAGAACTTCCTAAGACTTGAAGTTCGACAGCATCTACCATATAAAATCCAGTTCAGCACACATCAGTTGGGCAAATCTACTAATATTTTTAGATATTCATAGCTCTTTGTGATTCCCTCCTTTGTACCAATTAATTAATTTAATTTAATTACACGTACAGACACTAAATCCTACCTTAACCTATCACCACTTTCGGTGCCCAGAAGCTGTTTTACTGTTTCAGCTACTGGGATGGACAAGAAGTTTGTCAGTGCAGCAGTACGATTTTGTACTGCGCTGTGTTTTAATCGATCTCTGGGGGCCCACGGAGGTTTTTTCACTGCCGAAAATACGTACAAGAGGCCGCTGATACGAGGGCATTTATCTTTTAAATGTACCTTTGCCCTCGCATCTTTCTTCATGTCTCATTGACGAACTTTGGCGAGTTTATGGACTGAGGAGAGCAGTGACATTCGCGACAGGTGATATATATAAGAGCGGAGCGACTTCTAACATATTCTGTCATGTTGACACCTCATTAAATGTAAAGAACATGAGATTTGGCAGTGGAGCGTTAGTCTTGGCCACTGTAATCCGGATGCCTTGGAGCAAATCGGGTTATAATTAGAAGCCGAAGGCCTCGGACTGAAGAGAGAGTGTTATACTTGAGAGAATAATTACTGGGGAACTTAAGTTATAAAAAGTTAAAGCAGACGTTGATGGCAGATAGATCTTAGAACCTTACGCGTTTCATTTGAGATAGTAATTAAGTAGCTGTTACTCTGAGAAGGATGTTGTGTAAAAGGGTAAAAATCTAACAAAGAAACACCTATTTGCTGAAAAAATATAGGAGATAGTAGCTTCATAGCTTTAAGCCAAAGGCCTCGCGCACAAAGAGTGCTGTAGTCAAGAGAATAATTATTACGCGGTTCATTAAAGATGTTATTGCAGACACTGATGGCGAATACTTCTGGGTACGTTACGCGCTTCGTTTGAGAAAGCAAGTAGCCGCATCTCTACCTAGGATGTTGTTTAGCAGGAGTTAAATTCTAACGGTGTACCACCCCAGTACTGATAAACTTCAAGAAAAACGTTAGAGTAATTATTTGAAGCAGAAGGCATCGGACTGCAAATAGTGTCCGTCGAGAGAATATTTCCTACACAAGTTTAGTTAGAAAAAGTTATGGCATCAATTGGCAGGGAATATTTTTGAGGCCTTGTGCGTGTCATTTAGAACCTATAATTGCCTGCCTGCAAATCCACCTGGAATATGCAAAAAAGTAAACTGAATATGTAATGAAGCGACTCGGCTGACAGCCAATAAATTAATGCCAGAAACATCGAGTCATTAGTACCTCGTTAAAGTTTGTCTGTGTGTTTGTCCAGTTGCTGTTTGGCTGTCACCAAGATAACTCAAAAAGTTATGGACGAATCTTTATTAAATTTTAAGAGATTCTAAGGTATGTTGGGACTTAGGAGACACTTATGAATAACTTTTGAAGAAGATCTCTCTTGCCGTTTCTTGAATAGTAGGTTTGCCTGTTTTTTCTTGGCAATATAACTCAAGTAGTTAGGAACAATTCTTCATGAAATTTGCAGGAATTGTTGAGAACGTAATGACGTATGATCTCATAGTGTTTCCCTCGGTATTACAAAAGCCTAAGAGTTCTTCAAAAACACTGAATACGCTAGTTAAGTGAGCAATTACATATTTAGTTTGGAATAACTCCAATTATGTTCTTCACAGCAAACACAACTCGTTTTGAAGTCATAAATATTTCAGTTAGAAGACGAAAATAGCTTGTAAATCGACCCATAATATGTGGTTGAAATTTATTTATATGCGCATTGACGTCCTGTCTTCCTCAGAAGTAAATTAAAGTCATGTAGGATCCTTGAGCAATTGCGCTTTTAATCACAGCACGCTCTAGTTAAGAAAATAAAAGTAAATTCAAAAATATCTAACATAAACGGAATTAAATTTCATCTTGAAAAATCAGATGTTGAAATCTGCATTTCATGGCATAAACATTTACGGCTATCGTTACAGCATTTTCGATCCAGGTAATCTCTTGACACAATCTAAATTTGAGGTTCCTTCGAACATGTCTCATAAAGGTTCTACTCTATTTCTATTGGACTGTTCGGGATAAATAAGTAACTTCGTGACATATTTGACAAAAAAAACATATTTTGAAACTAACGGTGATCGAAACGATGCTCAGCACGGTTTAGGGCATCAGTGATCCATTATATAAGTTGAATAATTTATTGACGAATTTATACAATTTTCATCACAGGGCATTTCCTCTAAGGCGTGCAAGACCTCGAGTTATGAAGCATAGATGGATAACAAGAAAAATCAAATTGTTGGTAAAACAGAAACATAAGCTTTTTCAACTTAATCGAGCAAATAGAATCCAGAAGCGATCGCATACAGTCTTTCGCAATATACTGAATTGTGTTGTACGTACTACATAACGTATATTCTATATTAAAGAAATCAACAAGGCAGCTTGTAACCCAGTCAAAGCGTGGGGGATAATAAATGATCTTCCTTGTCGAAATCTAACGAAACAGCCAGAGAGATGTTGGTGGATGGAAGGGTGCTACAAGGAGTAAGCCTTGCCAATCACTTTAATGAATAGTTTCCCTCTGTTGCTGAAAAGATTGCTAACCAATTACCTAATCATGCCGCGCAAGGCACTATTCAAACACTAAAAGTAAAAAATCAATACAAATCCCTCACAATTACTCCTGAAGAAATAAGTAGTGTTGTTTATGAATTGAGGAATAATCGATATCATAAGAACGAAATGCAACCAAAACACTTGATTTTAATATTGCACCACTTTGTAGAATACTTATGTTCAATTTTTAATAAGAGTGTCTTGAATGGGATTTACCCAGTGTATTTGAAGTTAGCAAGAGTAGTTCCTCTACATAAATAAGTCCGGTGATATTTACATGGTTTCTAATTTTAGGCCAATCTCTACTCTGTTGATTTTTAATAAAATTTTTGAAATAGTATTACATTCGCGCCTGACTCAGCATTTTGAAACTAACGGTGTTCTTAACGATGCTCAGCACGGGTTTAGGGCAGTTAGGAATACTACCTATGCTGTGTTTAACCTTGTTAGAGACCTTTTGTATGCCTTTAATAACAAAACATTTACGGTCTGGTCTGTTTATTTTTAGATCTAACGAAGCCGTTTGATACTGTAAAAATTGACATTTTATTGAAGAAACTCGACCATTATGGTAAAAGAGGTTCTTTAAAGCATCTCATTGCTAGCTATTTGTCTAATCGTAAACAGTTTGTTGCTCTGGGAGATACACAGTCACAAAGACTTTAAACATTGGTGTACCGTAAGGGTCCATTCTGGGTCCTTTACTATTTAGCATATATGCCAATGATATGGTTTTCCAGGGCGTAAGGAGTCAACTTTATGCTGATGACGCTGTGTTCTACGTAAATGATATTTCACCGCAGGGAGCTATTGAAAAAAAAATGAATGATTTTCTTAAGATTCTTCTCAGTTGGTTGGTTTTGAATAAACTTACTGCTAATGCCATGAAAACAAAGCTCATGTTATTCACCACAGCCAAAAAATGTATTTTACCTGATGTATGTCTTGATGGAGCCAAACTGGAACAGGTGGACTCTTTTAGATATCTTGGGGTTGTACTAGATTGAAATCTGGCGTTTTCAGCACATGTTACTCAACTTTGCAATAAGCTCAGTAAAGGTAGGGGAGCTATTTATGCTGTTTTTAAATATTTGCCAAAAGATGCGCTACTCTCACTATACTACGCACTCATATATTCACAGTTCAACTATGCAATAGTTATATAGGGAGGGGCCACTGAAAGCATGGTTAAGAACATTAGGATAATTATGAATGAAACTTTGAGAGTTATGTTGATGGTAAAGAGCGATCATAACAATATACCTGTTGTTTCAACTAATAGTATGTATTACAAATTAAAAGTTCTTAAATTTGATGATATCCACCAATATTCTCTATTGAAATTTTTAAGAATGGCCATGTCAGGAGAAAATTCATATTTTCAGTCTCATTTTAGCTCACTGGTGCCAACACATAATTATAGCACACGAAATACTAGACTTCACTTACCAGATATTCGTCTTGAGGTTGAAAGGCGTTCCGCCATATTCCAGTGTGCAAAGGCATATAATGAACTACCGGAAGCATTGTTGCTACCAATGTCGCATTTGTCATTTAAAAGGCTCTTTAGAACAATAAATTTGTGTGTGTCTAATACTAGTTTCCTAAGACAAATATAATATGCACAAGAAACTTGTTACTCTATTGAGATCTCCCAATCTTTCCTCATCAGCATGGTTGAAAGTCCTCTCAATGTCTCACTTTCTTTGTAGCAAAAAATTAAGAACGATAATTCCCGCCCGCTCACGGTACTTCCTGTTAAATAAATTGACAAGGGAAGAGGCTCTGCCGAGAAACTTTCTGCGTTGCTTAAATGCACCAAATAAACTGTTGGCAATACTTTCCGTTAAATGAATGACGATATAATTCCCCCGCACAGCACACCTGTACGATGCTGATCTCCGAAATTGCAGCTACTGCAGATGGTTCTCGTAGGTGCGCAAGACCGCAATCGCAATTTGTGCTCATGGTTTGCGTCAGTTCGCGTCGGTTTACGTCGTCATAGAGTGCAGCGACGTGACATTAGACGTCACCTCGCCTGACAGACGCCGTGACGGCCCAACGTCTGCCGTTCGTAAGACGGTCGTAGCAGGGCACAACCGACGGGCCAAAGAGAGAAGTGTATGCGTAGCGCCAGTCACCGTAGTAAATGCTACGAAACGTATGTAGAAATAATTACCGCGGTTATTACCTTCAACTTTGTCTCTGTTGTAGTCTTATCACCTCAAAAGTCGGAAGTATAGGGGTGCTCTAATAGCGTCTGTAGTAAATGGTACGAAGCTTTCGTTGGATTAAATACCATCAAATACCAACTATCAACTCTGACTCAATTGCAGAGCATTCAATCCAAAATTTGGAAGTTAAATGGTGCTAAAATAGCGTCCGTAGGAATTCAAATCTACAATGAAAGATTGCTTTTGAGGTCATCTCAACCAGCGCTATAGACGAAAAGGTGCCAGAGTAGTTAGAGCTAACGAGATTTGCTTACGTCTGTGATCATGCCCCACTTAAGAATTTTTCAGCTCCACGAGTACAGATTAGCAGGCATAGGACTATTTTGTTTTCCCTATCGTAATCATTCCCATTGTACCAATGGCCAATGACGCTCAACGTTCCCAAACAAAGTTACTCTACTAGATACCAAAATTTGACGGGGCACGTTGAAATCAAAGCTGAAGTGCTATTAATGTGCCTCAATAAACTTTTGAATCTAAAAAATAAATGAATTTTCAGTACTTCCTGTTTTATTTTTGGGGCAATAGAAAAACAGCTTTCCTTCACACGGTTCGATTTAACCTAGCGTCATGCACGCGCATTTACTAGCACTTTTCCCTGCAATTGTTTTGATACAGGACTCTTTCCCTACCCTACGCACGTCAATTTTACCCTAAGTCAGGAACTTTTCAGCGTTTATTCTCGTATTTTTGTCGCTATATGGACATCGTTGTAAAAGCTGCGAAATACAACAAGTAATTTTTCAACATACCTTCCTGCAATTTCGCAGACGCAGAAATTTTTATTATCGAACAAACTTCAATTTATCGCAAGATTGAGACCTTTTCAGCACCTCGTCTTACAATTTAGCCAATGCAGGACCCCATTTCTTTTCCTTACAAACTTCGATTATACATAAAATGAGGAGCTTTTCAGCACCTCGTCGAACATTTGAATCAGACAACAATATTTCTCCGCCAGTAGTAAATATTACGGTGCACTAACTCCGAACGAACGCGCCTCGCGCAGCAACGTCTGCACAACACCTCGACTTTATCTATCGGTCGGGTAATAATGAAAGGCAGTTTCCTGAACTAACGAGGCATTATGGGCCCTCGTGTTTTACATGTAACGATTCGTTTCATTTCAGGTGAATTGCTTCAGATCAGCAATACTGAAGCTGTAGCTATGTGCGCTCTCAGTCGTGCGTCGTGTCGCCCAGGGCAGGTGTGGCTGTATACGCTCATACCTACATAGATTGTGTCCAACATAGCTGCTGCTATTATTGTCTGACTACATGGAAATTTGTTAGCAGCGCTGCGAGTGTGTCCAACACAACTGCTATTGCCTCCTAACTACAGTCAATTTATTACTATACCGTATAGCTAATATAGCAAGAGATTAAGACTGCGGCTGTGCCTGATATTCTTATTGCATTATTATTCAAACGAATCGTCGATTTGCTGGCATCAGTGAACAGAAAGAGTGAAGTTTGGTTTATAACTTCACGGAAACATTTCCTCACGTAGTGAGTTATTTAAAAATGCGCGGTATTTGTTTTCGCTCACTCGATACAGAGTCAAGCGTAGATTGCAATTATTGATTAAATTCAAACATGGCTTGCAATTATTGATTAGATGCAAACATAGCATGCAATTATTGATTAGATTCAAACATAGCTTGCAATTATTGATTAGATTCAAACATAGCTTGCAATTATTGATTAGATTCAAACATAGCTTGCAATTATTGATTAGATTCAAACATAGATTGCAATTATTGATTAAATTCAAACATAGCTGGCAATTATTGAATAGATTCAAACATAGCTTGCAATTATTGATTAGATTCAAACATAGCTTGCAATTATTGACTTATTGAAATGTGAGACTATATCTGATGAATCCACTGTGTTTAACATGGTTACTTAATCTACTTGGCTGCATATTTGGTAGTATCGATGCGTAAATATGCCGCTATATATGCCTCGTACGTCTACACGTAAAAATTGTATCACACTGAACTCGGTTGCTGCTCGCTTTTCATTATAGACTATTTTCAGATACAGAATCGGAATAGTAAATTCATGGTAAAGAAAAAATGTTTCCCGATGCCCTCTCCAATCCTATACGTGCACAGACATAGACATGTTCGATTGGGAGTAAAAATTAGGCTGTCGAGGCTAGACTTGTTCGGAATTTCAGCCAAGTGCGCTGTTTTCGACCCGTTGAATCAAATTTCAGGCGTTAACTTACAGTAGGTCATCACTAGGACTTCTAGAGACTCCATATCCCTCCGTGAAATGGTGTTTTCAGTCGGCTCCAGGTAATCGCATTGCTTTCAACACTTAGACCACAATTTAAAGCAGCAAAGCTAAAGCATCTGTCTAAAGTTTCGGAAAGTCACGCTTCGAAAGCTTAATTTCATCACACAATCGAATGCACCCTGAGACTTGCAAACCTCAAATTCTTCTACAAAGCCATGCCTTTGCACCCATAAACCGTCTAACGTTTCTAACTCAATCCTGCTCTATTGTATTCTATAACCATTTAAAGTACCACCACCCATACCACGTCCGACGTTAACCATTTGACTCTCACCCCTCAATCCCGATTAGTGCAACATATTTAAACCATTTTGCCCTCGCCCATTAAAAGTTTTACGTTATCACCTCTATTCTTTTTATCTACATGTTTTAACTAGTTTTACTCCCACCCATAATGTCTTATAATATCACTTTAATCAAGCCTTGGTATATTCTTTCACCTCTTTACCTTCACCCTTAAAACGTCACCCGAAATCACCTCAATTCTCTTTAGCTACAAGTTTTAACCATTTCACTCTTATATTTTTCATCACCTCAATCCCGTTTTGCTACATTGTTCAACAATTTTGCCTTCACCCATAAAACGGCTTACGTTATCACCTGACTCACGTTCCGTTATCTTATCTAATCAAACGCTGCCCCCGTAAACTTGTCACGCCATCGCGACATCTTTCGCCCGTAACTCCTCCCTCCACACGACAAATAGCTTCCCTAAACAACTTTCATTCTGCCCAAAACTCCCGCGTTTATCAGCGGCCATTCTCATAATCAGCGAGCACTTTCCGTCAGTGCAAATTAATAAACTTTCGCTTTATCAGTGGTGAGGTTCATGCAAAAAAATTGATCGAAACTTTCTGGGAAAGACGTAAAAAGTTCGATTTTAGTGGCGCCTCGAGAGGAAACTGACAAGTGACATCGCGTTGGCAACACTGCGCGATACCTCCATCTGTGAGCGGAGGTGTGCATCCGAGAGAACTAGTGGAGCCTGCAGCATCTTTGCAGCCGAAGGTATTTGATAGAATAGGGGACGACAAAGGAATTAAAAAAAACATAATTGCATTAAATGCATCCATACTGTATGTATCTCACAGAAACCAGAATCATCTTCCGGCTGTTTTTTTGTTATCAGGTTTCGGACTAAAGCATGGATATGACACCAGAAGCATATTCACTATCCCATCAGATAATAATATACAAACATTCCCTTATTGTGGAGAAAATGAAAAGAAAATTGGAAAAAATGGGCAACAAGAAATGCGGTGAGCTAAACAAGACACGTCTATAGATAATATTGGTCTCGCTTGCCTTAGTTTGTGTTGTATATTTATTGCACAGCAGTATATAATAAAAACAACTAATAGTAATTTATATCCGTGGAATATCAACACGTTTCGCCATTGAATGCACCAGAAAAAGGTGAGAAAAATTAACATTCGTGATATTGAAAGCACGTGCAAATTTGAGTAACAGTCATGAAACAATGAACGAGATTTGCACAGCTATTTCGAGATGAAAATGTGAATGCTTGACAGTAGATAGGTTTACCACTTCCATAAATAAATAAAAGGGTGAACATAAATTAACAAGCTCGAAAGATCGCATAACATATTACACATTTCCAAAGTACAATGGCGTAATGAGAATTAGAAACAAGAAAGTACAGGGATACAGAATTTTATTTCTCAGTAATCAAAATAAAAGACATCCTGAATCGTGTGAGCCTCAGCCTCCTCACGATTGACTTTCTACCAGAATAAGAAGCAAGGGGCGTATAGTATTTCCATAGATATGCGGAGCCCGTGATGGAGTGTGTACCCACAGAGGATAAAGAAAAAATCGACATAGAAAAAGAATAGAATAAATCACCATCAATAGAATTATGTATGAGAGTACAAGGAAGTAAAACGGGACTATGGGGAAGACGGTCAGAGGGCTTAATTAGGTGAAAGTTCTAAGGTAATGTATTCATTTCCCTTGAGGCAGAGTCCTATGTGTATGATGAACGAGGTACGCGCGTTTTGTTAAGCAATGTGTGTTTGATAGGCAAAGTGTGTCAGAGTAGACAATTAAAGGCGTCTTTTTGTGGCCACGCTCGTAATCAGAATCACCGTGATCATGATCATCGTGATCACTGAAAAGCACAAGAACGGTCAATGATTTTGTAAACAAACCAGAGACCGTGAGAGACG
>LQNS02278097.1:20355364-20370244 GCA_001587735.2 Parhyale hawaiensis
GATCAATTTTCACCACTGATCACGGTTGATTGCTATCAGAATCACGTCAAAATGCGGTCACAAAAACGCACGAATCATGCGCGATCAGGGGGAATCATCCGCGCGCTGGTCACAAAAAGACGCCTTAAGATGTGTTGTAGCCGACACGGCGCAGTAAGAGAGGAGCGTGTTATAGAAGATGAGATGCATCAAGTCGGATGCTCACGTACGACTTTCTCCGGCATTATCTGCTGAATTCGATTGTGTTGCCGTGACTGTGACTATAGTTTGTTCATCTATGGACTACACTTCACCAAACTACATGACATCTATGGTTTGACATATTTCCCCATACCGCAAAAAACGGAAACAAAAAATCTTCTGAAATTGAAACTATGTTAGCACTTGGCAAGGTAATCGAAAATTTACCACAGCCATGGCAGTCACTATAGTGTGAAAATTGTTACCACCGGCAGTTACCACAGTGTAACAATTGAAACAGTTTGAAACTGCGACGATGTTTCCGGGCAGCTTAGCTGCTTAAAGCCAAGTCCACATTAGCAACTTTCGTTTCGCTTGAGCCTTTCAGTCGTTCAGTGAAAATGTTGCTGACAGGCTCGTAGGGCTTCACATTTGGCTGGGCGTTGCTACTGCGTAAAAAGTTCTCCTCACACCAAATTAACAGAAAACCATAGATTCGTTACGCAAATTGGTTGAAATTACGAGCATTTTTGCCTCAACTGCTTACATTTTTATTTATACCTCATATCGTTGATGTCGAAGTTTACAAAAACATTTTTTTGGATCATTTATTGTCGACAGACAACGTCACAGCGGTGTGTGAGAATTTATTACGGTAGTACGAATTGCTCAGTCTGTTTATATCTTAATACGTACTGCTTGCACTCAATAACACTACAAAAACAATATATATACAGTATACAAGTTTAACTAATGAATAAATAGAAATCTTGCACTGCCATTCAAGTGCCAGCACCAATCTAGCAGCGTTCATTTAGAAAAACAAAATATGGTAGGTTAGGTTCACTTTATAAAATGCCTGAACTATGAGGTTTTGATATAAATTTGAACTAGAGCACTCTGAGAGCGCATACCTCCGCCAAGCGAGGCAACGGTAGCAAAAAATTCAAATTGGCTCTGAAACCATAATTTTCATTGTATTAACTCTAAAATCGAATCACTTGTGTCTTTTGATAATAATAACAGCTTGTGCAATTTTTTTTTTTTTTGAAGATCCGTTCATAACTTTTTGAGTTAAATTGCTAACAAACGTTATGACAAACATGAGTCAAACATACAAACGAACGAACCGATCTGCATCAAAATTTAATCATTTATGTCTTTGAACATTACTAACAACCCCTATGAATTTAAAAATGATTTATTCATTATTTTTGGAGTTATTGTGCTAACAAGCATAAAATTAAAAACAGTGACAAACAAACGAACGAACAAACGGATCATTACCAAAATTTGGTCATTTATTCTTCGTTATATACCTAAAAACTCATGTTAATTTCATAAAAATCCATTCATAATTTTTTGAGTTAAGGCAGTGAGAAAAATGAGGTAGACAAACAAACAAACAAACGGATGGACATATCTTCACCAAAAGTTAATCATCTGTTCCTCCTAACAAACCTAACAATCAATGTGAATTTCATCCAAATCGGTTCAAAACTTTTTCAGTTATCCTGGTGACAGACAGACAAACAATCAAACAGACAGACAGAGAGACAAACACGACGAAAACATAACCTCCTTGGCGGAGGTAATAAAAACAGTGAGAATGTGCTCATTAGCAGTTCTTTTGCATGTATAAAGACTTAGTTTGGGCAACCTGTCTTAATATGCCATCATTTTTTGTACATTGTAGCAAGTAGCTGACCCACTCTGGCACACTGGTCATAAAATGTTTACCTACGTTAGCAGCCGTGCCGCTATGGCTGTAGCGTGATGCGCGTTTTACCATAAATTTCAAGGATATATGGAACATGTTCGCTTCTCTTTCGTTAATGTGTTTTTATATATGGCAACAACACTGATTTAATTATGTATCAAAAAGCAATTAATTCCAGCATTTCATAAGATGAAACTCACAAGAAGATCGCGTCGACGGCGTCGAAAATACAACCTGCTTCAGTCTGCCGTCGCCCACCGTAGCTCACTCAGTCGTCAGAGTAGCGGCGTCGTTCGTTGGCTGACGGGCTGTGACGGCAGCGAAAGTTCCTAATGTGAACTCGGTGTGCGAGATGAAGCCGTGGCTGCGGCAGGGTAACCGAATTAATCGAGTTCGCTCTATGCTGATAACGCTGACAAAAGTTGTAATTGGCCACCCGACATCGATGTATGTAGATGAGGCTCCTAAAGACTCGTAGGTCATACAAGGTGCGTTAGGTTTAATCTAAGATAGCGTATGCTGTAATAGAGTTGAATATGTTCGCTGCACTATGAGAAAGGTGAACACCATAGAGAACTGTGGAACTTCCACGGGTCCCGCTAGTCAGATAATAATATACAGTTTGTCTCATTGCATAATTACACGCAGGTTCTTGCTTGCATGAATTACCACTTTGTTCTAATATCAGCATTACGTATGAAAAATTCATTTGGTCAATGGAAAAAGGGCTATTGCTCTTCCCAATCTAAACTCTTCGCATTGAAGTGGCTCTCGGCGGCAGCACGAGTGTTGAGCTTCACTTCCTTACCTCATCGGTATATTTGGTATCTCCACCACAGTATACGTTACACTAAACTGAATTTCATGATTCAGTTTGCCACCGAAATCGAAGAGTGACATAATCATAATGTCGAACGTGCAAGATGGCCGTCATGTTGTAACGGAAACGTCAACATCGGCAATGGTTACGAAGTACCATCAGAACGCTATGTCGTCACTGCTATAATAGAAGCTCCCGTTTTGAACTTACTGCCTTTCAGTGAACAGCGAGATATTCTGCGGCTATATTCTAACATGCTAACAGGCGACCTCTCACACTCTCTAGACCAGGGATTCCCAACCAGGGGTGCGCTGCACTCCCTGGTGGCACGACATTGAAGGGGGTGCGACAGCTAGTGTCGTTCAAATATTAATTTAAATTGTTGCTTAAAAATTGGTACAAACTTAATTTGTCGTCATCATCATATGGGTTAATTATTTTGTAGGAGTTGCGGGAACACATTAAAAGTTCTCCAGGGGTGCCAGGCAAAGAAAAGTCTGGGAACCACTGCTCTAGACAATATGTTTTCAAACACAGATACTATAATTATGGTGCACTATAGCAACCCCAAAGCGGTTGTGTTCTATTTTTGTGCTTGCATATGAAAATACAGATACTCCGTATTCCAAAATCGTACTACGGCTGTAACGTACTCAGTACACAGCCCCCTACAGCCTTACCTAACACCACCAGGTACCCACACACAGCACCTGCAACCAATTACCTTCGCTATCTTCGACTTAATCACTTCATAGTCGTCAGCTCGCGAGGCCTTGGGACCGGAGAGTGGCCGACAGCAGAAGGCTGCTTCTGCTGCTCCTGGCGCCCGCGTCTCTGTAGTCGCTTTTGGGTTTTCGCTAATTTGCCCAAGCAACACGCAATTGAAGTGCTTAAATTTAGGAGAAAAAAGTAAGTCATGCTACAAAAAAAGAGCAAAGGAACACTAACGATAGAAAAAAGAGGAAGGCGGGGTCAGCATTTCGGTATATAGCGCTTCTGGCTGCAAAGAAAAAAGGGGCACGAAGATATAGTAGGAAATATAAGCTGCGCTAAAACAGAGAATAAAAATGATACCATCGCAAAGACCGAACTTAGAAAAATAAACAGCACTAATTAGACAGACTGTAAGGAACATAAATGTATTCATTCATGATAATCATTAAGTGAAGAAAGGTTGCCACGACTGCCAGTATCTTCCGGGTCTTCAAGCTACCCAATATATATAAGAAAATGAGCTGAAACTCCATAGAAATTTATTTGTCTCATTCAATACAGAGGAATTATTACAGTAGAAATTAAAATGTCACATTGACAATGGGTCACTTAAGCCTTTTCACTTCTTGGACCTAAAAAACAGACCACAGACATCGAGTCTGAGGTAATTCAATTAAAAAATCAAGACACAGTTTACACAACTTATACAGGTTTAAAAATCAAAGGCTACCTAAATGTACTGCTAAAAAGTCCTATCTCAAAGCAAGGCTATAATTCTGTTAAAACTTTGTAAACGATTTGAAATCTACCGTATCATCAGTATGCTGAAATAATGGCAGAAAAGGGTAGTAAATAGCATAATCATTATTAGGCATAAAGAAGAGGCTAAAAACACTAGTTCGCGTAGCATAAAAATTTACATGTTAGCAGCAATAATGCTGCACATTGGAGAAGCTTTACTTAGGTCATTTACAATGTGTTTGAGTTTTGAAACGGACATGGAATCTCTATATCAACTATGTTCCGGCAACTTAAAGGCACCCGACAAGTGAAACAATATTTTATAACTCGCTTCAAACACATTGCAATGCAATAACAACGAGAAACACGCGCCTCGTGATCTCAATATTACTGTAACATCAAAAATATGTACATGTGTTCAATATCATCGGCAAAAATATACCCATATTACAGTAATATCGTAAGTATGTACAAACTCATGCAAGCATGCAACACTATCAGTAAATAAAAACTTCAATACATAATTATAAAACTGTACATCCATATCTAATAATACAATTATTCAAATGTACCTGATACATACACGTAACGTTACAGCAACATTGAGTAACCGCGAACCGATGTCTTTTCGAAATAAAAAGAGAAACAATAGAAGAAACTTTCGTATGGACTGCCATTGACAGAACAGCAGCAGCCGGTGTTGCGGACAACTGCATCCCAAAGTTCGGCCATAAATAAAAGAGAGGAAAACTTGGAAGATTTGTCTTAGAAGTGTCACCGAGGGAGGGCAATGAGAAGTAATCGTTCACCATAGCCTCATCAAAAGTTGGCGCCGCTCCGTACGGTGAGGCCTGCTAATGTTGCTCAAAAAGATTTCTACGTTAAACTATGCCTTTAGGTTGCACAAGATATCAACATTCAGCAGTATGTTAGGGAAAAATTAATCTAAATACAGTAATGGCGAGTAAACACTATTTCGTAACGGCAAAAATAATAAAAAAGAAACAACCTGTATTTTCCGCTAAGCACGAAGCAACCACCACCAGTAACAGTAAATTGATTGCTAAGCTGACAGGCAATCCTCAAGAGCAGACGCAGGCATCAAGGTGATAAATATTGTTGCGTATGGCCATGCCATGCTACGTGCTGTGGGTTTCCGAAAGGACCAGCAATTTGAGTAAGGTGGATCAAATTGGATTTAAACTTTACATTTAATGAATAGCGATTAGAAAATTATTATGGGTGACAATCATTGGAAGCAACTTCGTATATTGAAATATGAGTGACAACAGAGCTTGTGGGAAGTCAAAACTTACAGAAGATGTACGAGATGCATCGGTCTAGTTAGTTGAGGGGTTAAAGAAATCTGCAGTATAATTTGAATTTCAGTGCAAAAGTCTACGGCGCGAAGCAAATTAAAGGGAATAGGATAATTAATCTGCAGTTAAAAAACTTAAAAAATTAAAAATTTAACGGCTACCCTGCGAAACGTGCCAAAAGCCAGGAGGAGATATAAGTGATACCAAAAAGTATTAAAAAAAAATGTTCATAAATTAACGCAAAGCCTCACACAAACAAACTATAATAGTATTCTTCTGATATCTAAGGCCTTTTAGAAAAATCTGGAGGTTTCAATGCAGTCTTCCTCGCACAAAGCAGAAGGCAATTAGAGCAAATGAGGCAGGGCGAGCGGTCAGCAGGAGTGTCTGAGAGGGCCACTCGAGAGCGTCACTCCAAGTGTGGCTCCGCAATATTGCGACGGGGGACTTTTGCTTCTGCATTATTATTATTACTCAACAAACAACACAATGATGAGAGGTAAGTAACTGGAAACCGAAGAATAACTGCGAGCCGTTCAGCTGCATCAAAGCTTGATAATTATGAACGTACGGCCAAAAGTTGAAATCGGAGTGTCAATGCAACTGTCGGCATGCAATATTGTGAAAAGGCCTCTACGTCTCCGCTGTAAAGTCCCTGTTATTACACTTAACATACAACTAAGAAAAGTCAGAAAAAACTCAAGATAAATGTAAAGGACGGTTCAGTCCAAAATGAAGCACTAGGTAGGCCCTAGAAATTTGAATACAATGCTGCTAAGAAGTACAAAAAGAAACATTCACGAGTGCTGCTATACCCTACCCAATACAGATCTTGAAGCTACTGTATTTACCAAATTAGCTCTCCAGTTTCGCTGCAAAAACGAAAACTTCAGAAATTTGTAACCACTAGAAATAAAATGAGGGCTTGAAAAGAAAGAAAAAAACAGAGTTGGGACAGCAAGCTTTGCATAAGAGGCACAGCGGCGTAGAGGGCAAACAGTCCCGTAATTTTGGAACAAGAAATGGAACCCAAAAATGAACCTGGCGCTAGTTCATCTCTTTCTAAAATCGCTTAGGTGGCAAGCAAGAGCGCATCGCCAGACAGATGTTCGGAGAGGCTCTCGGCCTCTGGAACAATAATGCAAAGTTCCCCCAGCGGGCAGGTTTTGTGCGAACGGACTTCGCTAAACAAAATTACGCTGCCTCCTCCAATATCTCATAAGAGAATAGAGAGAAAGAAAAGGCATTTATTGTATCTTACCAGGATTCTACGCCCATATTATTAGAGGGCACAGTACCCTCAGGTTTTACGTATGAGCAAAGGAATGGAATCATTTCAAGTAATGTTTCAGACGGTAAAAAAATAAACTGAGTATGAATGCTAATAAAACAATGTTATTCGCTACTATGCTGAGGTTGAATGACGTACTCTGGAAAGACACCCTGATGGAACGATATTAATATTCTGACTAATGCTTATCTGTGCAAACTAAAAAAAAACATTTTGTATGGCTAATTTTTAGATTAGATTAGATAGGCGGCAGTAGACGAACCAACAGACCCATTCTCAAAGAGATACCGACACATACGCACCAGCGGTTTATGAGCTATTGCCATTATGTTAGTAGGATCTAGAGGACTCCAGAAGAAAGAAGAAAAACAGGGCGGGGGAAGACTTTCAGTCAAAGAAACAATCATGCGAGTATATTTTAACCAGATCGAGATGTATATAATCTGTATTAAAATGCAGAATATTCACCAAAAGAATAACGCAACTCTTACACACAAAATCGATAGTGGGATCTGGACACACCAGTAGCGAAGTAGAGAAGTAAAAGTGAACAAAGCTGCAATAGATCGTAGCAGTTGTTAAAGACAAAGACACACACACGCAAAAAAAAAAAAAAAAAAAAGAGGGTGGAGCTGTTGGGCGAGCGTATGGTCCTCTCAAGAGTCCCAAACAAACCTGACAACTGGTGCTCTCTATTGCACAAACAAACAACCATCATATTATTGGCCGTAGCTTTAGCAGCTACTCTCTTGAGACGAGCTCATACACACGCACGACACTTCCCTGCGTCCCACTTCTCTCCCACGCCTGTTTAGCATCGAGCAAGAGTTAAACGCGCAAAATTAAATAATAGTTTTATGATGATCATAGCTATGATTTCTAGTCTTTAGACACTGGAGCAATGTTCGGAAGGATTAAAGAAGCAAAATTAATTGATTGTTTTACTACAAGTTTTAGAATCTTTGGACATATGTGATTTCAAAACCAAAATTCCTAGTTTTGAGACACCGGTTCAGACTTGCCCATGTTTACAAAGGCAAAACTAAGTGATTCTTTTATTAAAATATTTAGACGTCAGTTCCTTCGATGCCTTTTCATAGCAATAATTCAATTTGTATATGCCCCTGTTCGGTGTCGCGCAAGTGTTAAAAAAATTAAATTAGCTAATTTTTTATAATCATCTTCGTATATACAGCGAAGTCCAAAGTCATTGTTCATAGAACAATAACAGCAGAAAGTCAGCTTATCTTCACGTGATGCGGTCTGTTCCCGAAGAACTACATCCTAACCTTTCACCATCAACAGTAAATATCAACCTCTGTTGAAAGAGCATTATTTGCCACGTGATGGTACAATTTTTGCGAGTGAAGAGCGAAAAAGTTATAAAGTCAGAGAAAATCAAGATGACAGTTGAGCGTGTAGGTACCAACAGAGGTTGGTAAGACAATTATCATAACTTGGCATTTATCTCTATTATGCATAAATAATCACTTCCATTTGACGTCAGTATATGACATTACTAAACCAACGGAATTATAGTGGTGACATATTGGGCAAAATTCTAACTCCCAAAGACAAGAACTAAAACCAAACCTTGCCGAATGACAATGGAACTGAAAGGTTTGAAAATTGTATCGTATACTTCAGGATCATTATATTGTAATATATCTTCAGTACAAACAGCGCTGAACGTTCGTCCAATACAATCATCGTTCATGAGCAGCGTAAATAGCTTTATGAAGAGCATTAAATCTCTTACTGGATACAATAAATGGTGGATTATACTACAGATAGAACAGAAAGTTTCCACAGTTAGTACCACAGATACACAGTACAAAACTAGTTTCAAAATGATACTGCTAATATTCCCCAGAACACAGCGTAAATAGCGTTATAAAAACGGTAGAATACTTCCTATTAAACAGTGTAAAAATCGATAACTGCACTACATAATACAATGTCGTACATACAGAGCAGGGGATACCAGGCAAACGCACAGCAGTCTATATCCCTAGGCAGTAAGCACCATCACCGCCCTATCGCAACAATCATCACTATCATTACGTCACGATATCAGCTGATAGCAGGAGTTTTCAATCGTTGCCAGTCATCCATCTTACGGCGACAGTTCCACCCTCCTCTGCCTCGGAGATTCTTCCCTTCCTTGCATCGGCCAAGACCTTTGATGACTTTCTTTCAAAACTTGGAAATAACACAAGGTGATTCAAAAATGTTTTCGCATTTATTCTGGAGCAACAACTTCAGTCAATGACCTACATAATGTAAGATATAGAAATATGCCCTCAGTACTCACACTTATTCTGCAGCAGTAAACTTAAGTTACCGTCCTAGATACAAGGTGTTCCAAAAATGTGTTCACACTTATTCTGCAGCAGTAAACTTAAGTTACCGTCCTAGATACAAGGTGTTCCAAAAATGTGTTCACACTTATTCTGCAATAGTAAACTTAAGTCAACGTCCCACAAAGGCCCATGCCTCACATGTATCAAAAATAACGTGAAGTAAAACGTGGCCCCACAATACATGCTTAGATATAATTCAGCACAAAATCCCAGTTCGTTCTTCACCTAACACGAACCAATGGCCTATATATACCTTGATTTGAAAATTAAGTAAAGTGTCCTGAATATGTACACGTAATTTTATTGCTGTTAACTTACTATGGCGTCCAAATTACTGCTTAATGTTTACATCACACAAAATAACCTTTCAAGAAAAGATACAATCTAAAACAAAAATTATTCCTAACAACTTCGGTTACTATTTTAGAAGGATTAGCGTTAAGCTTAACGTCCTCGAAACAGACAATATTTGGAAGCTGATGCCGCAAAAGTAAAAATTTGACTAATATAATAACCGCCAATTTCAAGCACTTGATATATATCCCAAGAAATGCACATACTTCGATCAGTCTAGAACAGCTGTTAGCATCAACTTTTCTAACTCCACATTGATTATTTATATAGTGCGATTTCTCAATTAGTTTACCAAGAATATTTTATGCAGCCCATGATCAAAACGCAGTGTTCAATTTGCACAGTCTTTCATCGCAAAATAATCTTTTCTTCGTCTGCCCTTCCAAACCTGCGAATGGTCTATATTAATTTATGGTAATTAACTTTGACTTTGAAGTAAGACAACTTTGGACGAAATATTTGACCCTAGATCTTTTTAGAAAAAGCTATTCAAGTTCACACTGAGAGACAATAAGTCTTCATACTAGTTGAGGTCACTTATAAAATAAAATACCGACAGTGATAATGCCATTTTCGGCAGGACTTGGTCCTTCCATATTCTTCCCATCCACCAGCTCTAACCGAAAAAAAAAACCTGAGTCTCATTTCTTCCATTTCTTATAAGAAAGTTTTTCCGGAGCTCCGTCGTTGTCGCCGATGGTTTTTCTAAAGGAAAAAAGTTGTCTGTACTCGAGAAACGCTCGCTGAGGTCCAGAAGAATGGCAATACTTTTAGATGAATTATTGTAGCAAAGATCGTCTGGAGACAACCGAAAGCAGTCGGCTTTCTCTTTGTTTTGGGTACTCTTATATTATTGCGTTACGTTCTTTTATAAAACCAAGCAACTCGTATGTAATCCACATTACTATTAACAATATTTCGTATTACAAATGTAATTTCTCATTAGGATTATAAAGCACATGTTTAGCATGTATAGTGCTTTTCATCATTGCCATATTGTGACACTGACACGTATAGTCACAATCTAGTTGCCAGCGCTACCTTCCTCTTCTTTCGATTGCTTTGTGACTTTTGATTCTCAGAGCCACCACGCTTCAAATTTAACTACTCTTTGTGACTTTTGATTCTCAGAGCCACCACGCTTCAAATTTTACTACTCTTTGTGACTTTTGATTCTCAGAGCCACCACGCTTCAAATTTAACTACTCTTTGTGACTTTTGATTCTCAGAGCCACCACGCTTCAAATTTAACTACTCTTCGCTAAATTAACTACAGTGTTTACTACATGCGATACTAAATAAATTAAAAAAACAGGCTCCTGTCAATGCTGATTAATACTGATAGGAACAGCGATACTCGAACTACGCCTATAGTCCGAAGAAGTTATCAAATGAGCAGAAAAGTCCCGATGATTTCTGGTTTATATTTAAAGCAATAGCAACATAGCTGAGGGACTGGAAAAGAAATATCTGCTTTCAATTACGGCTGTTATATATAGTCCTGTAAATACTTCTCAAGAAGCAATTAAGTCTTTTTCCTTTCCGACTATTTTACGAAGCGACAGTGATGTAATAATCACACGGTTGCAAAATAAATTGTTATGCGTTCAGAATACGGCTGCCTGGTGTCCTAAGTAAATTTCAAAAGGTCCACAGAAGCTCCGATCTTTTCTGGTTGAAGTCTCAACTGAAGCTAACGCAGAAGTAATTGAGTGAGAGTGAAAGAGAAGCAGCGAGCGAGACGGTAGGGTGATGGATAGGACTGGGGGGCTCCCCATCGAGCGCACATCTTCCTCACGGTACACCAAACCACTTGCTACTCACTCTGATGAGTAGTCAATGTGAGCAAACAATCAAGTGGAAGAATAAAAAATTGGTAAATTACTACCTGCTAATTACGTTAAATAGTATGTGAATCTGATTGCAGGTCAGGTTCATAACGTAGTCATCGGTAATATCTTTAGGTGATGTGCTATTGGCTACGCGCTTGATGAAGTCTCTTTCTTGACTAAATGCCGTCTTGCCTCGAGTTCTCAGTCTTTCTAAGTTGTGCGTAAAGTCATTTGGAGCATAATGTGCTTTGATCAATCTTGAAGCGGAGACATGGCTGCTCTATACCTAAAGTATCAGCAGGCTGTACTACCATGTCGGTGAAAGTAAATTGAACGCGAACGTTGCCATGGAAATACGAACATATTTTTAATTAATAAAAAATTGTTAGAAACCACCAATCATCATCATGATCCGTGAGCAGTGGGCAGGTTTGATGCTCGCTCACGTAATACATTTTTGTAGTTAGGCATACAAGTGTCCTCATATACATACATAACTCCACCGACAAAATGGGGGAAATCTTAAAATAAGTAATAGTCGGTAATTAACTAAGGGCTTTTTTTATGTACCGCACGTATTGCCTCCAGAAATTTTGGGTAACCTTCGAAAAATTAGTAGCTTTCCATAGTAAAGAAAGCTGTACAATTTGACCCTAAAAGCAGACTGCAGTTGATGAACTTCGGGAGAAAAACGCTTAGCCCTCAAAAGGTAATGGTAAAGTCAACTTAATCGATTCCCTGAGAGGAAAATTTACATTCACTGACATGTTTTCTCTATTTCGTTCACTGTCATTGTTAGTGACTCGCGCTCCTACGTTCGCTGTTTGTGCCGTTTCTTCTTTTTCTCCTTCTTATGACACGTCGTTTTTATCATAAGTGAGTTTTTTCCACAATATTTGTAATTCTATTTGTCCCACAACTTTATATCCCCTTATGTTGGTATTGATTGAGGCTATGTGCTCGTATGAAATACTTCAGAGTTCTATGAGCTCCTTGATGATGGGGACAGCAATTAGATGAGATTACTATAAGTCTATTTTCATTGCCACCATCATTACCATCATCTTGTTTCCTCCTTGTTATACGCCTCCTTTATACCATCACCTCCCTGTTCCTCTCCACGTTTTGAAACTACTACGCCGACCTCCCCACTTCCATCTGTCCCCCACCCAAAACATTTAAGAAGACGGATACTGGTAACGTTCCCACGGGGGGCATTCATCCCCTCGTCGCCGATGCTCGAGATGACGTCGATAACAAGCAAAGTTCAGGAGGTTTTCCTCACATCAGATCACCGTAAAATGGCCATTGCAATCGATACTTTCTTATTGGAACGCCAGTCGCGTCCTCGGGACGCTCGGTGCACCTCAGGTTAGGGTGCTAATGGATTGAACGCTTACGTGTGGGGCTGATCGGTGTCATTAGTGCACGTAGTATTTTCTGATACTGTTATTGGTAATCAATTGTTGCTCAGCATATAATTACGGCGATAATAGAGTGTGTATGCAGGTAGCGCTGAGGCAAGGAATGCAAGTATTAGTTTTAGATACAGTTAGTGGCAATCAATTGGTCATGGTATAATTATGACGTTAATGGATGGAAAATGTATGCGGCGTTAGGGTGATTACTACAAGTAGCTATTGTATGAAGGTTTCGTTATTAATTACCTATTGGCTGATGCTGCATTCTCAATGCACGTTCGGCTAAGGTCATTAGCGTAAATAATGCTTCTACTGTATGTTCACCCTGTAGATCAGGTTATTAACTTCTGGACTATCAACAAAGGGGCTACTACGGATTGAATTTTTACTTGGGACATTGCATGGTCAATCCAAAAGACAGCTATGAGAACTTATCATTTCTATACTTTATATTAAAATTTGGTCGTCTTGCCCTAATATTAGAGAGCTAATGATTATTTTACCCTTACGAAAGACTGAGGTCATGCGATTATTATATTCTATTATATATACAATGTTGGTGATCAATTCGTTGTCCATAAAAACTGAGCAGGAGGAATCTAAAGAAAATAATTCTGAAATAAAAACTAGCTGGATATATGACATTTATAATAGAACATTAACGTTATACTGCAATAAATTTGGTATTCATCGTCAAGAATGTGTCTGCACGGTAACTGAAAAAAAAAACCGGTAGGAAAAAAGCTCCGCTTTCTCTTAAAGCTATATTTGAGAGCCCTATTCATTTATTTGAAAACAACATGTCTCAGTTAACTAAAATATATTGTACTAAGCTAAATTTGACCCAATACTTGCATGTGCAGACGTGGGTTGCAAGAATCCCTGAAATAGGTAATGTTAGGTGAAGTTAGATTTAGCTAGGTGAGCTTAGGTTAGGTGAACTTAGGTAAGGTGAAGTTGGGCTAGGTAAGGGTTAGATTCGGTGATGTTTAGGTAAGATCAGGTTATGTGAGATCAGGTTAGGGGAGATCAGGTTAGGTGAGATCATCTTAGGTGAGGCTTAGGTTAGGTGAGATTCGCTTGGAATAGTGAAGACTGCGAGGTTGGGTTAGGCTATACCTATGTATAAGAGCGAACTGTTTCCATTTGAACTTGTTCTAAGTCCAAAAATCGGGTGTCTTGGGACATCCAAGAAGCTATAGAATAACGGGACAACTCACGGGTAACTGGCATAAAACATGACGTCATTAATTAAGTCAACATCGACGAACGCGCCAGCTGAGCAGCCTATGAATATTTCAATCAATATTGCCTGAAAAATCGTCACCAATTGTGAATTTCATCATTGGAGCAAATAAATAAAAGAAGAGAATGTTTATTTATTGAAACAATTATCAATAAAACACGCAGTGAAGGCTGGTGGAAACTTTCACAGCTCTAGAGGCAAAATCTAGTCCGGTATGGCCCCCTGATTCGCCTTCTTTGAAGTGAAGCCTCATTTACACATCGTATTTAGTTACAATGCTCTTCACAAAACATACTTTAACATATAGCCGTATTTGTTGAACTTAAATTCATTCAATTTCCCGCTTCTGACTGGCCAGAAACTTGAGTTGCACCCATGCTCGAAACACAGTACACCGATTGTCGTCAATTAAATAGAGAAAGTATGAGCAATAAATATTTATATGGTTTCCCTCGCGTCTAGAGTAAAACGGCGAATACATTTTTTTATTTGGATTACGAACCCAACCTATGAAGGCCTGAGATACGACCCCTCAAATATGTACTTCGACTCGCCTGTGTGACGTGATTTGCCTACATGCAGTGCGGTCACGGCTAAATTTTATTTTAGTTCCATTGAGTCTTCCTGTTACACTCTCTGCTTGCTGGGCCTATCAGATAAAAATTGCTTACGTACGAAGAGTTAGGTAATAACACAAGGATTTAAACCATTATGAAATGTCAGATAAGCGAGGCCAGCTTTTCTCTTACTTAATCGCTGTTATTATTATTATTATTATTATTAAATCACACCAGGCTGGCGACGTAGGAACGGAGAAACTCCATGAGGTTAACAAACCCCCACGCAACCAACCCAGCGGGTGGAGAAAACAAAAGAATG
>LQNS02278097.1:20370269-20393193 GCA_001587735.2 Parhyale hawaiensis
GCCATCAAGACCATTCCAAACATCCACACATGATGGAAAAAACGAACGGGAAAACTGGCCCGTACGGCATCGCAACGGTTCCAAGGCAAACTCATGAAGAGCACCAGTCCGCCGAGTATACAAAACGGTAAAGTTTAGTTAGCTGAGGTTAAGAAAGGTTTGGTCGGGTTCGGTGAAAATGTTACCAACTCGTGAGTTAGGTTATAAGGAGCAAGATAATCTATGTCAGAATAGGTTTTGTTTAGTTAGATGTGGTTAGATTAGGCTGCGTTCAATTTGAAAGAGCTAGACAAAGTTATCATAGGTGAAGGCAGTACAGTATAATTTAACTTATTTTAATAGCACTTGCTTCAATATAACTAAGTATGGTATAACTAAGTATGGGCAATAAATGTACATTGGGAGATAGGTGGGGCTTTTTTCCTACCGGGGCTTTTTTCCGGGTGTTTTTTTTTTTCCTCGGAGCTTTTTTCCTATGCCTGTCTGCACAGTGTACATCTACATTACATGTATACTACGTTCACCAATGAAGAGTTTAAATATTATGGAGACTAGTGGACCCACGCGTAAAAAATTCACGCGATAATCGATATTTTTGTATTAACATAGGCCGTTGCGGAATCTTATCGTCTCTGACTTGCTTCATTTTCTTCATTGCTGTTTTGTCGTGCTTTCAACCTGGGGCTTTTTTTCTCTGACTTGTCGTTTCCTCATTTTCCCGCTCACGCTTATCAGCAGCTCTCATTCACTTCTGTAACCTTTCTGCTTCAAGTCTTACTTGACTGTATCGCATTGACGATTCATATCTCTCCATGCATTCGTAGACCGTCTTCGATTTTGAGACTGTAGTAGTCTCGTACTAATTATACGTTCCCTATCTTCCTTCTTGATTAGGCTTGCGTCGTCAATAGTGAGAGGCAGAAATAAATCTTGAGTAAAGCACTGCAATAAACTTGAATGTAACTCCAGCGAGCTTCAATATAACTTGCATGCTTGTAATGCATGTCCGTAACCAAGATACGGTCTTGCGAATTTAAATATCTGCTTCATTGATATTTTGGGCTTTGAAACAAAATTTACACCTTCAGAAAACGACAGTGTGAGGGATGATATGCGTGGTATGGAGCAAGGAGCTTCTAGTTTCTCTACTAGAACCTCCTTGGTATGGAACTGAAGGAGCACATGGTAATAGACAAAAACACACCGAATAGCAAGATCTGCTTCAGCGTTCCCGTTTGAACGGGAATAGTACTGCTGTAGAAGAAGAAGTGAAATACAGTAAGCTAGAAGAAATATAGTTGTCTACTGCCCGTGAAAAATCACACCCTCTAGAGCGCTTCGTTGACTATCTGCCGAATTTATACGTCGTGACCAGAGAGAAAAAAGTTATAAAATAGTACTCCAGAAGCTACATACATAGTGTTTCGATTTCAAGAAGTTTTTCAAGCAGGAAGTGTCTTCAGATAAAGAGATAACGATCAGCCGTCGGCCCGTCGCTATCTTCTGCAACCTGGTAATCGATTTTCAAAATTTGCAACCTGGCTTATTTTTCGCCCATCTGTTTCCTTCAAAGCGGACATGGAATAAACAAATAAATAATCAAATGCACGAAGCGTTTAATTATATAAGGATTTGTGTGAAAAAAGGCATCGCTTAAATAGCTGCGCACTAACTAATAATAATTAAACACTCAAAGGAAAAAAGACTGGGAACAGTTACAACAGTTACTTACCTTCCATTATATCGTCTGCAACACTTCAAGTAGACCATCGAAGCTTACCTGCAAAAGAAACAAATTTATTGAAACATTATAAATATTGAAACGTTTAAGAACGTAATATGGCGATGCAGACTCAAAAATTATCTAAAAAAAAAAACTGCATGACATTGGCGCTTTTGTGCCTATGCTGGTTTCCGGTATGATTAATCAGAATAGTTGGTGATTTCTAATTTACTTAAAAAGAATATCTATTGTTTATAATAGGGTTTAACAGAATATCTGCTGATTTCTAATAGGGTTTACAAGAATATCTACAGATTTCCATTAGGGCGCAACAGAATATTTGCTTTTTTTTTTGTTAATAGGATAAAATCGAATATTTATGGATTTCCAATAGAACTTAATAGAATATTCGTTGATTTTTATAGCTCTGAACATAATACTTGCTGATTTCGAATAAGGTTTAACAGAATAATTACTACTTGTATATGGAATCGATTCATGAAAAAAATGTATGGTGCTGCACGTGTTTAGCCTATTAACTTCATGACTACAGTAATCCCTTTGCCTACATGTTTACTGCTGCTTTGGCCATCTATTTTCTGCGATAACACTTCGTTCTTAATAAAGTTATTATCATTACTAGTACTGTGAGGTAGTAATAATGAGTAATGAGAGGCAGTCAAGTCCCCCGATAGACGGTAAATTTCCTCAAAAACAACGGCAACACGGACGAATTTGGTGAGGGAAATTAGTAATGTGCAGAATGGTCAAGTCAACCCTTCCGCAGCGCCCTCGGCTGACCCTGACAGATCACTTCACTTGACACGAGCGGGAGAGGGGAAATGCTCCGGCAAATTCTACGCCTCGCCAAAACCAGAGGAAAATCTTGGGGAATATTGGTAAGTGTCGGGCAAGTATTCTGTGGTGAAAATAGGGTGGATGGTCGGTAGCCTACAAATACCTCGCCAAAAATAGAAAATCTTGGGAAATATCAGTAAGTGTTGGACAAATACATTTTTTGAAGTAATAATTATGTGGATGACAGTAATCTACTAAAGCCTGGTTAAGCTAAAAGATAATCTTGGGTATATTGCATGGTAAGTGTGGTAAGTGAAATTGTATGGCTATGAGGTAGCCAACCAAGACCTGGCCAAAACTGGAAGAAAATGTATGGGAATAAAGAAACGTGAAGGGTACATATTTGGTGGTGATTGTGCAAAAGCATATAGCCCACATACGCTTCACCAAAATGATAAAAAAAATCAATAATATTCTTCTGCTAGTAGCTCCAATCGTCAACTGATCCAGACGGCCATTCGTCAGTCTGTAAGTTGCGCTTTCAGTGCCTGATGGGGAAAAAATAGGATATAACACACGTTATCGAGAACAACAGTGGTCTGTTCTCATTTAGCTTCTACTCCTCGGAGATCAGTTATAAGCTGTCGGACTTCGAACAATTGTTCACGCTTTGTAGCCAATACACAACTCTGAGTATCAAAAAAGTAAGCAACTTCTGATTATGTGAAGGTTCCGTATAATCAGGCTATATCGATTTCCTAAAGTTTCATACGTTAATTTGGGTGCATATGGTTAGCTACATATACACATAGCGTTCTGTGAGCGAAGTTGAATGAAAAGTAATGAAAAACTTAAAGAAGGTAAACAAAGTTGAATGAAGTTAGCGTAAGCTAATACAAGTTAAAGCTACATAAAGTAACGTAAAATAAACGAAATGCCAAGAATGATAAAAAAGAAAAAAATCGAAAGTTTACCGTATGAAAAATGATGCTAAAACGGCTATAATAATAAATCTGTAGACAGAGATACTACGTAACACAGATGCAGCACAGCAATCAGAAAATGCTGCAGAAGAGACAGTAAAGAGCAGCACTGGAAAAGAGCAATAAATCGGGAGACTTCTTTACAAATGATGCTCAGTGACAGTCACATCTGAGCCGAAGCGAGGCAATTTCTTGAGCTATCGGACACAAAATTGCCGACACAATTGGATAAAACGACTCGATGACGGACGGGAGGAAAGACAGACAGATGGACGCAGCGGCGTAACTTAGTTATAGAAAAACGAACATCAGAGTGCCAAGACAAAATATCATTGCATGTAGGAAAGATAACTCGAACATCAAGTAGGAGCAAAATCGATGATCCAGCTATTATGGAAAATAAGTTAAATTGCTGGTCGCAGCTGACATCAGGTAGTATATCATCTAACTTACAATCGCATGTACATTTTAGAAGTTTTGCAATAATAAAAACTACATGTAACAATATTTGTCAGACAGATATATGAACACTGTAATGTAATTTAGTTATAGAAAAAAAAAAAAACACTGCGTCAAGCTAAGGCGGCACAGCAAACTATAAAGATAACTTGGTTGCTAAAGAAAATGTCTGACATAAGTAATAAAAACTGCAGCGAATCGATAACATTTAAAGATTTGTGTCGCCATACCAAGAATTCTATCACATCAGTTGAATGGCAGCCAGATATTCGCTTTTAATAGTTAACGACTGACAATACAAGGGAGAAAAAGATTTTGCAAAATTGAAATTGCTTAAACAACGGTTTTTGAAAAATCCTTGTTTTCGTCATCTTTTTCATAGGAAGTCAAATAAAAACTATGAATTTAACAGAGAAGTAAATATAAATTACGAGTTTATAGGAAACCACAAAGGCAACCTATGGAGTGAGTAATGAGTTATTTACTAATTTAAAGTCCAATAACTGTAATAAATTCCAAACAAATTTCAAAAGTACAAGATTTTATAACTAATACTTGACCATACCGGATACGAATATATACATTTTTTCACGTAGGTATGCCCAAAGATAAGCAAAGGCAATATCAATTTAGGTGCATATTTCTGAAGAAAAGTCTATTGCATTATCTGCATATTGCACGGATTTAGCAAAAAAAAAATTAAGATAAAGTGGCTTGAGAAATATTTACTCCTCTATTAATTTTTGAATACATACGCGTACCTTGTCATGAGCGATGCCTATATGTTCTTGCCTCAAAATCCGCACTTACGGCATTTCTCGGGCAATAAGCCTCCAAGTAGAGTCTTTTTTACGTCAAAGAATACAATGGACACCTCAAAAGCCGTTCTCCACAGAAAAAAAAACGACAGCTGTGTTGTTTTTATAAATACAAAGTCGCTCCGCCGTGATATGTTTAGTAAAACATCACTACTTCTGGATCTTGTATGTTCAGGAATAGGGCAAGAAATCTTTGTAGTCTGTCGATTCTACGGAACAAACGACCGCACAGAGACAAGCTCTGTAATTTTGCTCAAAAAATCCGTGAAGAAAAACATGGTTGGGTGCACAAAGTAACCGCCAAAGTGCATTCCGTGGTGAATTTTTGCACTTTCAAAGAACCAGGAACCGAGGAACATCACTCCATTGAATTGCCGCTTGACATTGTACATGCAGTAATCGACCCGGGAGAGAAGGACAGGATTATTTTATGGGATAAGAAGTTCATCACTAAGCCTACGCGCATGATTATTAAATATTGCTTGTCCAATTGACGGTGACGGAGTGGTTAGCAGAATAAATACGCAATCGCTCCACAGAGCTAACAAGAACGTCCACCAATAGCATTTTTTGCCCGATGGGAGCTAAAAGTGTAATGAATACTCAAAAGAAAAATCTCTGCATCAATGACAATTTGAAGGCATAGGCCTGCAATAAATAAAGTGAGGGCTAATAATGGAGGCGCGTTATTGGATGTTAGACAATTAGCATTACTATTTACGTTACTGTTATGTGAAGAATGCAAAGAGTCTAAGTGATCTGCTCGTGAAAGTCAGCAATTGCAGCAGGATAGTAGATTGGATCGTGTAGCATATTTTACTGTGGCCGCAATTGCAACTGCTAGCAGCCTAACTACGAGATTAAAGTTGCGGCCCGATCATAAGAGTAAAGTATCTAGCGGCCTAAACACTAGAGTAAAATTGTGGCCCAACTACGAGATTAAAGTAGCGGCCCAATCACAAAAGTAAAATTGCGGCACCCAACTACGAGATTAAAGTTGCGGCCCAACCACAAAAGTAAAATTGCGGCACCCAACCACGAGAATAAACTTGTGGCCCAACCACAAAAGTAAAATTGCGGCCTCCAACCACGAAGATAAAATTGTGGCTCAACCACGAGAGTAAATTTGCGGCCCAACTACGAGTGTAATACTGCCGCAAGTTACAGAGCTCCGGCCATTTTTTATTTTATTCTGACGGTTAGGCAACAGTTGGTCAGTTTTTTCTATTTTGCTAATGCCGCAGTGAATGTTAAAGAGACGTTCGATGACGTCCACCGACTGTTTACATTTCACTCTTGTGTTAACGCAACTGCATTTGGTTGAGAGCTGGAGAAGATAGTCTTCGTAGATCTCTTAGCTTTGAAATCAAACTGTCTCGCTCAGTTATGTATTAGGCGCATTACACAATTGGTTGCGACCAGAAAAAAATACTCTTCTACGCATTAAAATTTGCACGCAAATAGAACTCTCTGCCTCAGTAAAGAAGCTAAGAATAATAAACTTGCATTTGAGGCAGCCAAAAATTCTGTTAAAATAGTTAGGACGTGTTCAATTGGGCAGCAAAATTAAGCCTCTGAGGTTTCACTAGTTCGAAACTTCAGTCAGGTGCCCTGGCTTCGACTCGTTGATTGGAGTTTCAGGCGTTAAGCCACAGGCGAGTATCTGTGAGCATTTCTAAAACAGATATTTCAGCCAGCCAGCTCGACATAAGTTTGCCTCCAACACCTGCAATACAATTCAAAATGACGAAGCTAAAGTTACGGTATGCAGGTCCGGGCAAGTCAAATCAAGTGGTCTTTGCTTAGATCGACTTTGACACCCCAGCCAAACGCGCAAATTATGCGCCGCCAAATAAATCAACTACAAGTTTTTATTATATTTAGCAAGGAAATAGTCATGTGCATTAGGTTATTAGGTTTATTCTTTTCTCCTTATAGCCAAAATGAGTTTGGCTGAGGCATTTGGTTACGTTAATTAAATATTCCTTTTGTGCGTCAAAAGCCTCAGTTACACCAGCCCCCTTTGTTCCTCGTATAAAGTTTAGTATGTTCGACCATATATATAGTGCTCCGTCCTCGTAAGCTCAGCCGTGTGTCCACCAAAACTGTTGTTAAAATGCTATCCTATAAGCACCTTTGCTTAGCAAAATCACTAGTTAATATTTGAATGTTTCTTTAGATACGCAGTATATACTGATCACAAAGTAGTACATTTTTCTAAAGTATACAAGGAAGCGGTAACGCATTTGGATACTTTGCACGGTGCACGGGAAATGAAAGACTATGGTGTGAATCCGGCCTAATAGCTAATTCCCTGACAAAATCCAGGATTGCCTCAGAAGCTGAAACGTTAATTCAGCTTCTGGGGCGGCCTTGATTTGCGTTATGGTTGTACCTGGAATCTCCGCCCAACTGCCATAACTTGAGCTTCATTTGCATGCTTGACACAAAAGTAGCTGACCAGTAAGAAAATTTTAGGCATAATACTTATATCATCCGAAACTATCTTCTACAGTTATCAGCTATTCGCTTAAAACATTTTGATTGTATTTGATGTACGATTAAGTTTATGGAAGTCTGTAGCTTATAAGCGGTCTGCGATTACGGCTTGAAACCTAATCCAGAGGTGTGAATCGAATACGTACAATTAAAGTTTCGTACCCGTTGAAGCTAAACATAATTAATTACCTCTGTAGTGCTGCGCGCATGAACTACCTCTGTAGTTGTAGTTCACGTTTCTATCTAGTAGTCAACGCGCTGCGAGCCCTTCTTAAAGCGACATATAGCGCTTCTATATCCTTTTGAATTCAACATAAAGTTATTCAGTAATTTCTGCAGTAGGTATATGAAATTGGTATGTCAAACTCAAAAGCACGAGCAGGAGTTTTAAATAATCGGCCGTGCCCGAACCTCGCAGTCTCTTATTATCCAAGAATTTGAAACTTTTTAAGCCTGAGATGTTTACAGCGCTCTCCTACAGCAACCACGTAGGACTTATATAATTTGAACTATCCTACGAAATATGAACTTTCAGCTCTCGCACAACAACCACGTAGGACTCTGAAGTACCTGTCTTCATACAATTAGGTTAGGCATGCAAAATAAAGCATGGCGTGACCAAAGCACTTACGAGATTACTTCAACACACGAGCATATCGGAGAACATGCGCGTAATTGGCAGCGGTACTGCAGGGATGACTCCTTTAATGAATCCTTTTTAAATATTCAACGGACTGATACCTGCTTCGGCGGAGTTGCTCTGTCTGGAGCCATTGGGCAGTAAAAGGCTCCGTTTTTACACCGCAACCTTCGTTGCAAGATACGAGCTTCAATGTAGCTGCTACCGGAAACTGTAAACACAGGTAAATGCATTGCTGTACGGCCGGGAGAAATATTGCTGGAAAGTCAAATTCGTTCCAGATCAGCAGGCCCATTTTGTGTACCCAGATAAGGGAGTAGAATGTAAAATGGCACGCAAAGACGCATAAGCAGGCAATGGAGGACAGTGAGGCCATAGCTTACACGCTATGACGAGGTGCCGAATTCTTCATGAGGTGCAGGCAATTTCCGAATTCACGCAAGACACTCCATGGTTCGGCTGCTCAGATTGGCCTTTGACTATGACTGAAGTGAATGAAACAATATTCTAGCAAAAAAGTGCCAGTGCAAGCAGTTCATCCTGCAGCTGCAACAGCTTGAAACTGGGATTTTTGAAGAAAGAATGGAAGGGCCAAGACTGAACGCAGGGTAAAAATTACTTTGCTACCCTAGTGGTCTTCGAAATAATTTATTTTTCGAGCTCAAAAACTTCAAGGAAAAATTCCGGGAGTAATGGCTATCTTACAAAACAAAAAAAAAAAAAACCTCACAGATACCGTTACTATGAATCGGCCTCAAAATTCCTACCATAGGAGCCGTCTTCATTTTCATAGTAAAGAGATAAAACGATTTTGGCTAGAGTAAGCTTCGTTGGTTCTAATACTTGAAGTTTAGTCCTTCAGCAAGTGTGCTACACTGACACGGATATTACACCGATATTATATTTTAATAGGTGTTCAGAAACAAGCTGTAAAAATGAGATTGAGAAAAACTTGTAGTACAAAGCTGCCTGAGGCTCAGTCTTACTCAACTTCTAAGGCTTCAGCGAGCTAAGGACATGTACAATACGCCCATAGCCATAATTCAATTATGATTTAGGAGTGTCATTCTTGAACATTGTAGACCTACCCGCCGAATGGAATCGGCAAACTTTCTGTAACAGCTGCTGCATCTATCAATGCTAATGTCTTCAGGGTTGTGGACTACAATTTTTACCTATTTCTGTTATTGGGAGACATCGCAGACATACATCAAATCATCGATTTTCGAATGTTCGATGGCGATATCAAACTTGAAGGTACGTCATCGAGTGAATACGCCCTTCATCTCTTTACCCGCCTGTTTCGCTTGCTTTGATGATTAAGCAATCTATAAGAAGTGTATTAATTTACTAATGAGCTGAACACCAAGAACGTCAGTGCCAATTTCTTTCTATCTATTTCGTTAAGCGCGTGGCGATATCAAACTGAAAGATACGCCAACGAAACATATAATAATACACATAAATCATATATAAACATGTACTATATGTAACAAATAATATATAAATAAATGGAAGTCATTAGTTTTAGCTAACATGTATTATCTGGCGGTTACAACGTAAAGTTACATTAATAGGACTGATATCCAGCAACGTATAGGACTGATAGAGGACTGATATAGGACTGATATGGGACTGATATGGGACTGATATATGACTGATATATGACTGATATGGGACTGATATGGGACTGATATGGGACTGATATATGACTGATATATGACTGATATGGGACTGATATGGGACTGATATGGGACTGATATGGGACTGATATGGAACTGATATGGGACTGATATAGGACTGATATGGGACTGATATGGGACTGATATGGGACTGATATGGGACTGATATAGGACTGATATGGGACTGATATAGGACTGATATAGGACTGATATGGGACTGATAGAGGACTGATACAGGACTGATATGGGACTGATATAGGACTGATATGGGACTGATATGGGACTGATAGAGGACTGATATAGGACTGATATGGGACTGATATAGGACTGATATAGGACTGATATGCTACTGATAGAGGACTGATATAGGACTGATATGGGACTGATATAGGACTGATATAGGACTGATATAGGACTGATATGGGACTGATCTAGGACTGATATAGGACTGATATGGGACTGATATGGGACTGATATGGGACTGATATATGACTGATATGGGACTGATATGGGACTGATATGGGACTGATATATGACTGATATATGACTGATATGGGACTGATATGGGACTGATATGGGACTGATTTATGACTGATATATGACTGATATGGGACTGATATGGGACTGATATGGGACTGATATAGGACTGATATGGGACTGATATGGGACTGATATAGGACTGATATGGGACTGATAGAGGAATGATATAGGACTGATATGGGACTGATACAGGACTGATATGGGACTGATATGGGACTGATATAAGACTGATATGGGACTGATATGGGACTGATACAGGACTGATATGGGACTGATACAGGACTGATATGGGACTGATACAGGACTGATATGGGACTGATATTGGACTGATAGAGGACTGATATATGACTGATATGGGACTGATAGAGGACTGATATGGGACTGATATGGGACTGATACAGGACTGATATAAGACTGATATGGGACTGATACAGGACTGATATGGGACTGATATGGGACTGATATGGGACTGATATGGAACTGATATAGGACTGATATAGGACTGATATGCAGCAACGTATAAGTGTAATCAGTCACGTGTTGCTCGTCATATCCGCAAAATGATGCACGGTGGTCGACTAACATCCTCTAACCAACGTTAAGGCTGTCCAAAAAGCTAAAACTGTAATAAAAACGCTTCTGGGTAGGCTAAAAATTCTGGTAGGGTATTGCATGTCGGTTCTCCATCAAAGGTTGCACAGAGAGATCATGGAGTACGAAGCATGCATAGCAACGGTCAAGCCGAGAGTCGATCGTCATATCTTATGTAGAGGGACTTTATAATGAAAAACAACTTCCTCGTAGGACAATTTGGTTTGAACAACGTGTTTCTTAGCAGGTAAAAACTAATTAATAATCGATACGAAAAACTAAGGACATAAGTTTCAGAAATCGATAAAAATTTGATACAAAGAACAATATAGTAACGTACAAAAACTTGACTGAGCTGTGTCAACTCCTAGAATTATAAATATTGACTAACATGTAAGATGATGGTGAGGCTTAAATGGAGAGGGCAATAAAAGTGATAGGCCTAAGACAAGCTCATATAAGCTTTGAGTGAACAAAGTGAAGGCGTTAAGAGACCGACGTCGAAGTTGAAGCAAAAACCTTAAATGCCATCTCTTGAGACACGTAAGACTTGACATTGACGTTAAAACTGAAGAAATGAACGTCATAATTGATTCAGAGTTGATGGCCACTCCAGTCACGCTTGGAAAGTGGCATAGCAACGGAAGGGCGAGTTGAGGTACCACGCTCCTGTTTGGAAGATTATTGGTATCACTAATATTGATACAATATTCATTCTTGTGCCTCTTTGCGCCTGAAAATCATTCCGTAAACTATTGGGCTTCAAACAATTTACTATACTAAAAAATACGGAAATTAGCGGTGCAACAAAGAAATGAATTCCGGAAATTGCGCGCAACTAAAGCCGGGGTGTAACGTCGAGTAACTAACTGGCACGTGGGAATTGCAAGGAATTTCAAACCATAAGTAACTACCAAAGCTGCGGTGCGTGTAACCATGCAGTTACCGATACCCGGATATCCAATGCCATATAGATTGTACTGTGGTAAAGACAACGCCCAAAAAAAAGTGCCATGATACTATTCTCTTCTGACGTCACTAAAGATATTAAAGAACGAAAGTTGCTGCCATAAATTTATTGAGCTATCAAATATATGAAAGTGTTACTGCAACCAAGCTAGCTCCATCATATTTGCCTTCTGATGTTATTCTGAGACCTCCGCATGACGAAAACTATTGAGCACATCCCCCCGCACCAAATAGTGAACTAAATAGGAGCTAAAAGAAATTACTATAGTGAATTGGCAAGTGCATCCCCGAGTGATAATGCCCGAATTGGGTGTAGCACAGCTTCTGACATTTGGAGGGACAGGGTACATTGCTACATAGACTAGGACAAAGGAAAAAACTTCGTAGTTAACAACAGGACTAGTTCTTTCATTTCAAAGGAACTCGTGGCTCCATCAATAGCACTCCCAGTACCAGCAACAGCACTAGAATTTCTGACCCTATCACTCATAGCACCATAAGCACTCTTATAGGGCCTCCACTGCTGCCCTCCCAACAGGCAGCAAAGACTGTAAGGAGTCATCTGGGAAGAAAACTGTCCGTAGTAATGCGAACTTTACTCCAAATTCAGCTGAAAGGCTCCTGGCTTTGAATAAAGGAAAATACAGAAAAACACTAAGATTTTAATGTTGCATAGTATCCCGAGCACTAGTACCCTCACTACTAGAACTTTCAACTTAGCACCAGCTCGAGCACGGTTGGTACCAGTGCTAGCGATACAGCACTAGCATCCTTCGTACCAGCACTAGCACGCTTAGCACCATCACTAGCTCCCTTAGCACCATGCTATGAAGCATGGCAGCAATCAGAGAGCGCTGGCAGAAGGCCATATTTTACAGGAGAGGATATCCATTACGACCTCAAATGAGCTGTGTGGGGGAGTGTGGTGAGTTATTGGTGAGTGTGTGGTGATCAGGGGTGAGTGTGAGCTCATCTCCAGCTCAGTGTAGAACATTTAAATAAAACACAACAATTACCGACGCGGAACCTTTACCGTGGCTGGGAACGCGTAAGAAAACCAACTCGCCGAGGTGATGAACAGTCAGTCAGAAATATTTTTTGTAACTTCCTACAATAGCTAAGGGGTAGCAACTAATCGTAAAATTCTACGTAGTACTACTGTACCTCTCTATTAAAAATATGAAGGAGAAGAACTGCATTGACAGTCGAGTCGGTTCTTTGTTGTTCAGGCCTGCATCGTGATTCCAATTTACCCCTACGAGCCCCAGTGACAACTGCAGTACGGGTACTCTTGCATACATGCAACGTTCCAAATAGAAGAGCATTTACAAGAAAGCAATTTTATGTCATGATGTAAGGCATTGCTGCTAAATTTCACGAAGGTAAAGAATTGCATTTGTGATTAAAATTTCCTGCCTCCGTCCGTCAAATGTGGCAAACCGGGACAATCTGAATGGCGAATTTGTGCGTATCCATTCGAATCTACGAGAGGAAATCAAAAGTTATTATTATTACTAAACCAGTGACGTCAGAGACCGTTGGATATGATAGCAGGCCTCTTACCGCAATGCGCGGAGCGCATCAGGACATGACAACTGATGACAAAAAATGGGATAAATTACCTGATTTCTGGGTTATTATCATTACACTAAGGATTATTATCCTCGAATTTAGCGTTTCAAAACAAGGTCTAGAATTCGTTTCCTGTTTATTCGCAAGCAACGCGATTACTCCTTACCGCACGGACAGCAAAGTGGCAGAAAGTTGGATACCGTACAAACGAACTCCCAGCAACTTCAATTCGGTACAAAACATTTTGCAGTCATCGGCAAAGAAGTAGAGAGCTCATTCACACATCGAAGTGTATTCAAATTACGTAGAAGTTCGTACAATCAGCGGCGGCTCGTGCATTGGGGCCAGTGTGGCCAGCCCCACCAGCATTTGGAATGCAAGGATACAAATAATAAAAAAAAATACTCCAAATGACAATCATCTTGTGTTCAAGACTTTTAATTTAGCATCGAAAATAGGGATTTCCACCTAATGCGTCACAAACTGATGACGACGGGCCCCACCTAACACAGGGCACGAGTCGCCACTGGGTACAATCAATCCCCGGAGGCGAGTGTACAACACTTGCCAAAGGGGTCAGTATACTGAACGGATACAATCAAGCCGACCACACCACAGGGACCTCGTCAGTCTCAGCTGTTTACAGTGACCGCTGGCCTCCATCACACTTATTACCTCCGCCTAGGAGGTTATATTTTCGCCGGCTTTGCCTGTCTGTCATCAAGATAACTGAAAAAAGTTAGGAACCGATTATGATGAAATTTATAAGGTTTGTTAAGTATGTTAGGAGTAATAGATGATTAACTTTTGGTGACGATCTGTCCAGCCGTTTGTTTGTCTGTCTGCCTATTTTTTGTTAGTGCCGTAACTTAATAAGTGATGGATGGATTTTCATGAAATTTACATGAGTTGTTAGGTTTATTACAGAGAGTAAATGATCAAATTTTTGTGATGATCTGTTAGTTCGTTTGTTTGTAGCTGTGTTTGATTTCATGTTTGTTAGCGCAATAACTCGAAAAGCTAGATGTATCTTGAAGAAATTTTCAGAAATTGTTAGTAATGTTAACAGACATAACTGATTAAATTTTGGTGATGGTCGGTTAAGGTCCGTTTGTGTGTTTGACTTACGTTTGTTAGCGAAAAACTCGAAAAATCATGGATGGATCTTTATGAAATTTTATGGAATTGTCAGTCATGTTAAAAGACATAATTGATTCAATTTTTGGCGATGATCGGTTGGTCCGTTTGCGTGTTTGACTAATGTTTGTTAAAATGTTTGTTATCAGCATAACTCAAAAAATTATGAACGGATCTAGAAGAAAATTATGGACACTGTTAATATTATCAAAAGGCACACGTGATCAGATTTTGGTGTGAATACAAAGAAACTCATGGTTACAGAGCCGATTTGAATTTTTCGTTACAGCTGCCTTGCGTCACGGAGGTATGCACTCTCAGAGTACTCTGGTTCACTCTCATGGTTATGAACTTGCGATACTTTATAGCCTAAACTACATCATGCAAGCAAGAGAATGTGCTCAAAAGGGAAGTTAACACACAAAATAATTCATTCATTTCTTGAGCTACTGAATACTGTATCCGTTGGCTCCTTCTGAATCAATTTTGTTGACTAGTGGGAACAGACGTTTGGAATGCCTCTACCACAGACCCTAACAAACTCAGCTGTCTACTCTCCCTATTAAGTCCTTTACAAAGCTCAAAACGTAAATCTAACTAAAACAGTTTCTAACTAGAGAGCACTGTGAGAGCGCATACCTCCACCAAGCAAGGCAAAGATAAAGGAAAATTCAAATTGGTTCTGAAACCATGATTTTCGTCGTATCAGCACCAAAAACTAATAATTCATGCCTTTTGATTGTATTAACAATTCCTGTAATTTTCATGAAGATCCGTTCGTAACTTTTTGAGTTATGCTGCTAACAAATGTACGTCAAACACACAAACAGACCAACCGATAATCACCAAAATTTAATCAATTATATCTTTTAACATTACTAACAATTCCTGTAAGTTTCATAAAGATCCATTCATAAATTTATGAATCATTGTGCAAACAAGCATGAAATAAAAAATAGTAACAAGCGAACGAACTAACAGATCATTCAAAAAATTTGGTTATTTACTCTTCGTATTATACCTATTAACTCATATAAATTTCATGAAAATTCGTCCATTACTTTTCGATGTGTGGCTTTAAGATAAAATAGGCAGACAATCAAACAATTGAAAGTATTTTTAGAAAAAGTTAATCATCTATTACTGTTAACATGCCTAACAATCCCTGTAAATTTCGTAAAGACCCGTTCAATACTTTTTGAGTAATCATGGAGACAGACAAACAAAAAGACAAACACGACAATAACATAACCTTCTTTAGCAGAGGTAATAAAATAACCCTCAGACAAAACTCGAACCGTAGACAATGCTGATGATTGGAAGAATATGGAGAGTAAATTAAAATTTCCCAACCAAATTCATCTATGAGGTTCTAAGTCGTTCTTGAATTATAGGGGCTGGATTCATCATGGTGTAGGATTACACTTTTTCTGTTTATCTACGAAAGTAGTTTCTCTTGCAAAACTGTCTTTAATGGGGTTAGCTGCTGACAGTTCATACACTTCAGAAGTTATTGGTTGATTGTCTCCAAGAAGCTCATAATGAAGAATTCCTTCAATATCCGACGAAAATCTAAAATCTAAACGGGCACAGAACTCTCGTTCCAACCTGGTATAATTTTTAAGGTCATGTGGTGTTGTCATCAGCTTCGATTAGTATCGTCCCTTTGATAATATACTGTATGCTGACGGATTCATTGATTTTTGCTCATAAATACGTTCGTTTTTTATATTACAAAGATCGGCGTGCTGTTTGCTGAGGAAATAAGATCTAATTTCATTAGAGGGCTTGTCATGTCACTAAGGAGTCACCGATCACCCTCAGGAATCACTAGAAGTTTTAAAAGGACAATCAAGCACATGGTGTAGTCAATGCCTCTGTGCTTATATTGAATCAACTTATAATTATTTATAGGACCTTACGCCAAGCATATTCCATAGGGTACCTAACCTATGCCTTCGTACCTTCGTAAACTAAATTGAAATACATCAGCGTCCTTCTTTGGGATGATTAACGCTCTGCGTCTATAGCGATGCCCGGCAGATAAGGCAGTATTCATTCTATAATATTATTAACATTACTAGTTCTAGTGCTTGATTTTTTATCATCTGTAGTGCAGTACCATTACAATTCGCATGCTAAGTTAAATACTTATCATTAGCCCGTAGTAGCTGTGGGCCTTGCGAGCTGCACAGTTGTGCTGAAAGCCTGGGAACATCGCACTTTCCCTTCAAAAATGCTTTAGAATGCAGCAGTCCGAAATCGCTCTCTTCATACCGTATCCTGGCTACGAATTTTATTATATTGGGAAAGGTATGGATATTATTAGATGATATTCAAATTTGTATGTATGATGCGAGGAAAATGAACTTTGTCTCTACTTCGAAATTAGCTAAATTTTTTCAAGCAGCAGAAAAAAAACACAGCTATAATTATAGCTACCAATTATAATTGAAGTATCTTCCAGTCGAAATTAGAGGTTCTCGCAAATTGAATAGTCTTTGATCTAATACTGAAAGCGTAACTTGAAAATGAAAAGACGGATATACGTATGGGACCACAAGCAGGATAATATTATGGATTTTTCCCCCGCTTATTAAGTGCAGTATCGTATTTTCTCTTCATCATGGACTATGGTATGAAGAACATTATAAGCAGTAATAATTACTCCTAATTATCATCGCTATTACGGAACATCTTATTATTTCTATTGTCATTATCATCGAAGTCGACGCTTAATCGCAATACCCACTCACAAAGTACTCAAATAAAAAAAAAAAAAAACAGACGTAGATTGTGTATGCTGGTCGTTTTTTTTTTTTTTTTTTTTTTAAGAGGAGACAAGAGGGTGAGCGATCGCATTCCTGCTCTTCCGAGCTGCTCCTCAACATTTCCTGGTGAGACACACCGCCGCCAGGCGGAGCATACTCGGGGCTGCTGCACACGTGTGAAGGGAAAGGTCCCTATTTGAATATTGGTGTGTCGCGTTGTGCCACCGATGTAACAAAAGTTATGAAAAAAATACATCGCTTCCATGAAGACTGTTAATTGCTAGGCGATCTGAATCAGTGTCGGTTTTTGAGAAACTGGAACTTCAAGAAGAATATCCCATTGTACTAATGGGCAGCGAACGTTACGACAAAACTGGAATAAATACAGACACAGTAACTTCGTGAAGTTTGTCAATTGCTCAGTGAGATGATGATTAATAATTATCATCTTTCTTCAGCAAAGCCGTCACAACAAGATAACTGTCTCATTTTCCCTAAAAAAAGTTTGTGCCTTTCTTCGATAATTTCAATAGCAGAAAATTTCCCGCGCCTCGGGCTCAAATACTTCCGGAATAAGATTTTTTTCGTTTTTTTAGCGAATTTTTTCCTATCGCACGAAGTTATTACCTCCGCCAAGGAGGTTATGTTTTAGTCGTGTTTGTCTGTCTATCGCTCTGTTTGTCTCTTTGTCTGTCTGTCTGTCACCAAGATAACTCAAAAAAGTTATGAACCGATTTGGATGAAATTTACAGGGATTGTTAGGTATGTTAGGAGGAACAGATGATTGACTTTTGGTGAAGATATGTCCATCCGTTTATTTTTTGTTTGTCTGCACCATTTTTCTCGATGCCTTAACTCAAAAAGTTATGGATAGATTTTAATGAAATTAACATGAGTTGTTAGGTATATAACAAAGAGTAGATGACCAAATTTTAGTAATGGTCCGTTTGTTCGTTCGTTCGTTTGTCACTGTTTTTAATTTTATGCCTGTTAGCACATAACTCAAAAAATAATGAATGGATCTTTATGAAATTTATAGCAGTTGTTAGTAATGGTAAAAGACAAAAATGATCAAATTTTGGTGCAGATCGGTTAGTTCGTTTGTATGTTTGACTCATATTTGCCATAACGTTTGTTAACAGTATAACTCAAAAAGTTATGAACGGATCTTCAAAAAAATTGAACAAGCTGTTATTNAAGCTGTTATTAATATAAAAAGACACGAATGATTAGATTTTGGAGTTTATGCAAAGAAAATTATGGTTTCAGAGCCAATTTGAATTTTTGCTACCGTTGGCTCACTTGGCGGAGGTATGCGCTCTCAGAGTGCTCTAGTTTTAATTATATTTGAAAAGTAAACATGGGAGTACATGGAAGCTAGCTTGGGACGGTTACGTTGGGAGAAGTCTTACAAAATGTTCTCCCATATAAAATAAAACGGGTAGGAGAGAAAGCATGTAAGGGGAGATCAAGTTGGGTTGCGCGAGGTTCCACGGGTGCACAATTTGATGAGGTGGGTTATGTTATATTAACAGCAGATCATGCAGAATGTAGCGCTCTATATGTAATATAAAGACTGAGCTTTATATGTATATTAAGCAATGAAAACTACAAGAGAAGGAAGCATGAGGCATCAGGGGAACTGTCCGCTAACCAGATCACCAAACGATGGCATCCCCTCGGGGATGCAAGTTAAGGACAGGACAAACAGCCCCGAGGGAAACCCCGAGGGGAGGTGCTGAGCAAAGGGGTGAGGGGCTCAGGGGAAAAAACCGTGACGTGCTGAGGGAACCTTATGGAATAACTGGCCAATTGCTTCCCCTCTGGAGAGAATACTTTGTCTCGGCCATTCCTTGTTGCTGTCGAAACAATACAAATATTATTTACGTTTTTGTGCCTTTTGACGGGTATTGTGTTACATGACGATATCTATTTTTCACTGCACATTATATTGTAGTACATGTAGTATGACGACATCACTGTCTCGTCTCTGTATTTGTTCTAATGGAAAGTCTATTAGCACTGATGATGTTACTGTGCAATATCTCCGGGTAGTCTTCATTACGAGTTTTATTAGTCCTAATGAAGACATACAAGAGCACCGTACGATATGTACACATTTACCTGTATTTCAAGAAAATAAGAAAATTATGTCTACTTTTCGAATCGAAATATAGTGCATGAAAATTTGTAAGTCAATAGCATTTCACACCAATAAAAATGAAAGGCGTGACGTTTTCTTAATAGGTCTTCAAATTGAAACAATAAAACACCTCAAATATTTACCTTCTTTACACATGAAGAATTAATGCGCCTAATGCTAGAGAAATTATCGAAGCTCAAATTCCTCTACAATAATTAATAAAATTTTTTACGAAATGGTAAAGCAACTAAACTTTATTCTTCCCCTGAGAAAAGCACTCTGTGCGCACCTCATAGAAAATAATAATTGAAGATCCCAATCGATGATTATTAAAGAAAAACACACGACAGCTAGTGAAACAGTGTGTTTCTAAATTACGCTAGAAAATAAAAGCATATTACCCATGGAACGATTCAGATTTGCATTCCCCTAAAATTAAGAAGGTCTGTAGTCGTACGACGTACAAGACACTCGAGAAATTTCAAGGTCCCATTCTCCTAAAATTAAGCAAGACTATCCAATGATAAAATGGTTCATGTTTATCTGTCTCTCAAAAAATAAAGCAGCACTCATGACACTATATATACAGTAGAGTAATTCAAACCCAAATTCTCCCAAAACTTAACAAGACTACACGACAATAAAATGACTCACATTTATTCTTCTTCTGAAGAAGAAATCAGCGCCCAAGACACGGCAGTAACACAAAATCAAATTTCCCTCAAACTAAACAAGAGTACACACGGCGACAAAGCATCTCCTATCTATCTATTCTTTCCTTATGACAGAACGCAGCACTCACTACCCTGTAGTGATTCAAACTCACGTTCCCATAAAATTAAACAAGACTACACGACAATAAAGTAGCTCAAATTTATTCTTCCCTCAAAGAAGAAGGCAGCGGGCATGACAACACAGCCAGTCATAGGATGTAGTCTCGGCTGTCGTACACAGGACTGTTGTCTCCCACAGTGCAGTAGACTAATGCCAGTGTTTAGTTCGTAGTTAGGAGTGATGTGTTATTTTAGTCTCAGAAACACTCCATATGGTTGCTTTAGAACGAGGGATCTACGTTAGAGAAACTGAGACTCTAGGGTTACACTTATAATGCTCGGCAGAGTGGCGTTGTCTTACAGGGCTGCGAAGAAGGGTTGTGTGGAGGCATGGAGAGGATCATGTGTTAGCGGCGGGAACTTGTTGGGAAGAGTTTTGAGGTTGTGAATAACAAGAATAACAGTTAGGAATAGAACAAACTATTTTGCTGAGCTCCAATTGTATGTGAATTACGATACCGAATATTAATGACGAGTTAAGTGTGCTGAGATATGAGGTAGTTCATGCAACTATGTTGGTGGCGGGTAGTTGGGAGATGGTGAATAACAAGAATTTAAATTCGGAGTGAAACAAATTCAAATGTGACTGAAGTCACATGATGTTAATTTAGAGTTAAGTGTGTTGGGGCTTGGGAAATATATAAGTTATGGATGGAATTCTTTAAGCATCAATTCAGTTTTACGGTTGTGAATAACAAGAATTAAAATCAGAAGGAGAAGAGACATTAGTTTAAATGCAAGCATAATTCAAAGTACTTAATACAGATGAAGTGTTGACAGAGTTAGACATGGGGAATATTATACGTTGGTTGCCGGATCTCGTGAGGTAGTTTTGTGAACGACAAAAGCAAGACAGAATTATTGAAATTAGAATATCAATCGATCTACATTCAGATGCATTTCAAGCAATACTATACGAATGATAGGTCAAAAGGGTTGGAACGATAGAGGGAGTAGGGAAGTTGTAAGGTAATTAGTTATATCGATAAAAAATACGATATAAATAAAAAATAGTATCACTAGCAATTCAATTTAGGTTCAAATACGTATTAAGTAACATGAAAAATAATTAGTTACCTATCAAGGTGATGGCAAGATAGTCTAATTTAAGTTATACAACACTTTGAAGTGTCGTCTACTCATTTGTCCCTTTCATTTGACGTTGGAAATATACTGGTTTATTACATAATATATTGTTAATTTCCGATTTTTTATATAATAATAATTTTATGAAATACAAAACAGATTCACAAATACACCTACAAGTAAACGTTTCGCGATGTGCCACCTATACAACAGATCAGTTTCGTCAGACTGAAGAAATTCCTACAGTCAAACGAAATATCATAACTCATACGGAGAACACAATGGGTTCACAAATATATAGTAAACAAACATTATTACACTAGCCATTGAGCCCAATCACAGGATGAGGAGGCCACGTACAAGGAAATATAGTGCAACTAACAACACGAGACGTTCCTACTACGATTACAGCTGTTAATTGTTGAAATAAAACAAAATACTTCTTCTGAAACATAATTTAGAGGTGATTTACGCTGGGTATACCCCTAACTGCAAGGGATAAACTAAACTAGTATTAGAAAGAGAATACTATAAACCTATGTATCATATAATACAAGGTTCACTGCACTGTAGAAATATGATCCGTAACAATAACCCACCAAAAGTTATTTCAACAAAATTTCTTAGCCACAAGCAAACTTCAGGCCGCTTATTATCTGTATTTTATATACTGGGATCTATGAGCTGTTGTCAGAAGAATAGTAAAAAGCACGTACATTATATCGTATAACGGGTTTCCAAAACAATGATGTGTTCAACGTTTATGAGAGAAGAGAAAAAGTGTGCGACACATTACTTACACGTTCTCAAAGCAGTGATAAATATCAACTTTAATGAGAGAACGGTAGAAAATACGCAGTGCATCACATTCCTTGCTTGTTCTCAACGCAGCCATAAATATTACCGGCGATGAGACAGGAGCTTCGTGAAAAGTAATCATAATTGATGAGTTATGATAAACGCTTCGTACCTTAAATTAGCTTCCCCAATGCACAATGATGAATTTCAGCTGTAATAATAAGACAAGCGCGTAACGAAAATTATCATTATTTCTGAGCTACGATAAGTTCTTCGTGTCATAGAATACGTTCTCTAAGACATAAATGGCGAGTTCCATAAAAAAATCAGACATCAATCAGTGAAGAAATACTGCATATAAATGTCGATATAGGGCATTCATCTGTCAGAGGCGTCGGAGCGCAAGGATATCCAGAAATTTATCCCCTTCAATATCAATGGCATAGGGCGAAGTACATGGCCAAAGTATGCATAAATGGCGCACATCGATTTAACATGAAGGAGGCGCTCAGTCGTATCATGGAGAAATGTTCGTCCGTCGCATGCATTGCAGATGAAATTATAGACGGTGAAGGCGTCTACGAATCTATGAAGGTGTCGAATAATAGAAGATAATCACGTGATTCTCTAGAGTTATGTTCATGACGCCCACATTATGCAAGGATTGCTGCGATTGAGTGTTACTGCCTAGATTGCGCGCGCGCACCCGGCTGTGTGGAGACCCGTTCCAACTCCTTCTGTGTTGCACTGACCGGCAGGAATGGTCATGAAGTTTGTGAGTGTTAGGAGTTGCTATGCTGCACGGAAAGGCAAGAATGGTCATGAAGTTTGTGAGTGTTAGGAGTTGCTATGCTGCACGGAAAGGCAAGAATGGTCATGAAG
>LQNS02278097.1:20402166-20424945 GCA_001587735.2 Parhyale hawaiensis
AGCACCAGAGCCTCCAACCTGGGCTAATTTCCGCCTATCTATTTCGTTAAGAGCGTGACACCAAACATATAAATATATATATTTATATATAAACACACGACGGTCATTCTTAGTATTAGATTTTGATAATATCGGTGAAATCGGAAACATCTGCAGATTTCAGAAAAATCACTAAGTAGGTACCTTGCAGTTAAAAAAAATCTTGAAAATCAAAGTCAGCAGATCCTTCTCATAATTGTGCAGAAGAAAGGTATTAGACTATTGTGCCTTATTGTGTCTCCCGTTTTGTACGTGTGGAGCATTTTCCACCTTGTGGTAAATAAAGTGGCTGCCCCATGATTTTTCTTACCGCTGCCATTTGCACAATTATTTTGACTCGATACCACTCGTCAAAACGAACTAACAGACTTAAATGCTGGTAATACCGGTGATATCGGAAGCAACATACTACTTTGGAAAAATTGCTATTAGGATATCTTACAGTTTGTTAAAAACAATGTAAAAATCACTAGCAGATTTTCATTTTTGTGAAAAAAGTATTCATATTAGGATAATTACGCAGTGGTATGCCCATTCCCAAAAGCAGACTGAAACACACAATCCAAGATAAAATAATTCGCAAACTCATGATAAAATATTCTCATTTTTTGAATAAGCTATAACTTATAACTAGAATATGAATTCACACAGCCGATGCTGAATTTTACTATGTAAGGTACCTATAGACTATAAAATGGTACCTATAGACTGTAAGCATGGTCAATATTGGTGAAATCGGAAACAACCGTAGATTTGGAAAAATCGCTAAAGGGTACCCTGAACGTTTTTCTTTAGAAAAATCTTCAAAAATCAAAGTTAGCAGAGCCTCCTCATAATTGCTAGACAGAAGAGTGTTCGACAACTGATGGTGTAAAATTCTCATCTTTTCATAAGCTATGACTTGTGCTAAAACATTAATTAAAAAAAAACATACTAGTATGGTATAGACCAGGGTGGGCAAACTTTCTGACTCAGGGCCCACAGGGACATTCAAAAATTGACAGACAGTCCCGACCAGCACGTATCAAAGATTAGAAAATATAGAGTAACATATTTGCTGTAGATATGCAAGTTTTGAGTGCCTCATAACAAGTGCTAAAAATGAGTTAATATACCAGGCCGGATTAAACAGATTAAGGAGCCGGATGTGGCTTGGGGACCTTATAGTTTGTCCACCCCAGCTATAGACTAATTTATTGTCCAATGATATCACATGAAAAAGTGATGAAGACGTTGAATTCAGAGAGAGAATAATAAATTTCCAGATGATATCAGGAAAGAAAAGTTTTGACAGAGCCTTTCACACCCGCTGGTATTTGTAGGAATAAGAAATCGTGAATTCAAACATATATCAAACATAAATCGTGCCAATTTGACACACGAGGGAGAGAACGCTCTCTTAAAGAAATAACTTTGTTTTAGCATGCGTGCGAGTTGCATGGCAAAAACTGATCTCTATTTCAAGCGGGTATTTTTTTGCAGATGAGCCAAAAATATGCTAAGGGAGCTCCGGAATTTCTAAAAAGATCAGCCCAAGCCACGGACATGACGCTCATTGTTTCCCTAAAATTAGTCTCTGCATGACACGCACTGCTGTTGGCTTCCAAAAAGAGCAAATCTATATCGAGGTCGGCGTTGGCGTCGTCGAAAAAATTGGGCACCCCAATACTCTGACAACTGAACTTTGAAGCGTAGAAAGCCGAAGACACTGGGACTGTTGGGAGGCTGTTTTTTCGACGCTTGCACATTACCTCACAACGCTCACTTTGTGGCAAAAACTGAAAGCAGTGAACTGCATAGCGTTGGGCCATCACGTTACACGAAGACGAGACATAAGACTCTGACTCCTACAATAACATCAGGCGGTTATGCCATGCAAATGAGAGGCATTGATGCAATTTTATGATTTCCTAAACAACAGCTTGGGGTCAAAACTGAAAGCAGTGAACTGCACCGTGAGAGACCACGATACACAGAGACGAGATGTTAGGAGTTTTGCACCCACATGAAGTACAAATTTATATGTCAAGCAAGTGGGATAGAGCAATTGAGCTTGATAAGTTCCTGAACGTACAATATATACGGTTTTGTAAGAATAAAAGCAGTGAAGTAAATATCATTTGGTCATCAGATTACATGGAGACGCGACTTTGGGACTCTGGCACCCACCAAAACTGCAACAAGACGGGTCACGTAAGTGAGAATTTGGGGTTTGAACAATACGCTGAACATGGTATGAACAAAAGTAGTGAACCGCATAGCATAGGGCATCGAAGACGAGGCGCCACGTCTATATAGCAGTTAACATGTCACATCATTCCATGAAACAAGTGCAGGCGAGAAAAAGAATGTTACTATTTCATCTATAATTATATACATAGGAATATTTGACAGAATCAAACAGCTATAAACTTCACAGCTAATGAGCATCGCCTTATGTGAACATGAAGAGGCTCCTAACTTGTTCTTGTCGTACGTTTATACAAGTGAAGAAGGAAGGAACGATTTAGAAATTTCCCCTGTAGTAATATCACAACTACTTAGGTAAAATCCAGCAATAGCTGCAGGTACAGCAATCTCATGTATCATCATAGCCCATCATACTGAGAGATGCATTTCAGTAGAGCTCGAGACTGGTTCCGCGCTATACTAAATCAGCTAAAAGTAACGCAAAAAAAAAAAAAAAACAGCCTGGCCAACTTCAGTAACAACAGTATCAGATATGTAACTTACTGCGTAAGTGTTGGCGTCAAAACACATGGAAGGGACAGTAGTAACAACACCGTTCACTCAAATGCTGAAGAAGTATCACAGAATGTCTCATCGTCCCGCAGCAGATAGGTAAGACCCGTACCATCAATCCCATAGGAGTAGTTTAGAAAATCCCAGAACCCTGCAGCAGGTATGTAGGTCCAGTAGCCACAGCACCGTGCCATCAAGTATCAAACTAGTAACCCAAGAACGACTCCAACATCCAACAGCAGGTATACCGGGCCAGAAGCCACAGTAAAGCACTATCAAGCCCAAAAATAATAACACAAATACGACCTCTTTATCCAATAGCAAGTATACCGGGCCAGAAGTCACAACAAGACACGGTCAAGTCCACAGAAGTAACGCGCACGGCTCCAGGATCCAGCAGCAGGCACGTAGGTACGGCCAGCAGCCACAACACACCGTACCATCAAGTCCGACAAAAGTAACGCACGCCTCCCCAGTGTCGGCAAAGTCCACTCGCTTATCAGTCGCAATGGCTGCGTAACAACAGTCAGCGCTGTCGTCAGGAAGCTTTGTAGGTCTGCACAAATAAAGACAATCGCGACACCTCGAGCTGAATTGAAACGATAAACGCGTGAACGAACGACAAGTCTGGTGAAAAAAGGCGCTAGCCGACCGACGGACAGCGTTTCTTATGCGATTTTTAAATACGCTAAAGTTCTTGCTATTTCCCAGCAGCACTTTCTTTTGTGTGAGAGACGAGACGAGCGGAGAGACAACGTCCTGGGTTTTTTGGTCCAACTTTGCAGCAACGGGGAAGGAAAAGTCGATAAATATTCGAGGACAGTAGACGTTTGTACATCGAAGTGTGTGTAGTTGAGGTTACATGTGCAAAGACTATAGGTATTACACCTTCGTGGTTATTTTTAGCTTCATTTGCTTATTTACAATTTTCTTACGGTGTTTGAACTGCTTCGCGTTATTTAAGGTATCCTTGTCTTCGTCTCACTCTGCAGTGATAGTTACTCGAAGCATTTTAGAGTATTTTTCCTTCTAAAGTTGGAACTTTTTTGCTCTTAATGAAAGGATTTTTGTTAATTTATTGTCGTGTGTTGCGACAATAAAAAAATACATCCGCGATGTGTTTATTTTTCTGCACATCTCCGGCCCTTTTCATTTTAGCGTCTGGGAAGCAGATGGTCCCAAATGCCCAGGTCTGTTAATTATATATAGTAGTGGTGGTGGTGGCATTGACATGCCCCGAGAATTGCTCAAAACATTTCTCAGTATATGACAAATTTTAAAATATGTAAAGAGCTTACTTTAATCACCATACGACTAATCTTTCTGTTACATTATATTCATATTTCATCATTAATTGAAAAAAGTGTGACTAGTACAACCTCGCCTACCCTACGAGCCTGCCATACTGGACTACATTCGTACCATAAGAAGCGCTATCATGAACTGCCTCGTTTCCAGTTCTACAAAGAAATAATTCAACATACACTTTGCAAGCATTAAAAGACATTTTTTTCGCCTTGATTTCAGTTTTTATGTTCAGTATGCGTGCACACTACATACATGTAGATAAAAATATTTGAACAATCTCCACGATGTCATAATTAATCCGTTTTAAAGCAAGTTCACTCCAAAGTATCTCATATTTTGTGTGAATAATCACGTAATTTTTGCATAACATACAGGAGCAAAACTCGTCCAGTATTAGAAGCAGTGCCCTACAACGCACTGTATATTTCCTGTAAAATAGTTAGCATCACAGTAATAATTCCTTCTATTAAATGCACGCAAAAAACATTAACGGAATTTAGCTGCACCGTTAACTTTTGTAATGCAAAATAATTTTTGCAAAATTTTTCCTTACGATAAATGCATGCAAGAACGATATCCGGAATTCAAACGATCCGTTTATTTCTGTGTAAATAATGCGTTTTAAAGAACAGTGCTTTTGGATCAATAAACCCGAATGCTTGCGCATCTGCCTAGGGCATAGTTTGCTTTAATTGAAGACTTAATAATTAATATAACAATAGTAATTTCCTGTGACAAATACACACGAAGAACACATACGGCACCCAAATGCACCGTTTTCTTTTAATGCAAAATAATTAGTTTCATAATAACAATTCCGTCTGATAAGTGCACGTGTAAAGCACGTGTCCATATACCACTCCGTGACGACCCCAACACAAGGCGAAAATTTTATTGCAAGTGTGCGTGAGCTGAAGTATCTTAGCACATGACCTTTATCATATACATTAATAAATCTGGTACACGTTTGCCTGTGCTGAATATTTAAAGTGTGCTCCAGGTATATTCGTTACAAGACAGTAGTCCATACCTGGAATCTTTGCTACGAAATCTTGCAGGTCCGTTTAACAGCGTGAATGATTAATGCAGTCTATTCTATGCGATCACGAATCCGCCCTGATTGGCTCTGAAGAATCGTGAGAGTATAAGCCAATAATATTGGCAATACACTAAATTTCTTCCTAATTCCCAAGTGCAGCAAATCCCAGTTCCAGTGAACGATATAATTTTAAAGTAAAAGTATATTGTGCTGCGCGAATAGTACTAAATACATAAAGATTCATGCGCTGAAACATCGGGTACATGCATCGTTGAGTCCCAATATACGTTTAGTTCAGAACAATTATAGAAGCAATTTAAGAAGTGAGGCGTTTTTGCAGCGACTGTTGTTCGCTCAAAGGTTATGGATTTCACCTGGCAAAAACGAACGTTCTGCGATAGGAAATCATACGCTTGTTGAGCTTTGTAGTATTTAAGTTTTTACTGGGGGTTTCTCATGGCAGATCGAGGTCTGTTAGAGAAAGGCTGAATTGTGTTTAAAGACAGGGCGGTTGTCCGTTGTGATGACGTATTTAGTAACGATAGTAGTGAGTGCGAGTTACTGCTACTAGCTAGAAAATATTGGATAGAAAATACGTGCCAGACTGGTTGCATTTGAAAAGCCTGCAGACTGATACACACGTTAAAAGAAACACTTGACGAGGAATCTTGCAGTTTTCTTACTGGGTGGAGACAGAAGCACCAGAAATATCAATGCTTTAAATTCACCTAAAAAATATAGCTTGTGTAAGATGGTCCACTTTTTCCATAAGAAAAATCGGATTTGGAAATTATAACATACGTATATAGCATAAGTCGTACGCGATATTTCAAGCAACGCTATTCGTACGAGAAGCCAATCTTTGGTTAGTACTTAACCCCTTTTGGACTAAACTACCATACTCAGGTATAAAGGATGCTCCAGTTACGAGCAGTCAACATTATATTGGGTCTTTCGAAGGTTAAGAACTCCGACTTACCTGTTGAGACTGACGATGTTGCTCCCAGAACCAAGGATCGCCCGGAAACGAATGGCTCCCGTTAAAATAGGGATTATTCGTCATGGGGAAGTTGGATCCCTGTTGTCCTCCGGCCAGTAGGTGGGACGATCCTCCCAAGTGAGGACCGTGGTGCGGGTTCATCATTTGGGAGCAGAAGAACGAATTGGGAGTAGGGATTCCGTTGTGTGGGGAATGAGAAGCCAAGGGAGTTCTTGGAGAATGCACAGATATAGGAATATTGGGACCAGTTGTCGACGACTGGGAGTGAAAGAGACCTGCATTAGTTTGTGCCACCGGCATTTTGTAAGCACAGCTGTTGTTTACACCAGCAACACTTAGCTTTGTCTTGTTTTCAACTTGCTGGCCTGCTGAATAATGAGAGGATCTCTGTTCGAGATCACCGTCCTCCGGAAGGTCATCGCCAGTTGCGTCATCTGTGGTTGCGCTTTCAAACTTTTCGCACGCATCCGCCATCTTTGGAGGGATATCCAGGGCATTCTGGACCCTGTCCTCGCAGGCTCTTGAGGATTCTGGGGTAATGCCGTCTGGAAGTTTCTCCTCGCAGTTGGCAGGTGTGTGTTCTTCTTTGTGCATGGCTGTTCCTTCAACGGTGAAATCGCCTTCCTGGAAAGAGGTTTCTTCCGGTTTTTGATTGTCTACTTTATTGGCTGAAGAGGATGAAGATTCCAAGTTCTCACCAAAGAACTCGGTTTGAGCTGGCCGCATGGTACACACAACTGTTTATGTAACAAACAGTCTCACGAAAACTCAAAGACTATCATACTATATAATATGTAACTACGAGAAGTCAGTACCAGCTGAGTAGACATAACATTCACATCGCCTCTATCTCGACGCACATCCTGACATCACAAAATTTTCACATATTCACTTTTATAACTCACAAATTAGAGCAAAGAATCGTTACACAACACTCATAACGCCAATATGTGACAGACTACAAGGGACGAACTGCAAAAACAAAAAGACAGTCCCAGTAACTCAAAATGATACTAAGCGATAAAGAGCATGAGAAAACTAATTTATTTAATTTTACAAGTAAAACGTCTTGTATAAAATCATTTCGTCTATCATTCAATGCATTTTTCACTGACCAGTACTGACTATGGTAATTATTAATATAATAATATCAAGAAAATCTTCATCAACAATTCAGTCACTGTTACATATTTGCTTTATAAACAAGTGCACAGAAAAGAAGCGCTGCACCGTTAGGAGCTGGTCACACAGAACAGATAATGGAAAGTTTCACTTGCTAAACCAAAAAAAAACTATTGCGACCGATTATTTAATTGCACATGTCCTATTGGAAAATTCTAAGCACTTTTCTAATATCTACGAACATAGAGTAAACGGCATCAAAGAATGGCCCCAATAGCCTCAAAATGTACGACTGAGATGGTCAGCAGCAACTAACAGACGAGAAATAGCCAAACTCAAACACTGTTCGACGGGGCAATTTTTTAAAGCAAGTTTGAGACGATGAACTGTCACATCACAGAGTTAATGCACTGTATTGTGTGTCGGGATTGGCAGTTCATAAACAATATGGAGATCAGTATTATCAGTTAAATGCCTGAATCTTGATTCAATGTAGGAAATCGAACCCTTAGTAATCGGCTTCCTAGCGAGTAAAACTAATCATATTGGATTACGAGTGAAAGTGTTAAACAATGACGCTGAAACTGACCTCTGTCACGAACGCTGCCAATAACTGCTGCAGTAAACTTGATAAGCTGATGAACGTTTAAATTCTGTATTACTGCATGTTCCATTTGAAAGAAATTCATAGAAATATGTTTATTATTTCAATCACTATTATAGTTTCCTTTTAACTTGATGACGTTCAAATATCGAACCTGATGATATTATAGACTTTTTATTGTAAAATCCGCTGTACAAAGGATGAATAACATGCATTTTCTCTCTTAGAAATGAGGGTACTGGCTTAGTGCAACAATATAAACAATTCTAAAACAGGAGGTTATAAGGAATACACCTTAGGACTAATCTTAAGCACGATAATAATGATAAAATCGACAGAAGGTAAAGAACGTAATACTTTTTATAACATCAGGTTGTGCGAAATACCAACTTTGAATAACTTTTCCTTCTTCAAAAACATAAAATGGAAAATCGGCGTCCAGGTAACAACACCACTTTTTTTGACAACAGCAGGCTGCATGGAATACATTATATGCACTTTTTTTTAGCTTCGAAAACCAGGGATACAGGCTCATAGTGCGAAGAATATATAATCATTTTTATAGCATCAGGTTACATGAAACTTATAATTAGAGGCTTCTAGCATGGAATGAACGTTTCAAAATCAACGAACTAGCGAAAAGCATCATAATGCAAAACTTTTTAAGAAATACTTGACAAGATATCTTCTGCAATACTAGCAAAAAGCATCACAATGCTAAGCTTTTAAAGAAATACTTGACACGGCATCTTCTGAATACAGTGGCAAGAAATATGGCTTCATATTCTAGAAAATTGATATGACATAAATAATGCAAAATTAGAAGTGAGTTTCCTAAGACACAGAAGTGTACAAAATTTAAAATTATACAGAATCAATAGTAAATATTTAGAAATTAAAAGGTAGGTACTTAACAAGTGGCACCGTGAAATTTAAAATGAGATCCATAAGATGTACAAGTGTAACAGAGTTAAGATGTTACGACCGATGATAATTAATTACAAAGTCACTGTATTCAACACTGATTCTGCTGGTTGGTACAAAGTGCAATTTTATTAAAGCAAAAACACTAGTTCCCCGAATAGGGAATAAAACACAGGTCCACTGAAAAAACGCACTTTGAGTAAAAATGATTAAGCAGTTCACTTTTTTTTGCTGCACGACATGATGACTAACTACATTAAACATTAATACACAAAGCATTGTAGAACATACAGTAAAACTTGGAGAACAACAGACAATGCAGTTTGTTCAATTTCTGCTGTACGATACCAGGCACGATTGCACTAAGCGACAAACACTAAAACACTTCGTTCGGCAGAACACGTACACTCCAAAACCAAGAAGTTCGCACTTTCGAACAACCGACCAAGAGCATCATGTCGATCCTGTCACAGATATATCAGACCCGAGGGCACGATTCAAAAGGGACACCAACTACGGAACACACTGTGGACACGATCACCCCGCGGCGTGCGACCGACAGAAGCGAGGGCTGCGCTCTACCTACAACTGAGGGCGCTCCGTCGCTGAGAGACTCAAACAAGAGACGAGGGCACACTGGCGCACAACTGCCTCCGTAGCAGCGCTCACAACCGCCACACCACCGCTCGCTGCTCCACCTTCCCTCGCGAGAGTCGGCCCTCGGAATCTGGTGCCCTCACTCTGTATCTGCCACTGTTCTAGCAGGTCCCTTCTCTCGGAATATTATGCCTTAACCGCGTATCTGCTACTGATTTAGCACATGCCTTCCCTCGAAGTGCTGTACCTTGGCTGTGTACAGTATATATGCCTCTAATCTAGCAGGTCCCTTCTCTCGGAGTAATGTCTCTGACTCAGAATCTGTAACTATTGTGGCTGTGTCCTTTTACTGAAATTTTGTGACTCACACTGCGCATTAAAGATATTCTAGCAGGACCTTTCCTTCAGAGTCTACTTCTCTCACTAAATATCTGCTACCTTCTAGTTGGTCCCTCCCAGGGAATCTAGTATTGATATTGTGCAGCTGGAACAGCCGCAAGTCTTTTTCTCTGAGCATTACACTTTACGTAACACCAGCTTTTATTCCACATTATTCTTCAAAATCCGCCGGCGACACTTTGAACAAGTCACGGCTGTAGCAGGTTACTTCTCTCAGAAATTCACACTCTCTGTTGACAGTTCTACTCGTAGTTGTTCCGTTCCTTTGGAACATTAAACTTCGCTCCGTAACGGTACCTATTCCTTCATCTACACTGATTCTCTCGCCTACCTTTCCATACCTACTTTGGTACTCAGATCTACACTCACAAAGCTATCCTAACACTCACATCTACCCTCATTATAATCACCATAGTGAGATTCAAGTTACTTGATTTCTCACAGCTATCCTCACTAAAAAAAGTACAATAACTCTCACATCTACCATCACATACAAAGCTAACCGAAGTGTCACAACTACCCTCACTTACTAAGCTACCCAAACTCTCACATCTACCATCACATACAAAGCTAACCTCTCACATCTACCGCCACTTACAAAGCCTCCTTAACTTTCACATCTAGGCTCACCCACAAACCTATGCTAACTCTCACATCCATATCTACATACCCTCACTTACACAGCTATCCTCACTAAAAAGTACCATAACTCTCACATCTACCATCACATACAAAGCTAACCGAACTGTCACAACTACCCTCACTTACTAAGCTACCCTAACTCTCACATCGACCGCTACTTACAAAGCCTCCTTAACTTTCACATCTAGGCTCACCCACAAACCTATGCTAACTCTCACATCCATATCTACCCTCACTTACACAGCTACCCTCACTCTGGCTCTCCTTGCGACGCTGTCTCGTCAGGTGAAGCGTCTCAGGCCCACCGGCTCCTCACTATCAGCTGCCATCTGTGAGTTCGGTCCATGCCTCGCTAAATAACTACAGGCGCCGCTCGTACGTGCGCCTCGAGCTTCCTAAACATGCCACGGCCTCCTGGTAAATGGGCAACACTGCGTGGTAAATGGGCAACACTGCGTGGTAAATGGGCAACACTGCGTGGTAAATGGGCAACACTGTGTGGTAAATGGGCAACACTGCGTGGTAAATGGGCAACACTGCGTGGTAAATGGGCAACACTGCGTGGTAAAAATGCAAAGTTTAGCTATTGGGTGTGGCATAGAGAGGATCGATACACTGATGCGGCGAGCACTGTCTGAGAGAAGTAGCGTACAATATACAGTTCTGTCTCTGTGTTGTGGCGCACAAAGTATTGTTTCTGTGTTGTGGCGCACAAAGTATTGTCTCTGCGTTGTGGCGCACAAAGTATTGTTTCTGTGTTGTGGCGCACAAAGTATTGTTTCTGTGTTGTGGCGCACAAAGTATTGTCTCTGCGTTGTGGCACACAAAGTATTGTCTCTGCGTTGTGGCGCACAAAGTATTGTCTCTGCGATATGGCGCACAAAGTATTGTCTCTGCGTTGTGGCGCATAAAGTATTGTCTCTGCGATGTGGCGCACAAAGTATTGTCTCTGCGTTGTGGCGCACAAAGTATTGTCTCTGCGTTGTGGCGCACAAAGTATTGTCTCTGCGATGTGGCGCACAAAGTATTGTCTCTGCGTTATGGCGCACAAAGTATTGTCTCTGCGTTGTGGCCCACAAAGTATTGTCTCTGCGTTGTGGCGCATAAAGTATTGTCTCTGCGTTGTGGCGCACAAAGTATTGTCTCTGCGTTGTGGCGCACAAAGTATTGTCTCTGCGTTGTGGCGCACAAAGTATTGTCTCTGCGATGTGGCGCACAAAGTATTGTCTCAGCGATGTGGCGAACAAAAGATAGCCACATGGTACAAGGCGCACGGCGCGCACAATGACGCACACACGACGGTCTTATCTGACGCACCATCGCGTGTCATGACGCACCCCTCATGTCTCACTTGACACCTTCTGAGGGACCGAGGCGGGCGCGCAGAGGACGAGCATACCTCGGGTACCTGTAGTGAAGGTACCTCAGAGCTGGTACCAAACATTGTTGTACCACTAAGTATACCTTAACTCTACGTGCATAGATACAATAAAACGTAGGTTTCTCACAGAGGAATTGCCTTGTTTTGAGCGTTGCCTATGACCTATACTCCGTTACTTATGCCAATGAAACACGCTGGTCAAAAGAACGAGTATCGTCATCTTTTCGTCCGAACGTTATATTAAACTCTTGTAAACACAGCTTTGAAATTGCCAAGAAATGGTTAAAAATTTTTTACAGTTAGTTCAGTTTTCTCCACAAGTGCCGTTTCTTCCGTTAGTTAACTTTCGGACATATCATTATGTCTGGAGGGATTTATAACTCAATATTCTTTGCAAATGTGTGCTATTTAAATGGGCTCATAAACACATTCGGACGAAAAGATGACGGTACTCGTTCTTTAGACTAGCGTGTGGCATCGGCTTTACATGGCTGAAAAAAATGCTTCAAATTAGACCATGAGCCACTCGTTGATAACAAAAAATGCGATATCTTTTTAAAAAAATTTGCAACAACTCTCGTAATGCTGGGGCCACATTAGGCAATCGTAGGCTCATCTTAGGGACGAATGTTCAGCTCAACTGTCACCCTTGACTTTTTGAGTTATGTTCTGTCAAACACTAAGACCGACATAATAGTCAAACACACAAACGGTCAAACGGAGCATCACCAAAATTTGGTAATTTGTGCCTTTTAATACTTTTATAAATTCCGGCCAAAATTTCTTGATAATCCGTTCACAACTTTTTGAATTACTTTCTGACAAAGAAACAAACAAAGAAACAGAGAAACGGACTGACAAATCATCATAAAGAATTGGTCAGTTGCTCTTCAGAACTTGCGAAACAATCCCAGCAAACTTCATGAAGATCTATTCATAACTGTTTGAGTTAAGTTACCAAGAAAAAACAGGTAGACAAACGAAAGGTTGGGTGGATTTTCACCAAAACTTAATCATTTGTTCCTTCTAGTATACCTAACATTCCCCGTAAATTTCATAAAGATCTATCCATAACTTTTGAGTTATCGTGACAGACGAAGAGACAGACGAACTCTAAAAAAATGTAGCCTCCTTGGCGAAGGTAACTGGAAATAACTGCTTGCAGAAATATAAATTAATCAATAGGTCAAGCGTTCAATTCTTATACCTGCCCACCAGATGGCTCTCCTTTAATTGTGCCTGTTGTCATCAAGTTCTTTCCACCGCCCATTGCGTTAATATCTTTCCCATATATTTCCTCCTCATCCATTTTTAAGCAAAACAACCGATACAATAATGCATAAAATAAGTTAATATAGGCATATGCGTGAGACTATAGCAACTCAGTCTTTTCAAGAATTATATCCTCATCGTAATTTAATGGTTACCTGAACGGAAGCGAAGCTTGTAATTCCGGATGGTAGTGCCGAAGTTAGGCAGAACAGAGACACTCTCACAGAGTCAGTGAAGGTCCCCTCTCCACCCAGCTACGCCAAACGCAGGTTTTTACGCACACAAGCCCTGGCGACGTGGAATTACCGATGCTGTTCTAATTATTTGTTTGGCTGAGGGAAGCAGAGAGGGACTGTGCTGCGGCAGCGGAAGTGGTCGTATGGCGCCGCGTACAGGTGGCACCAGCCTGCGCACCACCGCTCTAGGCCTAGAGAATTGAAGGGTAGGAACTCTTCATGGTCTACATTTAATTTAGGTAAATTGCGTGCTAAGCAGACTAGATGTCGTAGCTTCCTGTAGATAGTATTGGTAGGTATCCCATGGTTACTAAAGCGTGAGGGGGGTGGGGGAGGTACTGCATAGGTCCACACCAGGGCATTCGTAATTTCTTCATGAACTGTAGATTGGCGACTGGCATCACAACACGAGATAGTAGCTACCCCTTCCAACTTTTGAAAAAACAAATTGCGGTCAACATGGTATGAAACTGTGCAGCAGTGGCATTATAGCAGCGATAATTGAAGCCTAAGCGGTGTATGTAAGTTAATTAGTGCCCCGTCTCTTCTGTTAATACGGTTGCTGCGTGAAAAGAATATATTACTACAGAGGAGATGTCACAAGTAGGACGTCATCATGAACCACTGACAGCGCATAGATTTCTCACGCGATCGAGAAGCATGGAGTGTGATTCCAATAGATGTCGCCGCTTGTCACCTACCAAGGCTACGTCATGAGCGTAGCGGAAATGAAGCTCTGCTATTGATTGGTCAAACGGAAAGTTTTCTCTTGGAAACAAAACAACCTTCTTCAGTTCTATTATGGCACATGAATACCGCGCGTCTAAACTTTTACCGCCTCCTTTACTTGGTGGCATTTTGGAGTTGCTGCTGTTCTCACTGCACCGCGGGGGTACTAACACTAACCAGAAATGGGGACGGTTTGAGATACGACCTGAGCCTTCAGTCTCTGGAGCCATAGCACTGAAAGTCTGCGGTCGACTGAAGCCGTGCATTCCTTTGGAGCCTAACGGACGTATATCTGCCGCATGTACTAGTTTTCTAGGTTCGGGTGTGTGATCAAGTAAGATGTTACATTTACTGTTGCGTAATGACTTGGTTAAGAAGCAATCTCAAGCCGCCCCAGCCAAGCATTTCTCAGATTTCATCTTGCACGTGCTCATCAGTGAATATTTATTTATGTCGAATGAACAGAATATTTGCTGTGTGACTGAATTCCACTTTGCTTGGTCTCTCTGCCACCCCTCACCCCCTCCTTCCTGCCCGCTGATCACTACTACATATAGAGGTGATATTCATTTGGCAAGTGGAAAAATGGGCCGTTGCTTTCTCATATTAAGTACCTAATCATTCACGACGGCCCGAGAACGTCGCAGCAGCTGCATGAATACTGAAAATTTTACGGTATATATTTCACTGGTAGCGAAGCTTTACTTGCTCGGAGAACTTTATATGTAAATTGAGAAGGTTTACAAAAGAAAAATATTCTTCACTTATTCTAGGACTGCGTGAAATCTGTAAATCCCTAAATGTTAGAGCGACTTTGTGTGTAAGTAAACTAGGCAAGTTTCTATCGATTTTTCTATACACTGTAGGCTATGGTGTCTGGTATGTACCGCTATACCTTTCGTATATCAAATGTAATAGTATTAGGTCAATCAGATGTAATATTATTAAGCAGTGCGACCTCCCCTCGGGGAGATAGATATGGGTTTCCTTTCTTCCTTCCTATTTTTTTCATTCACAGCTGTATCAGAAAAAAAAAAGATCAAAGGAAACAGAGATTTCGATTGAGTTACTATTTTTTGGTCATCCTTTCACTAAAATAACCAAATAAATGACAGATTTTTGCAGGTAGTGACAGTATGTTTTCAGCACGACAGATTTTTCATGCCAAGGTCTGGCAGAGCGTATAACTCCCATTATGCATTGCCCGCCTGCTGCTGTCATCTATGAAGCTGAGTCGCTTCACAATTTCTCATTTCTATGGGCAAGTCATCCATCTCCGGGCTGTGCCTAAAGGTTATAAATAGGCTGCGCGACCAGCACTATACAGCAGTAGCTGCGATACCTGTGCAGGTAGAGCTATACCACCTCGCTCCTTACCTCTGTACACCTTCATAAGGAGGGACCACGCGATAGTCCTTCAAACGTTTTCTCTTACTATATCGTTCGAATAGTTTGTAGGGTTCTTGTAAACAAGACTGTGTGTCTACCAAAAGTTTTACTGGAATGTTAGTAATCAAGTCCTGTGCCCAAGCATGTGCCACTAATATCCCTCGTTATCTGCGATGAATTAAATCATAGAAAACTGGGCACTTTTATGCCGTGTAACTTAGCGACACAGTTGCGCATTCGGCCAATTAGCTGGAAAATACATCCAAATGATTAACGCGTGAAGCGGCGTTTAAACGACGCGGTTTTAAAGCTCATTTCTGCTTACAGTTAGGCGAGCTGTGAACAGTATTTTTGCCTAAGGGTTTCAGCCGTTGTACTTTACCTGATCGTATTCAGAAGAATGTAAAATTGAAACGACGCGAGAGTTTAAAAAATACGAACAGAAACCGCATCAAGACCACATTAATCTCCTTTAGTAACCGCGGTATATACTGTACGTACCAACAATAAACTCGACAGTACCTAACTCAGTAGGATAACCCGCCGTTGTTTTCCTGTCTCCGTTGCTCTATTATATATGACTTTGCTTCTAAAATAAAGTTATAAGAATAAAATACTCATATTACTAACGTTAAAGGGTGTTATTGGGTTATACCTTATGTTTCCATGCAATGTGCTTAAAGCGTCTATTAATAAGATGATCGATTTCTTGCGTTGTCGGGTAGGTACATACACAAAAATACTTCTTGTATACACTTTGGGCAGTAAGACAATCTTGTTTTGATGAAATTTGACCTGCAAATGAGGCACATTTTGTTTTCCCGTAATTAGCCTACAAACTCTGTCTCAATTTCTCTTGGGAAACAAAAATTATGCCTGGATTATCCTATGACAGCAAGATTTAAACAAAATCTTCAACATTTTGTCGCTTAACATCAGCCGTACTTTTTTGAATGTAATAAAATATATTTTTATTATTCACAAACAGTGAGCCTGGCGGGATCTAAGATGAGCAGTTATTGAATTATCAATGAAAAACTATGACTGCAACCATTGGCAGTGTTTTAAGAGCAAGCAAACTCTCATTGCAGTTATAAGTAAATAAATCCTGCAGTCAGGATTGAGAAAAACCATGGAGATCCACAAATTCCTGAAGATGCCAAAAAATACCAACGGAACCCGCATCAAGACCACATCAATCTCCTGCACCAACATGCCTGCATAATCTTGGCGTGATCGCTTGATTCATATTACCGATGGCCCATAAATCTAAGCCCATTGCTGCTATTATTGACCAAGTATTGCAGATTTGCACCGACACTAAAGTAAACTCGGCTGAATCTGTCGGTGGCCATGATTTACTCAATGCGGTATTCTTAGTACGAACTTCGTGAGTTTTAGTTCCTCGATCTACATCGAAATTTTCGCTTGAAAGCTGAGCGACAAGACTAGTAATAATAGTTTTTAGGGTAGAAATTGTACTCAGACACGAAGAGTCTGGGTAAGGCAAGAAATATGGTGTCAATACAAATACAGGGTGTTCAAAAATTATCGTTACAACCTTTCTATTTATGCATATTTTTACTTAAAATCACATATTTTTGCGTTTTATATAAGTTTAAATATAGCTAAGTATTTTTCACCCATTTTTTGCCCACTAAATATTTTTCACCCACTTTTTTGCCCACTAAATATTTTTTACCCACTCTGCGCACTGAACAAAAGAGACTCACATTGGTTGGCAAGCAACGCTCCAGAGTTTATTTCCAAGGAAGAAGTGTTTCCTTCATTTCCAAACTTTAATCTCCTTGATTTTAGCATTAGTCCATATTGGAGAGCAAGACCTCAGCTTCCATCACAAAAAAAGTGGAGGTTTTGAAGGAAACCCAGTTGAAGGAATAGGCAAGAATTTCCCAAGCTCTCATTCGTGACTCCAAGCTGTCATTCGTGACTCCAAGCTAAGCTGTCATTCGTGACTCCAAGCTGTCATTCGTGACTCCTGCAAAACGCTCTCCAGGCGTTTGCAGCAGGTTATCGATGCCGAAGGATGGCAGATTGACTAAATTATAGATATTCGGAACGAATAAAAGTTAAACAACAGGTTGCTTTCGGCTTGATTTGTATATTCCAGCTTATTTAACAAATGCTGGGAAAAATTGTATCGATGAATTTTGAACACCCTGTATTTTATTCTTGATAATCAATCCATCTACGGCAGGACCAAGTCTGTATGAAAAAGAACAAATTTCTTGGTCTTTAAAATTGAAAAATTTCTGGTTGATGCATCTCATCGAACTAGTTAACTAATTATCTGTAGTGGCCTCTGCACATATCCCTCCACTCATAGTATACATATATATACCCTCTCGATTCGAGTAAAATTCGTTTTTCATACTCATCGATTAGCGGCTGCAATGAGAAGCATTAGACTAATTGCAGATAAATATGCAGATTTACTTATGCAGGTATCGAATTTACCTATTTTTTAAATCATTTTGTTCTTATGGAGCATTTTAGTATATACTTACTTGCTCTGTAACATTATTACCTGTTCGCTAATAGTCTCCACATATGTAAAAGTATTAACTTTATGTATTCCACCCAAAACCTTACTGTTAGTGATATTTTACGTCACTATATGTATGACACAACCAATATCTTTTCTATCGATTCTTTTTAATAATAACTGTACTTTCAATGTCATAATGTCATTGTTAGTGTAATCAGTACAATTACCCAATCGCTTTCTTCTCTCACTATAACGATAGACTGCATCTGATTTACCCAACACCGGACTAGGGTTTACACCAAAAGAAACTTTACGAGAGATCCCACAGCCGCGACTTTTTACGATCTCTCTCAGTGGGACACTTACTTTTTTACAGCAAGCAGTTAACATCTTACTTAACCTGGCCCTGCGTGTGTTTTTTGGGCGCTTTTTGCACGACTTCCTCCGGCCACGCTTTATTTGTGCTCAGAATCCAAGCGAATCCGACGCATTTTGCTCTAAGACGACTTTTAGTATCATAAATGAGAGCCAGGACGAAGCATAGGTAGGTTTCGTTTTTAGAATCCAAGCAAATCAAACACATTTTACTCCATGGTTAATTTTAGTATCATAAATGAGAGCTAGGACGTAGCATCGGTGGTTTTCGTTTTCAGAATCCAAGCAAATCAAATGCATTTTACTCCATGTTTAATTTAATATCATAAATGAGAGCTAGGACGTAGCATCGCGGTGGTTTCGTGTTCAGATTCCAAGCAAATCAAACGCTTTTACTCCATGTTTAATTTAATATCATAAATGAGAGCTAGGACGTAGCATCGGTGGTTTCGTGTTCAGATTCCAAGCAAATCAAACGCATTTTACTCTATGTTGCATTTTAGTATCATAAATGAGAGCCAAGACGTAGCATAGGTGGTTTTTGTTTCCATAACCCGAACGAATCAAACGCATTTTGCTCTAAGACGATTTTTGTCATCATCAAGAACACCAGCATGCAGCATAAATGGTTTTCGCTCTCAGAATGTAGCGAACTCGACGCATTATGCTCTAAGTAGACGGTGAGTAAAATCATTAAAGAACTTCACATGCAGAATTGGTGTTTTCTGTGTTGAGAATCGAAAACCAAAAACTCCCTCAGTTGACACAACGAACTTAATGCACGCCCACATAGCGAGAAGTATTTACAGGTCCCACCTCAGAAACAGATGCGTGTACATCCACATAGCGAGAAGTATACACAGTAGATTCCTAACCCAGAAAAATTTGCATGTACAGTTGTACACCCATCTATGCGACGAACACAAAGATTCCCAAATCAAAAACCGTTGCATGTAGACACATATATGTAGCGAGAAGCTAACAGTTTCCACCTCAGCAACAATGCATGCACACCCATATAGCGAGTAGCATATATATTGCCACCTCTTTTAATGTTCTCTCGTAGGAAAGAGCAGATGCATACTGATTCCCACCTCAAAAATAGTTCGTTGTGCACCCATACAGCGAGGAGCACACAGATTCCCACCTGAGAAAGACTTGCATGTACTCGATCCCTTGGCGAGAAGAGAATCAGAATGAGAAGGCCGTGCCGAGCAGACTCGTATGTTTGCTGAAGTATACAATGGAGAATTTTCAGCGACGTCTCCTGAAGTTCTTTACGGTAGACAGCTCGTTGATCTGCGCCAAGTTTACAGCCAGGAGGGCATCGCGGCGACTGAGTAATTAGTGCCGGCACTGGTCAACATTATTCTTGTTATCATGGTGTAAATGGGGGCAACAGAGGAGCCTAATGGTCAGTGCATGTCTTCTTAGAGAAGGTTGAGGCAATGATATTAGCTTTTTTTTAATGTTATCATGGTGTAAATGTGGAGAGTAGAACAGCCGAATAGTCATGAAGTGTGTGTCTTCATGCAGTGAAAAAGTTAAAGCAGTGATACTAACCTTTTTTGCTGGCATTTATGGTAAAAAAGTGGAAAAGTGGGGAATATAAGAACCTATGTTATAGTTAGTCATCGTATGTCTGTAATAGTGGAGATCAGGAGAGCCTGTAAGTCAGCGCGCTTTAATTCATGTCCACATAGAAGGTGAAAGTATTATCATAGTATAATTCGCAAATTTTGAAAATAACATGTAAATTATAACAATAATAATTAAAAACTAGTAAAGCAAAATGATGAAGTATAACATAATTTTTATGTTGATCATCATTCTGAATTCTACTGGGCTTCAGGATAGTCCAATGACTGCCATGGCACCAAACGGCCCCAGGAATGCAATTACAGCCAAATAAATGGTGGTAGGTAAACGGCACGAAGCCCATGCCAGTAACACTATCTAATTAACAAGGAAAAATGCCAGTTGGAGCACTCAGAAAAATGACAGGAGCCTCAAACAATAATTTGATACGGTGAACTTGCAACCAAAAAAGTCATTATGTTTTATCTCATACCTCATCATTATGCATACCCATGTGCAATAAGCAGAATTGGTACATAAAATGGCGAAATTATTCCTAAATAAAGAATAACAAAAGTACGAATTATAAAACTTGACTTTATTTTTTTCTTTTATATGATATCTGAAGTTCAATATATTTGTAGCTTTCGTAAGATCTCTCAGCAGATTTTAACACATTTAATATATTAGAAAACCATAATGGATTACTCGCACTATCAATGAGTCCTACGTACGTAGTGAACGAGAGACGGTTGTTTTCATTTTTTTTTCTAATTAGATTCAGAGCAATGTGGCTCTACGCAAGTTTCAAAATACATTTATCCGTTCCACTGCATGAGACGCTTAATTATAATGTCAAGCAGACCATTCATCGGCCAGTGGTCCATTTTCACCCTCACTGCGGTCAAATCTAAGATTTGTTTTTACGCGCTACTATGATGACTCTCTACCTTAAGTTATCTATATAGTGCAGGCGTATTGTACTGCATACGCTAGGTGAGTACGAAGATCCGAAAAAATATCAGTTTTCTCTACGTGCGCAGTTTCTTGAGCCGAGAGTCATGGTGTCGTCGATTGGAACCGTTCCGCCAAAACCAGCTAATCTCATTAGTTCTGACCTCTCCTGAACTTCAGTCATGGGCGTTGGTTTAGCTACTCTTAATTCAGACGGTTCCAAACTGAGTCCTATACGGAAGATTGAATTAGAGAGCTTCTTAGGGTAATCGGTTTAGAATTATCGCATAAAACTCGATCCAAACTAGCGGAAGAAACGGCCATATCTGCCGTTGTGGACAGACTAAAGTTAATACGGTTAACTGCTATTGCGATGGACCCTTCATAATCGCCTATGTTTTAAAAACTGCTAGTAACAGAACTGGGTTTCGTTTTAATACACACGTGCACGCACCATCAGTAACAGCACTTTCCATCATTAAGTTAACTATTTGTGGACTGTAATTTCAGGCTCTGTACAGACATGCATGATCTATGAGCACATTCAGCTGACCAAGCACCTGGTATAATGCGCAGGCAGCGGCATGGAAAGCAGCGCAAGTGCGCGTGCACGCTATGTGGGTCATTATAGCGATACTGCTGGAAATTTCGACTGCAGGTGTATTAACAGGTGTTCCAGCATGTGTTCTTTGTGTTAGTGTAACATTTAGTGGAACGCACGTGCTACCGAGGCACACGTACGGTGTGAGGTGTGCTACAGAGTCTAAAACTTACAGGCGATTATTTAAAATTAGGTTTACGAAGTGTGAAACTACGCACGATCAGTGTTTGGGTTTCAGTAAATGTTGCTATAAGTCGAGGCCCCCACCCCGTGCATAACTTACTATGACTTTCCGATCCCGAACAGATCTTGCACTAGTATGTAGATGCCGCAGGGGCCCACCTGTTAGGGTACGATGTACTAGCAAGACAGCGGTGCAAGAAGTATTAGTACAAGACAGCGGTGCAAGATGTATTAGTACAAGACAGCGGTGCAAGAAGTATTAGTACAAGACAGCGCGGTACCTACTCTCTACGACACACAAAAAATCTCTACGTTAAGTTTACATTAGCAGTTCAACAATGAATGTAATCAAATTCATGTCTAAATTCACCTCCTTCAGGGTAAAAATTAAGTTGCCATTACCGAAGTATGTACGTGCACTGTAGAAGTAATTGGCAATTGGCTCTAACTGCGGTCGCGTGTAACGATCTGTCGAGAGGTAATCAGCATCGCGACGCTCCACGCGCGAGGTGCCGTCAGTACCGCCACCAGGACTTCGTACGAGGACTCAACCCTAGACCACTAATCAGCAAGTTTATAACGTAGGTATGGGGTATCGCTTACCCGTGATTAGTGTTCTAGGGTTAAAGTAGCTCGAGGTGAGCAGCCAAACGGTATAAGTAACAGGCGATTGTATAAACGACGCACTTCAGAGTAACAAGTGCTTGAAGTGGTAGGTGAGGCAGGCTGTCCTTTAGTAAGACGTAACGAAACAACCAAACGAACGATTGTACCAAGAGTCAACGGTGCAATAAGCGATGCAGCTGCACCAGCACGGTGCAATGCACAAGCTACGCAGCCGTCCAGTCCTCTGGGGACTAGCAGAATTCTAACACGGGGGCATGCGAATTTCCCAGTGACGGATTGGGGTCAGGCTGCCATGGATTACTTTGACCAATTGATGGTTCGGGTGCACCAGAAGTATCAGCATCACGGCCGTACACACGTCGCAGTTTCTGCAGTGCACGTACACACTGCGCAGCACAAGCACCACGAGGAGCAGTGCAGCAGTGTAGTGTGCAGCAGCAGCAGTCGTTAGTGTACTTGGCACGGCGTTCGTATCTCATCTGTCACAGCGACGGAAATTAATTATCCCGGCCGTACTGAACCCCACCTC
>LQNS02278097.1:20445835-20459963 GCA_001587735.2 Parhyale hawaiensis
TACCAATGGGCTCGGAACTGGGTTTTTTGATATTGTTGCCTTACCCATTTTATACATTTTTGCATTTGATCATGTACCTTGTTCTAATAAACTTACTTACTTACTTACTTACTTACACATCATAGAACGGTCCATCATAGAGCGGCCCAACACAAACCTGCCCAATTTAGATACCGGCCCAGCATATAACGGCCAATCACAGACCGGTCATCATAGATGGCGGCCCATCATACAGTAGACCTTGGCTTATCATAGAACGACCCATCAAAGACCCCATCGCTTCATCGCCGAGCGCAGAGCACATCACCATTCAGCACGCACACTTACATAAACAGTGGCCCATCAAATGGCACCTACGTGATGTGATTCATACATGAGCGCGTGGGAACGTCCCACGTGTACATGGCGGGGCTGTACGGTTCGCGTGACTTTCTCTGAGACCGGCGGCCTCGTGGTGTAAACTAGCGCGTGTGAAGGTGTGGGAGTGTCTGGGTGCAGTACGTGTGAAGGTGTGGGAGTGTCTGGGTGCAGCACGGGTGAAGAGTGGGAGTGTCTGGGTGCAGTACGTGTGAAGGTGTGGGAGTGTCTGGATGCAGTACGTGTGAAGGTGTGGGAGTTTAGGGGTGCAGTACGGGTGAAGGTGTGGGAGTGTCTGGTACGGGTGAAGAGTGGGAGTGTTTGGGTGCAGTACGTATGAAGGTGTGGGAGTGTCTGGGTGCAGTACGTGTGAAGTTGGTGCTTTTGGGTGCAGTACGTGTGAAGGTGTGGGAATGTCGGTGCAGTAAGTGTGAATGGGTGGGAGTGTCTGCATGGTTGCAGTACGTGTGAACATGTGGAAGTATCTGGGTGCAATACGTGTGACGGGTGGGAGTGTCTGGGTGCAGTACGTGTGAATGGGTGGGAGTGTCTGGGTGCAGTACGTGTGAAGGGTGGGAGTGTTTGGTTGTAGTACGTGTGAAGGGTGGGAATGTCGGGGTGCAGTACGTGTGAGGGTGGGGGTTTCTGGGTGGGTGCAGTACGTGTGAAGGTGGTATGTCTGGGTGCAGTACGTGTGAGGGGAGGGAGTGTCTGGGTCTCTGAGAAAAGATGAACAGGTTGGTGCCATAGCCGGGTACTCAGTCTTCCGAAGTCTGCTCCTCTCTCTCTCACTCTTCCATCAGGTAGTGCCTCCTAATGCTCTTTTCCTTTCCTTTCTCTTCTTCTTCTTCTTTTTATTTTCGGCCAAAGCCCGTACTGGTGATGGCAGGGTCTGGAGCGCGTGGATAGCTGGCAGCTTTCGTAGCTGTCGTTACTGTCTAATTGTTTTTGCTGGCGCACCAGTTGAAGTGGGAGGCATATGCCAGTAGGCGTACTAGCCGGTCTGCTGTTGACTTTCAGCGTTTCAGGGAACTACGGCGTCGGGCTGGGGCTACTTATAAAGAAGCTGAGAGGGAGCATAATTTGAGGTCCAGGGAGTTGTTAGCTTCGTCTGTTAGCGCACATAAGAGGTGTTCAGAGTCAGAGGGGCGAACCGACCAAAATAAAAAGTGGGAGAAAAATGCAATCAAAGTTTTGCAACTTTAATTCTATCGTATTTTTGTATGTAAACGCCTTATTGGTCGAGTGAGGAGGTAAATACAATGCTGCGCGCTGATTGGCTGGTTGGGCGGGAGGAGGTTCGCCTCTCTGTTTCTACGAAATCGGAGTTGGTCGGCCGGCCAGACGCGAAAAAGTAACCCAAACTAAACTTTCTATTACTCCTCTATAAGATCGCTTTTCGTGTTGTAACTTGTATACACATAGGGAGGAGGATTAGGTCCTTCGTGATCCGTAGCTAACTCTAAACCGATAAAAGTGGTCTGTTCGCCCTTCTAACTCTGGATGCCTCATAAGTGGTGATTCACCTTGAAGAGCGCAGTGCTTGTGTAAGCTCTTCTGTCCCCCCTCTAATTGGTGCTGGCGGTGTTCTTGTTGCGGACCCTGCAGCCAAGGCGGACCTTTTGTTGCTCTACTTTGATAAGAAGCAGAGCCTGGGGCGTGCTTTAAGATCTTCTGAAGTGCACCGCCCTCTTTTTGACCTGGACCCCTATGAGGACACTGATCCATCGGGTATATTTCTTCTTTTTCTGCGGAGAGTGGCGGGTGTGCTCGCAGCCCCGCCTGCTTCTGTATTCCGTCAGACGTTACGGCTGGGCTCTTTTCCGGAATGCTGGCTTGTCGCTCATGTGACGCCTGTTCTCATGGGCTTTGTCTCACCTCGAATGTCCGACTTTATACCCATCTCGATCACACCTGTTTTGTCGAAAATTGATGAAAGGTTGGTTGCGTCTAGGTTCAGTTACTTTCTTCAGCAGCATGCTTCCGTTCTCAGCTCTAAATCCTTCTATCGATCGCACGTTCGATACCCACCCAGGCAGTGAGCTCTTTGCAGATCTTGGTCTGCTGACTCGGCAGTTGTATGCATGAACTGCGCCGTGGTGGAACTTGCCTTCCTCAGAGATAAGGGGTTAGTTGTCGTGGATCATTTTAATCTTCCATCAAATTTGGCGCCATAGTTCTTGATGACCCGTGATCGACTGCAGCCGCACAATGTCCTCTGGGGCCAGTGGGCCTATACCCGCAGCACAAACCAGTGCATGTGGGTTTCCCAGGTGAGGGTGCGGTCTAAGTTGACTTTACCTTTACTTTGTTCTTCCCAAAACTCAGTATGGTTTTCGTAAAGGCTTGGGAACTTGTCGATGCTCTGCTTCATATTTCTCATGTGTTGCAGCTGGCTCTTGATGGGGTTCATGAGGCAAGGGTGGTGCAGCTTGACTTCAGAGCTGCTTTTCATCGAGTGCATCACCTTGGGTTGCTCTATAAGCGAAGATTGATGAGTATTGGTGGTCCAGTTTTCGAGGTAACTAGTCAGTTTTTATCAGGCAGACGTCAATGTGTAGTTGTTGATGGGAAGAGGAGTGAGTTTTTGGACGTGGTTTCTGGTGCACCACAGGGTAGTGTTCTGGGCTCTTCGTTGTTCGTATATACAGCGGACCTGTTTGATCTAGTTAATAATTTACTTGTTGGTTGCGCTGATGATGCTACTTTGCTGGCTGTTTGCAATAAGCCTAGTGATAGGTTGGAGGGGGTCAGAATCCGTTCAGCGTAATTTGGAAGAAAGCGATTGACTCTTGGTGTTCTAGGAGGGGGATGAGGCTAAATGCGGGCAAGACTAAGACCATGTTCGTGTCTAGGTCACGCACAATGAGACCTCCTTTCCCCGCACTCATATTGGATGGTGTGTCATTTCCTGGGGTTGATGACTTGGCAATCTTGGGTATCAATTTTGATCCGAAGTTGACGTTTGAGCCCCAAATTTGTTCGTTCAGTTGCCTCACGAGCATCGCAGAAAATTGGTCTTAGGAGACGTGCTTAGAGGGTGTTTGGCTCGGCAGAGTTGATACGTCGCTGCTTTATTTGCTATGTCCTCCCTCTTCTGGAACACTGCTCCGTAGTCTGGGGTTCTGCTGGCCGATTGTCATCGGTGTTTGCTTGACAGAGTGGCTCGTCGATGTGCGTTCATGCTGGATACTGGTGTGTATTGTGATCTGGCGCATCGTCGCAGAGTTGGTATGGTCTGATTTCTCTGTAAGATATATAATTGTCCTAGTCATCCACTGTCTGAGCATTTTTGCAGCCATCTGTTCGGGTGAGGTATACTCGGCGTACTCATGCTCTTCATGAATTTGCCTTGAAACCGGTACGATGCCATACGGGCCAGTATTCTCTTTCGTTTTTTCCATCATGTGGGGATGTGTGAAATGGTCTTAATTGCTCTGTCATTTGCTAGTGCTGGTATTGGCAGCCTTTAACGTTCTGTACACAGAGCTTTTCTGGAATCTTGTATCTTCTCTCATTTTTTCGCTCACTAGGCTGGTTGCGCGAGGGTTCGTCAACCTAATGGAGTTTCCTCCGTTCCCACGTCGCTAGTCTAGTGTAATTTAACAATAATAATAGTATTAATAATAATCACGTGCGAAGGGCGGGAGTGACTGGGTGCAGTACGTGGGGAAGTATTTTGGCGCGCTGCGTGTGAAGGTGTGTGCCATGACCTATTTACGCATTTTCGGTTAACTCACTCAACGACTTTCTCATATTATGCTGTACAAAAAGTCTCGAGATTTGGATTCAAATGAAGCGCTGATACTTGATTGCTTTCTGTAGCATTACAGAGCACAAATGCAGACAGAAGTCATGTCTTGACCTTGGTGTGGTCCTATCTAATCATAGATTTTCCTCAAGAGGCTTGCTATATAAAGAGACTCAATTCTCGAGAAGTTAACCCAACATGATGATTTACTTTGCTTTTCGAAGGTTCACTTTCCTCGGAAGCAAATCCATTGGGCGCTTTCGATTCCATACCAAAGGAGAAGCTATGTAAATCTCTAGTCCCACAGCACCACTGTGGCCACAAGATATGTCACTGTCGCAGAATGCCGATTATCTGGCCCTGGCTGTCAACAGCCAGTTAAGTACAGTCAAAGCTATCTGAGGACCAAAAATACAAAGTCATATAACCCGGACTATTTTCCAGAAATAGGCCACTCAATTCAAAGGGATATATTGTCACGACCGATCTTTTCTGCGCGGAACGAATATAAACTAGGTATGAAGTAAATGATTGCATTTTTCCAAGTAAGCCCTTTGTTTCGTATCACGGCAGTGTACTTGTGAGCTGTGCGTGTGAAAGCGCATACTCAGCTGGCGTGCGTGTGAAAGTGTGTTTTTTTTCTTTTTGACTGGCAAGCGTATGAAGGAGTTGCATTATCTGAGTACAGACAGTTGCAGTGTGCGTGAAGATATTTATATGAAGCATGTCATCGTTTCGTATACGGTGAGCTATAAACATCTTTTTCATATTATTAAATGCGCATATTTAAAGTAGTAGGGTTCATTGAAACATAATAATTATAAAGAGTAGCTCAGTACCTCAAAAATATTACCACATATAGTCCTATAGAAAAAATACCCGTCGTTTGACATATCTTTAAATTTAAGGCGTAAGCAGCTCAATCTTTCAAGATTTTTAGCAATAAAACTTTAATTGGGCTTAAAACAGCTTGTGCAAATTTAAATGGAAAATGTCAATATTTAGAAATTCTACAACATTTATGAAATGTGACCCTGTAAGCCTCTTAACTTGTTGTTTGACATGTCGGTCAACTGCAGGATGGAAGCGGTTTACTCCAAGATTATTGGTAGCAATGATTCCAATTGGTCTAGAAAATTTATGCGCAGTTATATGACATCAGCACGTGAACTTTCTTAATAGCTTACATGACACAACTAAAAAGACCTTAAGCGACTTTTGAACATTAATATTTTTTCCACGATGCACTGTAAAAGTGGCTTCAAGCTCAGTTTGAAACCTTGCTACCAAAAGTCCAGTTCAGTATGTGCGGTTTTTGGGTCTGAAGTTACATGATAGGGCAATTACCCAATTGCCGAACTAACTCTATTTTCGAACAAACAGTTATTATTTCATGGAAGTATTACTTTCACCTATCAAGTAATAACTGTTTTTTTTCGAAAGTAGAGTTAGTTCGGCAATTGGGTAATTCCCATATGTCCAACAAACAACAGGTGAATTCACAAGTAGCAACATAAAATAAGTTTCAAAGCCATTGGGCAACCCCTGAATATCAACAATTTTGCATGAAATTTTATAAATGTGGTTTCTAATCCAAATGGATATATGCATCACCTTCAGATCTTGAACGGTTGTAAATATGTAAACAATGGTTACCCTTTGTATTGTGGCACGTGATCTTCAAACAGTGCACTCATACAACTCATAATTTTTTCCCCTATTAAAAGTATATGGCGACAGTGTCTCTATTCCCTAAGGGGCACATTTTTTAGAATATTATCTGCTTCTACTGCAGCCACGACACTCCACAGTTGGGAAAAATTAGGAACAAAGAGAAGGAGACGAAGAGGAGGAGGAGGAGGAGAAGCGCTGTATGTGACACACGGCACCGCATGTTTGTGACACACGAGACATAGCGTGACACTCGCGAGACAAGCGGGGACACCTTAAGGGAGGTGCCGGAAGTGACACAAACACGGCAGCTCTCTGAGCCTCAGAGTCAGCGCAGCTCGGGGGGAAACTAATTCGGCAGCAATTGGGCCAATGTCGAGTTTTACGCTCAATAATAATAGCAAATCTACATAATGTTCAAACCACAGTTCCCCTTTTGTATGTCAAAAAATGCACATCTCTTGACCTCAGCGACAGCATCGCTGGGAGAGAAATAAATTCGGTATCAACTGGTCCACTGTCGAGTTTTACTCTCAATAATCATGGCATATTAATGTGAAGTTGAAGCCACAACTTCAACTGCAAGGTACTCCTTAGTGAATTTCCCGAAATCTACGGTTGTTTCCGATTTCACCGATATTGTCCGGATTTATAGACTATAGCTACCACACTTACTAAAAATTTAGAATGGGTTTGGTGACTTTATAATTAATAAAAAATTATAGCTTATTTAAAAATGAGAATATTTTATCTCGAGTTGGCGAATTGTTTTGGCTTGGATTGTGGGTTTGAATTTGCATTCGGGAATGGGCATACAAGCGAGCAATTATCCTAATACGAATACCTTTTGTTCAAAAATCAATATCCGTTTTTTAATCTTTAACATTTGCTTTAACAAACTACAAAATACAACGATAATTTTTTTTTTCAAAATGGGCTGTTGCTTCTGACATCACCGGTATTACCAGCATTTAAGTCTGTTAGTTCGTTTCGACTAGTGGTATCGAGTCAAAATTGTGCAAATGGCAGCGGTAAGAAAAATCATGGGGCAGCGACTTTATTTCCCACAAGGTGGAAAATGCTCCACACGTATAAAACGGGAGACGTAAATGAAACTTTGCACGCCGCAAGAATATTTGAAGAGAAAGAAATTGGCGCTTGGATGGAAGGAATCGGATCATTATTGCGCAAATGGCAGCGCCGACACAAATCGTCAGGAAACGTCAGCATTTACGAGACTGTTGGAAGCGTTACACAAATACAAGTCCAGATAGCTAATTGGAACTTTGCATGCCACAAGAATAATCAAAACGTAAGAAATTGGCGTTCACACCAAATAAATCGTGTCGTGATTGTGAAAATGGGAGCAGTTGCAAGCTTTCTTGATGTATCGGTGTAATTTGCGAGACTTACATCGAAAGACGACAAACAACTTCAAGTTTCCCTTTTCGTTTCAGAACTGGAATACCACGATGCAATAACCGTAGTATAAACGCAGTATCAGTTTGGCGAATTCATATTTTTCTAAAACATCATAGTTTATTTTTAAGAAAGAGAATATTGCTCCTAGAGTTGGTGAATTGTTTTGTCATGGATTGTGTGTTTCCTCTGCATTTGGGAACTGGAATACCACGGCACAATAATACTAATACCTTTCTTCTGCACAATTATGAGAAGGATCTGCTGACTTTGATATTCAAGATTTTTTTCGACAAAACTGCAAGCTACCTACTTAGCGATTTTTCCAATCTCTACAGTTGTTTCCTATTTCACCGATATTATCAGCATTTATAATAATCCATACCAGGGGTGGGCAACTACGGCCCACGGGGCACATCTGGACCAGTAGTTTTTTTTTAATCCGGCCCGCGGAAAGTACTGGGATCTTAGATGCATCAACTTATTTTAAGTTCGTATTATAAGACTTATTCGAAAATTATATATCTGTAGTAAGTTTGTTATCTTTGATAAGTATGCATCGAGTGTTGGCCGAGCCCGTCTGTCAAATTTTAAAAGTCTCTGTGGCCCCTGTGTAAAAAAGTTTGGCAACCCCTGCTCTATGGTGACATATCTTGATGATTTCCAAGCAACAATCTTATCAGCTCTGTAAAAAACTAGAGCACTCTGAGAGCGCATAACTCCGCAAAGCAAGGTACCGGAAACAAAAGATTCAAATTGGTTCTGAAGCCATAATTTTCTTCGTATGAGCACCAAAGTCGAATCATTAGTGCTTTTTGATAGTAATAATAGCATCTGTAATTTTCTTGATGATCCGTTCATAACTTTTCGAGTTAAGCTGCTTACAAACATTATGACAAACATAAGTCAAACACACAAACGGACCAAGCGATCATGGCCGAAATTCAATCATATACCTATGTCTTTTAATATGTGTAAAAATTCCTATAAATTTTATTAAGAGCCATCCATAACTTTTTGAGTTATTGTGCTAACAAGCATAAAATCAAACACAAAGACAAAAAAATTAACGAAGGAAGAGATAATCACAAAAAGTTGGCCATTTGATCTTCGTATTATACCCAACAACTAATGTAAATTTCATAAAAATCCGTCGAGAACTTTTTGAGTTACGGTACTACGAAAAAATGGCAGAGAGAAAGATAAACTAACGGATGGACGGATTTTCCCTAAAAGTTAATCACCTGTTACTGTTAACATGCCTAATAATCCTTGCAAATTTCGTAAAGATCCGTTCATAACTTTTTAATTATCTTGGTGACAGACAAAGAGACAGACAATGAGACATACAAACGAAGAGACAGACAAACACGACAAAAACATAACCTCCTTGACGGAGGTAAATATCATTTAACTATAGATCCACTGGGGCGCTGAGCCGGAACTATTACAAGGTCGATCCTATATGTATACCGACAGCAAGAGGTATAGCTTCAGGGCTTATAGTCTCGGTTAGAGAGCTGGTTGTAGAAATAAGATAACCCTCATCAGACTCATTTAGCTTAACCATTAAAACTTTACGGGGTTACCACCCTTGTCAAATTAACCTTCGAAACTTAGGCGCTTACTACCCAGCCGCATATTCAGATCTAAGGCAAAAGAATTCGCTAGCAATCACTCTCTGTTTCAAGGACTCACCTTCCATTAAAATATCGGTAAATAATTCCAATTTCTATTGAAAGAAAGCGAGAACAACTTTACACAGAAAAGAGCACGGTGCATAAAACACAAAACAAATTATGATAGTCGCAAGAGCGAGCGATAGTAACTCGCTTTCATTCCAAGTAAGAATGAATATTATGCTTAGGCGGAAGGGACATCTTACAAGAGATAATCCATAGCGTTCAAGTAACAATATTTGAAACTAGAAGCCCTAATCTATGGGCACATCGTCTATGCATGGTGTCCGTTACTTAACAAAGGTCGCGCAAACTCTCCTAACCACGTGACAGATGAATCGTGGAAATTTGTCAAGCTAATTTTAGCTTCTGATGGTTATGATTCTTTTTTACTAGTCCCCTAGGGAGGTCATGATGTATTTTAGGCCTCAAAAATAATTTTAGTATCGCACTGAAGCCAAACTTCACAAGCTCGATCAAGCGGAGCACAAATGCAGGGCAGCACCGACCTTGTCTCAAAAGCGGCTTGCCGAAAGAAAAGAAATAGCCTCGTCATTTTTCTTAGGGGACAAAAATGAAGCTGCAGACGGAAGGAGTTGTGTTGTGTGCGAGAGGGGTGCCAGCTGGGAAAGTGGTGCTGGTGAGGTTGTAGAAGTGGTACTGGAGAGATGGTGGAAAGGTGCTGGTGACGAGGTAGAAATATTACTGGCAAAGTGGTGGAAGTGGTGTAGCTGCGAGGTGAAGGAAATAATCCTAAGTAATTACTAGAAAGCACTCTGAGAGCGCATACCTCTGCTGAGCAAGGCAGTGGTAACAAAAAATTCAAATTGGTGCTGAAACCGTGATATTCTTTGCAGCAACACCAAAATCTAATCATTTACCCCTTTTGATGGTATTAACAATCCTGTTCTTCATGAAGATCCGTTCATAACTTTTTGAGTTTTGCTGCAAACAAACATTATGACAGAATAAGTCAAACACACAAAAAGATCAACCGATCATCACTAAATTTTATTCATTTACGTCTTTTAACATAATTAACTCGTATAAATTTCATAAAGATCCATCCATGACTTCTTGAGTTATTGTGCTAACAATCATAAAATCAAACATGGCAACGACTAAACAGATCGTCGTTTTTGAATTATGGCATTGGCAAAAATGAGACAGACAAACGAACAAACAAACGGATGGACATATCTTCACCAAAAGTGGATGTATCTTCACCAAAGTTAATCATCTGCTCCTCTATCATGCTCAACAATCCCTGCGCATTTTATCCAATTCCGTCCATAACTTATTGAGTTATCTTGATGACAGACAGTCAGAATAACAGACAGATAAACCCGACGAAAGCATAACCTCCTTGGCAGAGGTGACAATGGTGAAGACACGATGGCGCAGCGTGCGTAACTACAATAGATAAGGAACTGGAGATGAGGAGGAACAAATCAGTACTATATAATAATTCACGTCGTGTTTTTATTTATTTATATATTTATATCTTTCCTGTCACGCTCTATGGGAATAAGATAGGAGAAAATTCAGATTTCAAAATATAAAAAAAAGTGGGGTATCTTGCAATCTTTTTCTTCGGCGAAAAAGAAACTTGGTACCTTGCAATCTTTTTCTTCAGTATTAGATAGGGGAAAATAGAACTAATAAGATAGGAGAAAATTCAGATTTCAAAAGGCGAAAAAAAAAGTTGGGTACCTTGGAATCTTTTTCTTCAGTATTAGATAGGGGAAAAATGAGGAAGCCCAAAAGACGGCGGGGGTTTTGGTGAAGTGTTAATTTTTTGCCGTCATTTATAATGACGGCATGGGCCACTAGTGATGGAAATAAAGTGCATGTTGTACTAAAACATCAGCATCACCAGCCTGCTGCAAGATTTTGCTGATCTGTAGATATTGATGAGAGAATTATTTGCCATTTAATTTTAATAAAGAAAATCACCTTTCCACTAATATGATAGACTTATATATTTGTGGCCTATAAAGTCGTTAATAAATAACAGTAATTATATATTACATATACAAGATGTCAGTAGAAACTCATTCAATAGATAGGAAAGCGGTTTCTCGTCGTTAGGATGATCGATTTAGCTCCCAAGAACGTTTTCCATGAGAACTACAGATACGTTTTAGTCTATAGGACGAGAGTCAAGCCGATATATATGGCAGCTATCTATTTACCTACTTCGAATGAAAACAATTAAAATATTAGCAATGTCAACAACATTTACGTATTTTTCTTGTAGATACCTACATATTCTTGCATAATCACGTAACGTCAGCGGAGACAGATTTAGCAATCAATACAAACAAAATTGACAGAACATTAGTTTATGCGACGATAGAAAAATCGGCTCGGTGAAATACATATAGCCTAGTTGGAGTTGGAATACATTTTTTGCATCTCGAAGTAAATTATACCAATGCATTTATTCGACAGGCTGTAGCAAAATAATAAAGCAGTGCTGCACCCCGAGTGACAGCTCTCGTTCTCTAGCTACCTGACATTGCATAAAAACTTCCTCTAATTACTACAGGATTTTATCAACGTCCGCAACACCGTTTGATTTACGTGCCCAGATTTGCTTCAATTTGTCGCAGTTTTGTGTCTGCTATAAAAAGCAATGCGTTCAGACGGTCCCTCAACAGTGTACAGTTACTCTGATAACAGAAGCTGTAACTGGTGATGGGAACAGGGGCAACTTAACGCACTTCTTTTATTTACACTTAGTTGCCTTGCCCGAGTTATGCATGAGACATGGCTAGACGTAGTGCAAATGCAGGCATAAGCACTTGTTGCATTTTACCTATTGGCCGACCAACCGTGGGCTCACATCGCCTTTTTTGTAGCAAATTGAACTATAGTTGCGTCTTAATTATTTTATCTATGTACAGATGTACTACGTGCTGTAAGTACCTGGATTTTTATGATTATATCTTGTTGCACTTTACGCACTGCAGACCAACCACGTACCCCTTGGATCGGTATTGTTATAGTTAGAACTAGTTGTAGTGCAGACCATCCACATACACCATGGGCCGGTATTGTTATTTGTGTTGCCTTTTATGCATTGCAGACTAACCATTTGCGTAACACTACACGCAAATGTCAAACGAAGTATATAACATTAAGAAGCACATTAGCATTATCATAATTAACAATTGCAAGACTTTAACCCCCACTTCAATGTATTCCCGTATCTGTAACCACTGGAAAACTCAAGAGTGTCATAGCGTACTTTACCTTAGCAACAACTACAAGAGTAGGGGTCTCACAAAAAGACAGGTAATATTTGTAACTAGTGAGGATATTACGAGAAGTATAACGTGTTTTACCTTTGCTAACAACTACAAGAGTAGGGGTCTCACAAATAGACAGGTAGACAGGTAGTATTTGTAACTAGTGAGGAGGATATTACGAGAAGTATAACATGTTTTACCTTTGCTAACAACTACAGGACTTTGACCTCACAACAGCGAATGCAGGAGCCAATTAATTGCTGTATCTGTAACTACTGAGAACATTAGGGGCACCTTACTTTGCTAACAACTACAGGACTTTGACCTCACAACAACCAATGCAGGAGCCAATTAATTGCTGTATCTCCAACTACTGAGAACATTAGGGGCACCTTAGCGCACTTTACGGTCGCCCACAACTCCACACACCGCACCGCCCAGCCGTGACTTCGCAGCTGTCAGATTACTTTCAGAGGCGCGTTACGGTTGCGACCACAGACGGAGTGCGATTAATAAAGAATCTTTTTTCGAAAGCGTGAAATAGTTTTTATTGCAGGGCGGATTTAGTTTTTTCTTGAATGCAAAGTGAAGATGAAAGTTGCGGCTGGGCTAAAAGAAGCGATGGGTTAGCAGTGAGGCGAGCTGGTTCCGTTACGATTGGTTAAGCTAATTTGTTGGAATAGAAGGCATCACTGTGAGCGATGGGACAGCCGCTTAATTTTGACGGAAGGGTCGAGATGAGCAGCGGCCCGTGCTCAGCTATGCACGCAAGTGCGCCGGCGGTGCTGAGTTGTAAATACTAAAGTCAACTGATTGCGCCACATTAATAATATAATAAATTTTGTAAATACAAATTAGATGTAAAGCAACTTTGAATATTGTTGATGGAAGGCTCGATCGTGCGCAGCAGCCCGTGCTCTTCTATGCACGCAAGTGCGCCGGCGGTTGAGTTGTTAACGTTGAAATGAAATGATGTTGCCTCAAGGGTTATTAATGCAATAATTTATCAAAAAATAAATGATATGCAAAACAATAAGGAAAATGGTTGACGGAAGATACGCAGTGTCCAAAGCTTTTATATGCACGCAAGCATGCAGTGAGAAGCAGACTGAGGTGCAAACAACTAAATGTACAGAGGGCAGCAATGGTGGGGTGCACAGAGTAATCATAATTATGAAGAAACAGACATTTATTTTTATAAGAAGCAGCTAGTGCTTTCCAAAAGTGTATATGCTTGTGTGCTGGTGACACATATGAATTTTATTAGCAAAGCATGGAAACGATGCTAAAAATATTTCATTGGAAATACAAATCAGATATAACATCAAATCAATTTCGATGTATTGTAGAAATACAGCAGTTCATACTACAATGAATGCTGAGAATTCAAATGTAAATAATTAAAAACTATGAAGAATTAACGCAAATGTGCATGCTTTTACTTTCGTGTAAGTTTGAGAATCTTCATATAGCAGCTGTAGCGATTGTTCAAGAGAGAAAAAGGATGGACCATGCAGTATATCAAGAGACACGTGGAAACACGAACGAAAGTGTTCCGACACTGAATCAACGAATGTGGGAATAGGAAGTTGGTATAGAAGAAGAGCAAATGAACTTCAGTCGGTGTAAGGAAATAGAAAGAATACTCAGTTGGCACTAAATCAAAGGCGTCCTGAAGGCCTTTGCAGTTGAGGCTACGCGTCCTACGTAGCCTTCTAAAAGCGGGACTCTCCACACTTCCCTACTAGCACGGGCGACCCTAACTAACCTAAGACTCTAAACATCTATGGCTTCCGTATAGTCCACCATGTACCTTCTGAGGGAACTTAAATACAAATATGGCATTGATGGGGTCTGTTTTCTGTATAAAATCTATAACTGCCCCAGTCATCCACTGTCTGAGTTTCTTCCAGATCCATTTGTTCGGGTGAGGTATACCCGGCGGACTGGTGCTCTTCATGAGTTTGCCTTGGAACCGTTGCGATGCCGTACGGGCC
>LQNS02278097.1:20491761-20502004 GCA_001587735.2 Parhyale hawaiensis
ACAAACAAACGGATGGACATATCTTCACCAAAAGTTAATCAACTGTTCCTCCTAACATACCTAACAATCCCTGCAAATTTCAACCAAATCGGTTCATAACTTTTTGAGTTATCTTGGTGACAGACAAATAGGCAAACAGACAAAAAGACAAACACGACGAAAACATAAACTCCTTGGCGGAGGTAAATATAAACCTCGGATTATCAGGATAATGAACGCACCTGAAACCAATGTGAAAGAAAGCTAGAACATGTATGTACGAAAAAATTTAAAATATCTAGCAAATGAGCTATAACGAACCCGTAACACGTATATATATGTCTTTTTTTTTCAACCTTATGTGAAATTTCTAATGTACCTTCTCTGACATTATGTTCTCATTCGATACATCGATGGATAGGTATATATTCACACCAGGTAGTTTTTTGAATATTTTAGAGGCTATATGAATACCTATTTTGATTAAATTGTTTAATCAATTCTCTTGATCGCCCTTTCTAATCAATTACTTTTTTCTTGGTGAAGTGTTTGGTGAAAGTTAATAAACTTGTTACGGCAATATTGAGACTCTTCTATTTGTAAGCTGAGTACAAGCTACGTATGCAGATAACGATTTATAATTTCAAAATGGTTTTGATCATACAAACCCAGCTCTCCTGCATGAACGTATAGTACTACAAAAATACATCATCGCTAATTCGATGCGCTATGTAATCTTCGTTTTACTATAATCATTACATAAAGCATATATACGGTACGATACATATATACGCGCTTTATATATGAATGTGTGCATACCGATATATATATATATACTTTAGTTAAGTATTAAATGCAGCTCTGTTGTACATAAGGAGATTCAAAAATTGGAAAATGAAAAGACTTTTCACTAGGGAGTAAGTGTGGAACAGTAATTAGCACTGAAAACAAAGTTTACCAGATTCGGTCGAAGTGCCCTGAAGCTAAGAGGAATTATTATTATCATAATTCCCTCGACCAATCAGAGAAATCGAATAGCTAGAGCTTAATTGGTGTTTAAATAATAAATTGTCACAACATACTGATTAAAGAACACTGCAGCACTATCAACTTTTCGTCTCTGTCAACCAAATTATTGCTTTGCGCACAAGTGAAACTTCTGATGGGAAGTTTAAAATACAAGCTACAACAAACCATTTTGCAACCTTATAGCTATCGTGTTATGAAAAGCAATTATATCATAAATAGTACTGCTAGTAAACTAGAACAAGATTTTATCCAGTCGAGTACAAACGAAAACCCTATAGCAATCCGTGCTCTTAGTAACCAGACTACATTTTTTGTACGAGTCTCAAGCCGAGTGTACGAAAGTCCTTGCCAGAGCATTGTGTTGCAAAAGTTTGCTCCGCCTATATGACCGTTACGATGGGCGGAGCGTAGCCCTCTCGCTCCTCCCACTTGCAACATTCAAATTTTCTTGAACAATGTCAAATCTATACGTACAGAACAAGTTTCCCTCAATACAGCGTACAAAAACCTCCTATCAAAGGGATACGAGGCTGCGTAACTAAGAATGATGGTAAAATGCACGTTGCAGGGTAGAAGTCTTACGCGCAAGAAATTCACGATTAAGAAGTCTGATATTGCCCCTTTATTTAGAAGCTGCCAGCTCGTATTGAACAGAAAAGTGTACTCCACTGCGAGCGTACAGACATTAAAGAGACCATCTGGAAACAACGGCGTTGAAGTCAACTCAAACCAAACCATTAGTAGAACAACTTCCAATGTATAAGCACCCATAAGACATTGCATATGAATAAAGTTTTGGAGCTGCGTGATAACTAGGGTTTTGGCCTTGATGATGGTCTCATTGGTTAAGTAGCTACATGAATGCGCTCTAACCGTCATGGGAAATACTAAACGTTCTGCTGATACATTTCCTAGCATTGTCGCCACAAGTTTTTGGTATAAACTATTATCACAAAATATCTTTGACGAATCGTACTCAAAGTAAACTGTGGCAAAACATATGTACTAGCCTAGCGCAAATATTAAAGCTTTAGGAACCATAACGGCACTAAGTGCTATATAATATCTACTGTATTATAGGCTATACATTACCAACTGCTCTTATACGCACATGCACACTTTAAGCACAGATGTCAACAAGACTACTGTTACTGTTGCTTATACGATAACAACTATTATGTAATATGTTACCATACAGTAGAATATTTCTTATACACGAATGGCTCGGTAACACATATGAAAATAGAGAATCGTGCCCATGGCGAGTATATATTCTATAGATAAATTAGACAAGTGCTGGTTAATTAAACCAAATAACACAGCATATGATAAAATTGATGTTGGGTAACACTAATATGAATAACAAAACATAATAACTTAGATTAAATTTAATGTATATTGGCAACGATATATTTGCATAAAGTATACGTTACAAAAATGCACCATACATAAAAAAATCATATTGAATAAGTTTTTAATCGCGAATCACCAACGCAACCCAATCAAGATCGATATCTTTCCCGCAGCAACAACAATGTTATAGAAACTTCACGTTACCTACAAATAAAAATTTTTAATGGAGATAACTTGTAAACATCATCCTGCCCTATGTGACATCTTTATCTAACAAAATAGTACGCTGATATGCAGGCACATAGTTGCGAGAAGCGCATAGCGTAAGCAGGTGCGTGTCGCTAAGAGCCGTTCCTGACACCTTACTATAGAAAATCAATATGCGGTATCACCGACGCAACAGGAGGGTATAGGTGTGAGGATGGGTGTACGTAGGTGAGTGAGCCTGGCACCGTGGTCGAGACTGGGCTTGATGCAAACAACATGCAGGCGCTCTTGTGTATGCTAACTCTAACTATTTATGTTTATCGCCGTTCAACGCGCGACGTGCATGTGTGCTTAGGTGTACATGTATGTACCCAGTATATAATGGCATACATGCAGCGCACTTCATGTTTAGCGAATAATGACAGTTCCTACAGTGGATTTCACGTGTACAGAGTCAAAGTATTAAAACGTGGCAGTTAATTCAAGTGTACCAAATAGTGGTCTTCATACCACAGAATAAGATTAATTAAAACAGTAACTGGACACAGAAACATACACAATTGGGAACATGAGATAATTTTTCAAACTCTCTAGTACAGGCATCGTGCAGTTTCATATCATGATAAATAGCAGTAAATTCGTGGAAAAATTAATGCCTATATATGACGTCGATCTGGAACTTAAAGGATCAATTGTTATAATGCAAGCCGAGCGCAGATCACTTATACTTTAACGCTCTCAGTTGCATTCTCACGATTACAGTCAACCCTAATATTCACCCTTGCGGAAAAATATGTCAATAATGCCTCATGCTCAATATAATATATATGTTAATAAACTGCTTTTTGTGTATATATCTGGTGGGCATTATCGACTGGAATCATCTCTAGATTTCATCTTAGATGTAATTACATGTGATTACAGCGTATAATTAATTTACACTGTTAATTTGACTGCACCTCGGCCAACTGTCTAAAGTGTGACGCTTATAAGATTGAACGGTTAAACAGACATAGATTCAATCATCTTTACTGTAATTATAAACACCCTGGCTGGTGTGACGCATATTTGCACGCTGCATGGTAAATCAAACATGCATGGTTTGTTGCACATAATTATCTATGAGAACAGCAAAATGAGAAAAAAACGCCATCGATCATGCATGCAGCTCACCGCAGCATAAGAAACTTAAGCAATCTGAGAGTTCATACCTCCGCCAAGCAAGGCCAAGGTATATACTGAAAAATTCAAATTGGTTCTGAAACGATGATTTACATTGACACCAAAATCTAATCATTTGTGACTTTTGACAGGATACATAATATAATAGCTTCTCCAATTTTTTTGAAGACCAGTTCATAACTTTTCGGGTTATGCTGCTAGCAAACATTCTGACAAACTATAGTCAAACACAAAGACAAATCGCTTATCACCAAAATTTAATCATTTGAATGTCCTTCATTATTACTAACAATTCCTGTAAATTTCATAGAGATAAGTTCATAAATTTTTGAGTTATTTTACTAACAAGCACAAAATCAAAGACATAGACAAACAAATAAATGAATGAACGGATCATCACAAAAATTTGGTGATTTGTTCATCGTGATATACTTAACAATTGATCGAAATTTCATCAATATCTGTCAATAACTTTTTGAGTTATGGCATTGAGAAAAATGAAGCAGAAAAATAAACGGATAATCGGATCTTTATCGAAAGCTAATCATCTGTTCTTCCTAGGATAGGCATACCTAAAAATCCCTGTAAATTTCGTTACGATCCGTCCTTAATGTTTTGAGTTATCTTGGGGACAGACAAAAGAAGAAACTCGACGAAAACATTACTTCGGAGGAGGTAATATCACTGCATATATTAATTCGATGGTTTTATACCACTTAATTAGGCTGGCCGTGGCTGTAAAAGAACAAAAACGATGCACAAGTTAAGGACTTATCATGACACAAAAGTATTAAAATTACCAAGGTTTGCAACGTAGCACTTGATGATGGTTCAGTTCAAAAAGATTGACCGAGATAGAGACATGGTTTCCGCTCCAGGAATGGACAGCTTATATTCTGTCTACATCCTTATAGACCAAATTCAATCTTATGACGTACATATGCACTCATCCCGAAGCACGCGGATCGATACAGTGGCAGGAAATTTCACCCTCTATAAAGTCCCGGCCAAAAATTAGTTTTCAAACAAAAAGCACTATTCGGAACTTTAATAATTACAAGTTCTCGTAGACGCTGATCGACGGGTTAAAATTAAGCATAACCCAGGTTTTCCAATGCACCATGCACCATCAACAGCGGCGCAAAGGTATAGTGACGTAAACATGACGCACATATAGGGGTACACAGGAACACGCATTTACAACGCACCAGAGAACGTCCGAGCGACAGTGACTGACGCACCATAACGTCAGCGCCGACGTACCGCAATGATGCGTTACTTTGACGCATGGGTGCCATCTGGGCCAAACACAGGCCAAACCGGTAGCACTCAGGGTTGGAGTAACCAACACCTGCATACAGTGCCAGCTGAACATTTGTTATGCAAGGTGACAGAAAAAAAAACTGGTCGATAGTATATATATGCTTTTAGCTTAAATCTTAATTGACGTAAAAAAGCAAGAACAAAAGGTGTCGTGCAGCTTAGTTTTTCTTTTAAACTGGGCAAACTATATACGTGTAACAGCTGCACTGTGTGATGGTCAAGAGATATAAATAATTGCGTTTCAGAAAGAAGGATACTCTCAATTTCATATTAGTCAAGGCATATGAATTATACAAAAACTAGTTGTTGCGCTCGCAACTATTTCACTGAATTTGAAAGCGATATAAGTTTTTCGGATATGAAAAAGGACGTCAAGCCTGACACTCCTAGAAAACTTGTTATATATTTTCGCACACCCTACAAAAAATAAAGCTCATCTGATGATAAACAAAGAGAATTACTCCCAAATTTATGAACACACAAATCTATATATCAAACTTTAATTTTTTCAAGATTTTGCATATAGGTACCCTAGAAGGTCATCCCGCACCCCCCGGAGGAGGGGAGACCGAGCACCACGGGTTGGGAACCCCTGGTCCAGGGTTCGCGCTCTCTCTGTAACCCTAGGCACCATCCAGTACGCAGTTCGAACGTATGAATGTTTAATTTATACATTGATAAAAGATCTTTCGGTATTAAATTCCAGAGGTAACACATGCACTTAACTGAGTGTTTCCTTCGTCTATGCCATAAATTCTCTTTTCGAGTCCGGACAACTTCTTTCAGTTTCAAGTCTAGTGATAGCGCTATGAAGAAAAGTCATGTACGTGTGCCTTGACTTAGATAGTTGCGTAATTGGAAGTAGGTGCTGCCTAATAAATTCCACAACAACGTGCATAAGTTTCGGTACCTGTACAGACGTTAATTCCATAAATGTGCATATTAAATTTAGTGCTCAGCTTCAGGAAATTTTTTCCGTATCTTCATTGGTATACGGGGTTACACGCAGATAAAAATTGAAGTACAGTTCTGAAAAATCCAAACTTATTTAATAAAAATATGTACATTTCTTCAGAAGAGCACTGTACCAATAATTAAGTATACCTCTAGTAATTACCTCCGCCAAGGTTACGTTTTTCTAGAGGATGTTTGTTTGTCTGTCACCAAAGTAGCTCAAATATGTAGTTATGGATGGATCTTTACGAAATTTTCAGGGATAGTTAGCATATATTGTTAGAAGGAACTGATGAATAACTTTTGGTGAAGATCCGTTCAATCGTTTGTTTGTTTGCCTTTTTTCGGTAACATAATATTCTAAATGTTATAAATGGATTTTCATGAAATATGCACGAAGTGTCAGGAATATTATGAAGAGCAATTAACTAAAGTTTTCGTAACGATCTGCTTGTCCGTTTGTTTGTTTGCTTGTCTCTACGCTTTATTTTATGTTTGTCACCAACACAACCCAAAAAATGTTATTAGGGGATTTTTACGAAATTTGCAGGAGTTCTTCGAAATGTTAAATGATACAAATTAATGAACAAATTTTGACGATGATTGGTTCGCCCATCTGTGTGTTTGACTATATGTTTGTCAGGACACTACTCAAAATATCATGAATGGATCTTCCCGAGAATTACAGAAACTGCTAATAAATATCAAGAGGCACAAATGACCAGATTTCGGTGATAAGAAAAAAGAAGTCCTGATTTCAGGACCAATATGATTTTTTTTTCGTTAACATGGCATTACTTGGCGGAGGTATGCCCTCTCAGAGCGCTTTAGGTCTAATTGGTAATTAAAAACAGTTTGGTCGATAAAACATGGAGTTCACTAAAATTTGCCACTAAATACTGTAATTCTATGGAAGCGTTGCGGCCAACATTTAGTACAAAATATTTTCATTTTCAACGAACTATGACCTTGGAATTTTAAAGAGCTACAGTAACTAAAAACTTTGTCGAAATATATCCTGAGTAAGTACTTCTAAATAGGAAGCAAAGTACGGTGAACAGAAGCATACTGCTTTCCAGACAACTGCTTATCATATTATTTCAAGTATTTTTTAATGTGAACGATGGTCTGATGATTAAAAACCAAATTTTCATTTCCAGAGACCTGCAATTTCAAATATTCTTAAGAGGAATAAAAGTTCAGTGGATAAAGAATCCTACCTTCCAGAGAACTAATATTCTAAGTACCTATTTGTAAATATGAACGAAGGTCTGGCGAATAAAATTTAAATTATATTCAGAGAATTACTATTTCAACCAATTCTAAATAGGAACAAAATTTGATAGCTAAAAACATCTTGACTTTTAGGACAAATATCACCACGCCGGGGCCCACACTACGGCGTATATATTAGGTCCCCTCGGAGAGCGCAGCTCCAGCGGGTCCGCCGCCCCCATGACGTCAAAAGTTGCAGTGTCAGCACAAAGTGAGCGACAGAGACGGATGAACGACTCGCTGCACATTTGTTTGTCTTCCTCCATCAAGCAAAGTTTGCGGTGTCCGTAGCAAATCCAGAACAGGAAACGCACAGAGAGGTTGGGTCGATACTTTAGGCGTATGCCATTTACCACTTTGAATCATAAACCGGTACCATGCAGATCACTCACAAGTGTGTCACGGCCTCGTATACATGAGTGATGATACGTGAAGTCGCTTATCATTATGGAAATGTGGAAGAAGATTTGAGAGTACATTAATTACCCCCGTAAATTTGTTTTCCAGCTATCATAATTGAGGACTCGTCAATTTATCTCTGGTAACGGTAAATTTAAGCCAGTTTGAAATAATTTATTAAAAGCACAAGAGCGTCGGTCAGTGGAACTAGTCGGTCAGTGACAACCTGAAATCGCATTGAGGTGCACACTGGGTAATCGAAGGCGCTTAAAAATACGTGACACGCACGGCGGACCTAACTGGGATTACTCACACCGATGAAAGCAGCTGCTCAAATCAGAGGAAAAAGTTCAAATGCCAGCACAAAAGATAATACTTATCATAGTTAAGCTGGAATTGCATATTGGACACAATTTATTGTGACTGGTGAGTCAATAGTACATGTTTGAGCGTCCCATGATATTTCCCAGTTAATATTGAACATCAGTGGTAGGGTTCAGCAGCGAACTATAATTGCTTGGAGCTGTCGTAAGAGCAATTCCCCTTCATTGCACTAGAAAGGATAGCCTCGAATTTTTGCTTCGAACTACAGTATGTTAGAATTCAATTCTCCCATATTGCGCCATGAGAAGATTTAGCCATGAACTGGTTGCTTGGAATACATTTAGAACACTGCTACCACCAGGGGCTTCGTGCGAATTGATTGCTTACGAAGGGTTACAACTAGAACTATAGGACCATGGGAGCTCTTAAAAAAAGAGCCGTGTTAGTAGCGGTTAAAAGGAGCTCTTATAGCGCTATACGTGTGCAATGGTATAGCGATAGAAAAGGGCATCAGGAGCACTTACGGGAGCGTTTGGAGCAGATACCGGAGCATTTAGAGCACTTATGGGAGTGTTTGGAGCAGTTACCGGAGCATTTAGAGCACTTATAGGAACGCTTCTTGGAATAGTTGCTGGAGCGTTTGGAGGCAGTTATCAAAGTATACCAAAGTATACTTTACACACCAATCGGAGTAAGAATTTAAACGAGGTCTTGCTTTTGAAGATATTTTGGAAGGATTCAATACAAGAATTATTCTGAAAAATCAAACTATACGTACGTACAGGGGGTTGTGTAATTCGATGCACATATTTTAACCATACATAGAAAATGCAAAATAAAACGATTTTCATGAGTGACAAAAACCTCAAAACTCCTTCGTTTTCGAGAAATGACGACCTGAAATGCTACTAGGGGGGGGGGAGGAGGAGGTTGGGCGAAAATGAAAAGTTTTTATTTTTAGACCGATTTGAATGAAACTTGGAATAGATACGTAAATCGGAAAAGAAATTGGTTTTACTCATGTACTTTTTTCATTTTCCCCATAGAAAACGAGTTATTCAAAGAAAACGGCAGAAGGGGGCTGGGGAAACCCTACTCCTATAGTTTTTGAGCTCGATACAAAGAGGATTTTGGGATCAAAAGAAGCTAAATTTGATCTTCTTTGAGGTCAAATTTTTCGGTTTGATTTTCGCAATAGTTTTTGAGAAAGTTCGATAAGCTCAAAAAAATTTGTCCAAGTTTTTTTTAAAGACTGCGCTGTCACTCGTATCCTAATTCGAAAATCAAACTTAAAATTTTATTGCTATAATGAATTCAATTCCGCTTCGTTTAGTACCAAAAATCATCTCTGTGGCTCAGAAAAACTGTAGGACGATTAGGGTTTTCCCAGCCCCCGCCCTTTTGTCGGTTTCTTTGAATAACTCGTTTTCTATGGAGCAAATGAAAAAAATACACGATTAAAAATAATTTCTTTTTCGATTTTACATATCTATGCGAAGTTTTATTCAAATCGCTCCAAAAATAAAAACTTTTCATTTTCGCCCAACACTCCCCAAGAGTATTTCAGGTCTTTTCTCGAAAACGAAGGAGTTTTGAGGTTTTTGTCACTCATGAAAACCGTTTTATTTTGCGTTTTTCTACATATGGTTAAAACATGTGCTTCGAATTACCCAACACCCTGTATACATTTTAAAAAATCATGAACTGATCATGCAACAATCAGAAGCAGTGGTTGTATTATTCTCTCCCTGCTCTCATGGTCTTTAGGAGAGACACATGCTGCGTGCAGAGCGCACTCTTTCATGTTGGAGGATATTGGATGTCGAACTAATCAGTTCGGTCGTTGTTCGTACCCTTGTCGGTTGAGGTTTGGAATTTGTTGCCGGCATTGGCTTTCGGTCGTATTGGCTTGCAGGCATTTAAGTCAGCTGTTAATGGATTTTTGCTCTATTTCCTTTAGCAGCATTTCGGGCTTCCCGGTGGCACTAGTCTGAACCCTGGACATTCTCGGTGATGGTAAGTGATGGTGACGTGTACGCGCGGTGCGCGTGTACGTGTCTGGCTGTCTGCAGTGCAGTGACAATTTGAGTAGGCTATTTGACAGTCCACCTTGTGCAAGCTTGGTGTGAGGTTCGTGCTGCTCTCTAAGCAAGCAATATGGCTGCAGACTATGAATGGGACTTTCATATGGCTGCAGACTATGAATGGGACTTTCAGT
>LQNS02278097.1:20503541-20514034 GCA_001587735.2 Parhyale hawaiensis
TCTGTTGCGCAACGTATTAACTGCACGGCACTTGTGGGGCCACACACGCACGCACACGCACCGCGCGTACACGTCACCATCACTTACCATCACCGAGAATGTCCAGGCTTCAGACTAGTGCTTCCCGGTGTTGCAAGGTGCTTCGTTTGGGTTGTATTACCTGTCCGTGGGAGCTCAAGCGTGAAGTCTTAATAATAATAATGCACGTCTCATTCATATACCAATTATGCCATTTTATTCGTTAGTGCGTCATGGTATGGGGAACTCATAATAAAATTACCATACCCCTAAGAAGTCCTCTACTTCAACCATTTTGCCACACTCAAAGTGATCGACGTCTTGTCAATGTGTATTAAATATTGCTGTTAGCGTTTATTTATGCTTGAATCAAACTCGTTTATATTCAATACACTTGAGGGTACGGTTCACCACCTGCTAAAAATGCTTTAGTTATTTAAGATTGCTGCAACTTTATGCGCAGTTAGAGTCATGTGGAGCACTTTGGAACCTTTATAGCGTTTGGAGCATTAAGAGCGCTTGTAGCATTTTACGTATAAATGCTCCAATGTCGGAGCTCTAGTTACAACTCTTGATTCCACCATATTTCACCAGAGAGGATTTTAATTTTATGAGTACGAGTGGAGCGAAGGCAAGCTTAAGTTTGTGATTTAGGTAGTAAATTCATCAAATATTTAACGTTTTACCTGACTGTTTAAACTGGGTTCGTAAGATTAACAGTAATGATGAGACCAGTAGTGGTCTAACGGTGGGTAGAAGGTTATTTAAAGAGAACCAGGGCACATAACCAACACATATCTTCAAAAATTTTCATCCTCCGAGCAAATGCAAACTAGCGAATGGAATTTACTTAAGTAATTTTCATAATTAACTGCTTTTCTTATCAACACTATATGGACATTTTTTGCAGTTACTCCTTTTATATCCAAAGTAATGGCAATAATAAAAATTGACTTATTTTACAGCTTTTTTTATAGGGACAGCAGGACTCCATGAGGTGCAAAATCGTGGACCATAGCTCATCAGTAGTTAGCCTGGCAGAAGAATCAAACTTAAGCTAGATATTGCATGAGATGCACTGAAGCGTGTGCAACAATACCCTAGCAGAAACTTGGGCCCTTTCAAAAGCTGTTTTGCGATTTTAGCTTCTGAGACAGACACAAATTCCTTTATTGGATAGAGCCAACATGCTACACTACGTCTTGGAGTACGTGTAATTCAATTAACGTTTAGGAAGCCCATGGTAATGCATGAAATACTACGGTATGTGTCACGAATACCTCATATACTAAAAACAGTTAGATAAAATGATAAATTATCACTACATACAAAAGAAAATAGCTATCTCTAAATTTCACATAGCTGAAAACATATGCTCGTCGTAAAGTGCGCTAACGAACAGATAGGACAACAAACTGAAAATAATAGACCGAACAAAAATGAGAGGTGCTGAGGTACACTGAAGATAATGCAGGGCAACAAAGTTGTATATCCTTTGTACAAGGCTTGCGTGCCGCTCTGTGGGTTTGAGATCCTCCACTGACACACGCAATTATCGGAAATCGAGACAAGACTTCGGAGAGTTCCCGACGGAGCGGCGGACACTGGCCGAAGGTCCCCGACTGCTTCCAAAAATACCTCAGCCTTATGGGGAAAGTGCTTAATTTGAGCTGCTAATAGAGGAATGAATTTGAGGGAATAAGCAAGATAAAATACGGTACCTTAGCGTTATGGAAAAGGAGGCGAATGAGGACTGGTGGCAGATGCATTAATTTTACGAATATGTGCAAGACAAAATGTCTTAGTTTTATGGAGAAATTGCTTAATTTGGGCCACTGATAGATGAATAAACCTTACGGAAACATGTAAGACGACGTATGTACCTTACCGTTATAGAAAAAGTGCTTAATTTGGGCTTGTGTAATCGATGAATGAATTTCAATCAACATATAAGTCAAAGTACCTTAGTTTAATGAAAGAAGTATTTAATTTTGGGCTGTCATGAATGAATGAAGTTTACGGAAATAACCAATGCAAAAATATCTTAATTTTGTAGGGGACGTGCTTAATATTATTGCGTTGCTATAAAAGAATGCATTATAACAAAATATCAAAGATTCAATGCCTTCATTTTACGGGGAAAGGGCTTACTTTCAGCAGCTCATAGCTACAATATTTATCGTAACCCAGATTAAATATCTTAGTAGCATGAATTAATGTTTACTTTCGACTTTAAAAACATTTTGAAGTGAAGCAAACATCTCATGTACAAATTAGTAGCAAACAAATGAAATGGAAGGTGCATTTAACAATAATAATTGAGGTCCGTGCATGGAGGATTTCAGTGGATTGCTGCACTTGTAATATTACTGCTATATTATATATTCTGTGCATAATATCTCAATCTTTTCAGGAAATTCTTGTTATATATAAGATTGCGTATCTTTGAGAAAAGTGTTCCATTTTCCCCGTTAATATACTGAATATACTATGAGGGATGGCCCATAGCTAGTATTAACTTCCCTATCACTGAAATAGTACAGATAGCATATGTCGTATACGTGTCGGAATTTGGCAAGAATATGCGCTACATAGAACTTAACGTCTAAAGCAATTGCTATACCGCTGCTGTTGTTGTCGCTGCTGCTGCTGTTGCTGCCGCTGTCCAGCATCAAAGGGCGGCTGTCAATCGCATCACTGGACAGACGGACAGAGGGACAGACAGACGGAAGGGAAAGAAGCGAACGGAAATTCTGTCTGACATACGAGCAGTGTAAGGGAGAAACTATACAGCCTAGCCTTAGCTTAGTTTCATCTTACATAACCTTGGCCTAAACCAACTTAACTTTTTCACATCCAACAAATACTAATTGATTTAACCTTTACACTAATGGTCAGAAAGCCCGCCCTCCTTCTCCTAGCATCCTCTACCCTACCGTATTTCTAAAACCTAGCAAAAACTAAGCTTAAATTGGAAGTGAGTTAACCAAACTTCGCCTAATGTTTTATCTACTTTGCCTCATCGTCGGCTATTTAAACTAAACTACCCTCCTGCCCTGTACTGACCTTGTCCACCCATCTTGGATCCGACAAACGGTAACCTAGTCTAAACTACCCATACCTCCAGTGCTGCCTACACCTTATACCCTAGTCAAATTTTACCCAAACCCTTTTCTTTTTTACCCACTGACAAGTGACACCCAGTCAAGAAGTACACTTTTTTTGGTAATGCATAACATGGTGACATGAAGTTACCTGCGCACTTCAGAAGTTTTAATTGATGAAATAATTAGAGCGTCAGGATGGCAAAAATTCCGTCAACGTCACCTCTGATGGACGATTCGAGATGGTCTTCAGTGATTTCTTAACCGAAATCAAAGTACATGGCAAGAATCTGCCAGCATCTACTTTAGGTGAGCTGTGTATGTACAATAAAAGAGTTTTTCCAACATGAAATTAATCAAGCCCAGGTTGCATAACACGTAAGCTTGGAGGAAGGTCAAGTAGCATGGCAAGATTTTTTTCAGCATCAAATTAATAAAAATAGCGAAGCAAGAGATTTTTTGTTAACTTTATGAAAGCACAAGAAGTATGCTAATATTTTTTTGGTGTTAACTTTGTGGAGGCACAAGATACAACAGATTTCTTTGACATCAGCTTCATAGAAACACAAGATGCGCTGCACTATTTTTTTTTTTTTTTTTTGTGCCAACTCTAGGGATGTATGAGATACGCCACAAGATTTATTGCAAGTATCAATATTGTAGGTGTTCGGTTACCCATACTTACCAACATAATCCCTATTTACATGCACTTAATTCGCAAGCTTTGAACGAAGTGAACGTGCCACTATAAGAGCCTCGGGTCGACTTCCCCCGGCGTCAACTCCAGGGATGGAAAAAGGCCAATGATTGTTTATTAAACAAAGGAACATCGCGTGGGCAACACGTGACCTGCACGTGTCGGGGTGACGCGCAATCGCTCTTAGGCTGAAGCTGAAATGGATAGCTCTTCGTTACTTTAGGATGCAGCAGTATTTTTATGTCCGTTGGCAAAGTACTCGTATAATACGCATTGTGGATCTACAAAAAGTCGAACACACAAAGAATACTTTCAAACTGCAATAGTTGTTTGGATAATGAAGTAAACATTGAATCTTCGTGTTTTCGTGCAAGCTGAATGAAGAATGCGTAGTACTATAACCTGCAAAGGTATCATAGTCCATTAAAGTATTAAAGCTGGTAATAGATGAGCATTCAGACTTGTAAGATGTTTCACACTTGCTACACTTAAGTATGGTAGGGCTCATTCTACAGTTTGCACGGGCCGTGTTACACTGTTTTTCGCTAATAATTCCTAAGCAGATGGTCGGATAACTATGGTATTTCGAAATCTATAGGAATCGCTAGTAATATTAAAAGGCATATATGATTAAATTTTGGTGTATTCAGTGGGTCTGTTTTTGTGTTTGACTGAGGCTTGTTAGCCATATAACTCGAAAAATTATTAACGGATTTTCAATAAAATTTCAGAGGCTGTTATAACTGTCAAAAGGCACAAATGATTATGTTTTGGTGTTGGTACAAAGAAAATCATAGTTACATAGCCAATTTGAATATTTCATTACCTTTTAGATGAATGTAAGAAAGTCGCAGAAATTAAATTAACCACAGGGTATAATAGTTGAACACTGGTCTACTCTGCATGGACATGCACCATCGTCTTCAGTGAAGACATTTTAATCAAAGAAAAAACTGAGTCGCCAGGATAGATAATAAAGCTAGCGGTCCAGAAATGAGATCAATTGCTAATTCGGAAAAATACGTACTGCTAACAAGCAAACATGTTAACCATCTGGTGCAATGGCAATGTAGAGAAGAGAACCCTTTTATCTTTCAAGCTCAAGAAAACGATGTCAGTATGTACCTACTGTAGTAGTAGTAGGCTGGGCCATAGACTACAGCTTACCTCGACTGCCGTCTGAAATCAGACCTTTCGCACGTATTTCTGACTGCGCATATCTGTAATCTTATATAAAACGATTTCTAGTTAACCTGGAGATCTCAAACAAAAACCGGCTTATCCATAAGGATGTACGGAATATATTCATGAACAAGGAACACACATTTGCCAAGTAAAGGTGCCGGTGGGGAACGATTAATATATAATCGATATAATCATTTTATGTCAAAAATTAGATGCAATGCACGTACTGTAATAGGCTTTGATATGAGATGCAGTTCATGTTGCTCTATTCGGCAAGTGGCGAGTTCAGAGATGTGCCGAAGGGCGGATCTTTATGAAATTTATAGGAGTTGTTAGTAATGGTAAAAGACATAAATGATCAAATTTTGGTGCATATCGGTTGATTCGTTTGTATGTTTGACTCATATTTGTCATAACGTTTGTAAACAGTATAACTCAAAAAGTTATGAACGGATCTTCAAAAAAATTGAACGAGCTGTTATTATTATAAAAGGCATAAATGATTAGATTTTGGAGTTTATGCAAAGAAAATTATGGTTTCAGAGCCAATTTGAATTTTTGACACCGTTGGCTCACTTGGCGGAGGTATGCGCTCTCAGAGTGCTCTAGTTACTGAATGTAACGATATGAAATAAAAGCTTCCAAGAAATTACAGTATGAGCCAAAATATAAAAGCATATCTTCGACGGCGCACAATCAGGACTATTTGGAAATCTCTCTGCAATAAATCTGGGCGGTGGAGCGCCAAAGCATAGCGTAGTCTATGACTGAGTATATCCCAGGATCATATTGCTGTTACACTGAAAGTCGAATGTCCTCTTTATTCGTCCCCTTGGCGTTCAGCAGATGAATTCTCTCCTAGCTATCTCTTGAGATCGGGTGGAAAGATCAGGCAATCAACCGACCAACCAACAAACTAAGAGCTACGTACTGTACTGCGCAAAAATATTGATACTTGTCACGGTGTCAACATTTTCGTGCGAAAACTTTCAGTACTGCATGGAGGAAAATGAGGTACCAATCATAAGATGTTCAGAACAAATAGAGGTAAATTTTAAGTCCTACTCACAGGTCGACCATAGATGTGCAAGTGCAGTCAGACTTGGAACATATTTTCGCACTTCGTATGCATAATACGGGTCAGAGGGCATGGTTGATGAACATTTACTACAGCCTGCGGAACATCCGCGAGGATATCTTCTTTCCAGCGTGTCTGTGTGTGTATTATTTATCCTTCCACACTTTTTTTTTTTTTTTGCGCAGCGAGTTTCATTCGCAGACCGCTGTTCCATTAGTTTCTTTCACAGACGACTGTAACCTTAAAACTTCGTTCCGCATGCAAACTTCTTTCCTATGACAAGCCATTTCTACATATTGCTAAATAAAATCCTCCGAGTTGGGACTTCGTGGGTAATGGACTGAAAGTCCCGACGTACATCAGCTCTAGTTTTTGCAGGTTTCACAAGTTCCAGGTAATAGCTATTTTATTGCTAATGACCCCAGCACTCAAAAATTACGGCATGTCATTGGTGATGACACTCTTCGTTATTTCTGTCCGTTGTCGTACATCTGTCACCGAGGACACGTCGCACCTCACTACTTTATTTTCAGTTAACGAAATAACAGGTGTTGGTTACTGCAAATTCCAAACATGTTGGTCACGAGCAATCGTTCCCCTCGTCTTCCTGTTAGAAAGTCAGGTCATAAAGTCAGACCAAGACTCTTGGAAGAAAGAGTCACGTATAGCCAGCAGCGCGTCGAGCAGTAGCTTGAAGTGATAGCTAATAAACATATAATGGAATACAGCTTCTACTGGTTGGGTTGCTTACCCTGTCAATTGCTATATGTTTCTTAATTCGAGGGAGAATTCTGGACCTATCCTATCACCTTAGACGGGAAGAACATTAAGTAGAGCCAGCACCAATGGAAATTCAATAGAGCAAAAGTTTCAGTCTTCATTATCGACTGGACAGATCCGGATCATCGCTAATTCAGAAGCATGGAAATAAACTCCGTTTATTCAAGGCCCTACGATCCCCTATTGTATTTATCTAACTAAAAAAATACGAAGACTGTCAGCTCACATGCTTTATAATATTAATGTGTATCAAACTGAAAGTAGGGCTAGAATCTAAGATATTTAAGCAATATCTTTCATAGAATTTATGTTCATACTCCGTAGCCGTTACTGAGTCCGTCCGGACATTAGTGAAGAAAAAAGTTTCAATTCTGCGAAATTTTTCCAGGTCCCGGCTACTTAAAATAATTTCTTGGGTAACAACCGTGCCACATCATATTCTATATTCATTTTCTATATATTCTATAACTAGTTTAGGCCTCCCTGCCACAGCAATCGAAAGTAAGGTAGAATTAAAACGAAAGAACATGTACCATGTCTAGCGAACCGAAGAATCCAAGCAGGGGAAGAATATAGACCAGAAAAGAAGAGGTAAGCAACAAATAGATTATTATCATCATTGAGAAAAGCTGTACCTATAATTGATCTTAGTCGATATAGTATAGTTAACTAATAAGTAATTTTGGTTAACGGCATCCACCTACATTATTAACCCTGATAAAATGAAGCGTGCTAATTTAATTCCGTAGTGTATGTAGTTTGCTAACAAGCGTGACTAACTGTAGGCATCATAAAAAGACTTTACCAACAGTAGTGCATGACATACCGTGTCATTTAGTTGTCTAGTTTGCTCACGGCCCTAGTAAATTGTAGCAACTTACTAACAACCGCAACGAGCCGTACCACCTATTTCCCATAGGCCGCGTAGTTTGCTATCAACCAAGCGTGACAAACTGTATCTAAATGCAGTTTACTAACAACCATAATAAACCGGGTCATTGATTTTCTCTAAGAAATGTACAGCTTGCTAACAACCGTGAAAAACTGCATCGAAAAGTGCAATTTAGGAAGCACCCAAATAAAACCGTTTCCACCGACCATTACCAGCCCCCTAATGAACTAGCTGGTACATTCATATTTGACCACCTTAACAACCACAATAGAATCCCCTTCCATCATTTTATTTTCCATCATATACAACTGGCCAATTAGCTAACAACTGCGATCGAGATCAGCGCCAACAATAATTGCGAGGGACAGTTGATTCCAGGCGCGCTGGAAGCCACCGACTTGGCAAGGGCTTTGCACCGCAATCCAGTCACATTACCAATCAATTATTTAACGCGAAGAAACTTGTCTTGAATACTTTATGGAGGACTGGGAACTCGCCATGTGGTGCGTGACACGCCATGCGGTGATACAGGCCGCTGATGAAGGCTTCGAGTTGTGCATATAAAAGGCGATAAATGCAAGGACTTCATCTTCAGTGATGAAGGTTGAGAGACGGTCTGTCTGCTGAATACTAGGACTTCAGTCGTAGTGATGAAGGTTGAGGTGTCTGACGGAATGCGTGGTGGTAAATGGGTAGGACTGCATCTGCAGCTGTGAAGACTGAGAGATCAGATTGAATGCGTGGTCATAAACGGTAGGACTTCAGGTGTAGCGATGAAGGCTGGGAGATCAGATTGAATGCTTGACTTCAGGTGTAGCGGTGTAAGCTGAGGCTTCTGACGGGATGCGTGGTAGTAAATGGTAGGACTGCATCTGCAGCTGTGAAGACTGAAGGATCTGCCTAAATACTTGCAGTGATAAATGCGAGTATTTCCTATACGGTAGAAACGACCGGAACGTGCACATATAAGATGATCAGCCTCAGGACCTCAGCTACAGTGATGGAGGACAGAACTTTATATATATTCATACAAACACAAGTTCTATGAAATCTGGTTAAATTTTATAAAGACTTCCTCAGCTTCAACTGACATACACCGCTATGCACATCTGCAGCAGCCATTACAGCTATTGCTACCCCGACAGCATACATGCAAGTGTTACACATGCAGGAGCAGACCTATAATGCAGCTGTGGCGTGACCTATAGCTGTCGAAACTACGTCTTTACCTGCAGCTGTAACGGTCCCGTTGCACGAGATGCGGAACTTCAGATGTAACGATTAGTACGGCAACTGTGACGGTTAAACTGCACGGGATACACAGTTACTGCACAGATGCGTTTCCTTCTAGCTCCAACACTCATGCTGTATGCAGTGCATATGCAATTATAAAATAAAGTAACGCCCGTATCAGGATAATAACATCAAGCGTTGATGCACCAACATCAAGAACTTCAGCTGGTGTATAGCTGATAAGCTGTACGATGTGCAAGCGTGGCAGTCGATGAAGCAGCTGTATTAATTATTGCACTGTGCAATGAGGGGACAATTGTAGACGCTGATGCACGTTTTCAGCAGTGGAACTGCCTCTAATTATACGTTCAACTTGTACAACAGCTGTCCAAAATGCAGCCGGAATATCTTCAGTGCAAAGAAGCCAAGCATGCTAGAACCACCGAGGTAAACAGCAAGTGCACTAGATGTACAAGACTGCTTTTACAACTGTGACGTAAGCAATTGCTTTAAAATCCATGTCGTCCCCAATGTAATTGATTCAATTGCCCTTAAACAATGCAAAGATTACAGTGTCCTCAACAAGCGTTTCACTTAATTCAGCCACTGAAGCAACTACCAGTATATAATCACTAACTGTTGCAGTGACATAATGTCCAACCGGAGAGTTATAGGCATTTATCTGATGTTGTCGGATAACCTTCACTATTTGCTCATGGGCAGACGATAAATGTCTATAACTTTCCGATTAGGGGACATGTGCTCACCTGTCTCATTTACAATCATACTCTGATGCGAAGAAATATTTTAAAAACTGTAACAATAACTTTTTTTCTACAGTTGCAATGGATTCACCTGCAGTACGCAACTATAATTGCCACATAATTATTATAGTAAGTGGAATGACCATTGGATAAATGCATTGCGTTCAACATATATATATATATATATATATCTACATACAATGTACAAAATAATGATAATAACTAGGCTACACTCTAGCCCAGCAACTAGAGAAACATAGTCTGTGTAGCAACTGCAACCCTGAATCGTCCAAAAGAATTGCAACGGCAAACAGTGCGCAACAACTGCCGAAGTATACTGCCCATAAAAATGCGAGGATTGAACTTTAGGCGCCTGTTTTGCCAGTTTCAATGAATGGAAGCCGTGAAGCACTGCGCAACAGCCGTAGCAACGCACTGCACTGAGCAATTACAACAATAGCCTATGCATAACAACAGTGAACAACCATTGCACAGTGCATAACAGTTTTAACGATAACAGTGCACCCAATACCTGCAACGATGCATGCACTACACTGCGCAACACAACTGCAACAACATTACCGCGCACGCAACAACTGCAGCCATCATTACAGTGCACAAAACAACTGCAACAATAACAACCCTGCTCGCTACAGCTGTAATAATTAGAGCTGTCGCAGCTCCCGACAGTTGTGCGCATATAATAGCAGCGCTGGATGGAAGAGCAGCGACGTTTTTACCC
>LQNS02278097.1:20514061-20532348 GCA_001587735.2 Parhyale hawaiensis
CCCCCCCGTCCGCCCCGAACTTGCGTTCCATGATTATTACGTTGTAGTCTTTTCTACGCACGCCTTTGCTCCTGTCGAAATTGCCAATATTTTGTGTGTTTGAGTACCAGCGTTAAGTTTGGCTGGTCTGCGGTACAATTAAGCTAAATGATACGCGAGCTACCTCGAGGTATGCGTCAAGTTACGCACGATTAATTCAGTTCAGAAAAGTTTAGATTAGTTACGAGTAGGTAGGTTTTAGGATAGGCTCGGTTCAGCTAGCATAGGGGGTCTAATCCCGGTCTATAATCTTACTTACAGGTACACTCATTGTATTGAATACAAAGTAACATCCCTACTATACAGGTACATGGCACTGCATCCGTGACGGTCCGTGGCTATTATAAAGTATAGATCAGTTCAATTACAGGATGTTTACAGTACTTTTATGAGCTAAAGAATAGCTCCTGACATTATAGTGATGTCAGTAGCCATTCTCCTGTTCGTGAAAGCATTACATATATCCGAGTACAGAAATGTATCGAGTGCGTGAGACTTACGATACTTAGTTACGTTTCAAGCTTGCGACATACTCCTCACAAGGATGGATAATTAAGGGAAACCTTCGTATGTTTACACTATCATAGCAACTAAACACCGACACTCAGTGCATCTATACTTGATATGTTTTCAAATGACTTTTGATAATACTTTCTCCGAACTGAGTGCTCGTTCCCATCATACGGCCTGCATTTTATGCCTGTACTTTGCTTTATTCAGTTTATGCACCGGTAAATTATGCACCGGTATATTAACCCTATCCGCTACCAATTTTTTTAGCCGCTTGAGCGCCAATGCGAGACAAATTTGTACCACCCACTAAAAATGCTTATAACTTCATCAATATCAGAGTTTTTTTCTGCATAGTCTCAAAAGTCATTTATTCAACTATTTTTTTTCGCCTATTTAATTAAAAAACAATGACTATAAGAGTAGCTTTAACGCCAATTATATTCGAATATGAGGAAATATCTCCGGACAGTACAGGGTGAATGCTCCGGTAGCATATCTGCCGCAATTTTCATATTTTCACGAGCTGAATGTATAATCGCTTCCATTTATAATTTCTAGCGTTATTGCTGTCTTTTAGTGATAATTTCAAAAGTTCTTTAAGTAAAAAAATCGATACGGCAATATTACCCTCTAATTTTTTTAAATATTTATGTTTATCTATATTTTTGGCTGTAATGTGCGGGTATATTAAAATTTTATTCGTGGTCACGATCAATTAGGAAAAGTCACGGAAGTTTGGACGTGAAAATCACTGGGAGCAGAACTATGAACGATAAACGGTAGGGCGGTACAATTTTGTTTCGCCTTGGAGCAGATAGGGTTAATAGAATTTTCTGCTGCTCTTACTCCCCTTTTTTCGCTTTAATGTTTCCATGCGATGATTCTTCACTACGTTTGGCCTGTAAATGCATATCTGTCGCATCTTCCTTCCTCTGTTTACAGGCTGCGCAGCGAATACTGCGGGCAGGGAGATTTCAACTATCAATATACACAGAAATCTTTATTAACAGTGACAATTCGTCCTACCATCAATCACGAGATTAAACTTGCTGGTTTTTTCCATAATCACGTACAATAATTTGCTACAGTCGTAATCGAAATTATACGTTCATCCTATCATACACCTGAGAATTATTGGAATTATTCGCTTCTAGCTCTCAGTCCTAATCACCTAAGGGCACAATCAAAGGTGCTGTAGTATATTCCATGGTAGTACATTAAGTATAAAATTGGTATACAATTTCTGCACACGGCCATTAGTAGATTGGTCTCGCAGCGTGCCTCAGGGCTGCCAAGACGTTCAAGATCTGCAGTGCAGTTGATTTTGTAAACTTTTCTTGGCCATGTCATCTTTAGAGCTTGAGGCTGGGTAGAGGCTGTTTAATAAACAAGTATGAAGCAAGGGGTTTTCCTCAATACTAACCTATAATCTGGCTGCCGCTTGAATTGCTTGAAGAGTATCGAATAAACGTTATCTTTCCAGTTTAGAGTGAGGCCTTGTAGAGTCTTCACGTATTAACCTCGGGGCTGTATCCCCTTCATAGTATGTTGGGCAGAGCAACCAAATAAGAAATAAATGGATTTGTTCGGTTGGTTGGTTGTTTGGTTCAAGCAGGTAGTTATACGCGATGCTAACGTAGTCTGGCTTTGTCCCTATGTGCTCCTCAAGACGTGAAGAGAATCTCTCTTCATTTCAACAATTTTAGTTCCACTAAAATATCATTGTCCAAAAATTATACATAAACAGGAAGGTCGCCAGCGCTTCAGCGACATCAAATGCAGTTGTCATAGCAATAATTTAGGCTATTCTTCCAAGCATATGGCGGTCGAACTGAATAATAATAATCGATGAGAGCCAAAGTACTAAACACCAAGTAAGAAACAACGGTCCCAGTAGTGTTGGCTTGCCACCAAGTATGTATTATACATTGAATACTAAGAATAGAATAGCTTAGGTAAGTCGAGATTAGGTTAGGATCGACCAGTTCGGTTCAACTAGAACAGTGCATGGTACCCAACCTCCGCCCCCCCCCCCCCCCCCCCNCCCCCCCCCCCAAGGCAATGGACCACACACCGAACAAAAAAAATTCGCAGACCAGTTCATTCTTTACTAATTAAAAGAAGTACAGTACACACAGCAAGCGTTTTGGCTTAAAGATTGCAATACGTTTTTTAAATAATAATGGTAGGTATTATAAAGCGAAACACCATTTTTTTCTGATATAAGACCCAGTACAGTCAAAATTATATAGCCATTTTCAATTTGCTGACAAATACAATGGAAATTGTGTGGACCTACACGGACCACCATGGCAACCAGTGAGTTAGAATACAGAAGCCTGACGTATCTTATATATATGCATACATATTATACCTGAAACTCTGGTAGGTCTCATACCATTCCGACACTTAAAGAACTACTCAGGTGTTTTCACTGCATCTATAGCCCAAAACCTGTCTATCAGTTAGTAAGGTAGTAGTTTACGACCCTCTAGACGTACAACCGAAGATACGAAGAGAAAGCGGAAGAAACATTTAACACGTCTAGAGAAAGAGGAACCAATTTGCACGTGCTTGTTCAGGCACCGCATTAATGTACATGGCTCAGTAAGTCGGGAAAGAAGAGGAATAACAAAACAAATTTTGATTGAAGAGGTATAAAGGAGGAAAGATCCTAAGTGGGCACGAAACAAAAAAGTCCCGGAGGCCTAGGGCAACCTTAAAGCAGCTAATGGGATGCCTCCAAATGCTGAGTACTGTTGTAGAAAAATTTTTTTGGTAGAGTAGACGATTGAAAAATGAAGCGCAGACGTAAACAATTTATTAAATTTAAAATAGTAAAAAATTTAGCATGAAATTTATAACAGATAAGGAAAACTGACTGACGAATCCTTAACCGGAAGCGTATTCGGCCGCGTAGGTTTACAAGCGTTCAAGGCAGCCTTAAATGGCTTTTTTAGTGGTTCTTTTCAGCAGCGTTTCGGGCTTCCTAGGCTACTCATTGGTCCATTTGTGCTGCTATTACCCATCCCTTGAGACCCGAGTAAATAGATTTTACCAACAGCTAGGAAAAAGTCAATAGCCGCTGCTTTACGAAGTATGCTTAAAATTCTCATGCCCGACTGGTTGACGTTACCGCCGCTAAGAACTTTGTCTAATAAAGCTAATCAATCGAACAGCCCCTGAGACTGAAATATACATATTCTCTTACTTAATATTTAATGAAAAATAATAAAGGTACAGAATGAGGATTTTGGCATGTGCTACATTACAGTTAAATAAAATTTGGATCAGCTATTGGTATCTAAAGGAACTAAAAATTAAAAGAAAAATCCCACTCACGAAAAAAATTATGAGAATTATTTTCGCCGATAATAATTATTTTCGTCGGTACTATGACATAAAGGCAAAGCCTAGGTCAAAACTTCTCTAACACTAGACAGGCGAAACAAGACAGGTTCAACCTTACGAAATGCAGTCAAGAGTTTTATATGCCATAGGCCGAGTTGTTTCGTGCAAAACAACTTGCTAGAAAAAACCAAGTGATGTAAAATGGGACCAGGACTCTGCTCTGTCAAACCCTGCACCTGTTTTATAGAACACCAAGTGATGTAAAATTGGACCAAACTTCTAGTATTCCCAACAACCTGCTACAAAAACCAAGTGATGTAAAGTGGGACTCAGATTCTGTCATGCCAAACCGCCTGCTACAAAAACCAAGGTGGCAAACTCCTGTTATACCAAACTACTTACGAAAATACCAAGTGACATAAAATAAGACGAAAATTCTGTCACACTAAGCCACCACACAAGACCAGCCAAGTCTCGTAAAATGCGGTTAAAGTTTGGTCATGCAAAGCCAAACTACTCAGAATCCAAGCGCTAGCGGCGGCCGCAGCAAACAAGAACTCATTGCACAAGTCATAAGCCGCAAGTTCGTCCACATACCAAACTTTGAACGCTAACGACAATCGATCTCGCAATGTTTTATTTGAGTTTAGAAGACGCGAATACAAATGCATAAGCGACATTTTAATGCCGGAATTATTCAAGCCAAGTCACCACGTCAAGTACGCTAAATAAGATTTCACTGCTTTGTATTCGTTATAGAAGAAATCAATACGTACCGCTTCACTTCACTGCAAAATGACTCTTGAACTGCTCTTTTTATTAATCTATAATAATAAAAATCTGTATAAAAATTGCGAAAGTCAGTATTACGTAATTCGTTCTATTTACCTTTGCTATAAAATGACAAACTTTCATCCACGTGCAAAATTCCCGTTCAAAAAAAAAAAAAAAGAATGGCCCACCTTCCAAAACTAAATAAAATTTACATTTCCCTGCTAATTGCCAATGCCTGAAAAACATTCTTTAACACAACTCTGAAGCATCAAACAATTTTCCACTTTATCGATCAGAGTTGAAATTTTTCGACAGCCAATATAACAGAAACTCGAAAAGTGATTCGAGTCTCGGAGAGTGTACTCCAGCAGCATCAGTGGCATCATGATCATCAACAAGACACATTCTGCATCACCGTAGAGCCAGCAATCAATTTAGAGCGGTGACTGAGAGAGAGATCCCTAAAAATTAGCATAAACTTGACGAGATCGAATGCGAAGGCGGCCTTCAGCGACGGTAGAGCAGCGGGGAGTGTTCTGCTGCGGAGAGTTGGCGTCATGGGTCGACTTCAAAGAAGAAAATTTGTGTTTTGATTCTAGAAAATGATTCCGATTATTGCAATGGTTACTAACTTCTTGCACTCGAACGTTCAGCCATGCAACAAGTGAGTCAGCGATATGAATCCCCCTATCAAAGACTACAGTAATTGGCGATATGTGTTTATCGCAGCAGTTCGCCCATTGAGCCTCACTCTGGAGTCTCCATGGCGAAACGACCGCTTCTGTAAGGTTGGAGCAGCGACAAACTTCATTGGAGCGATGCACACAAATTGCAATAGCACAAGTTTAATTTTTGCTTTGTAATAGGATGAATGATGATAATACTGGCAGGAATAAGAGAAGAAAAATCTTAATCTAATGCGCACAAAAGCATAGAGAGTGCAACAGTCTTTTACAAGAGGGCAAAAAAGATTAAATTAACTGAACATAAACTTTACTGTTACAATGTATATCATTTTGAAAAAAAGTGCTTGTAATAGTGCAAAGTCCTTGCGTAACTGTGCAACAAGGCGAAAACAACTGCTTACCGAGGCAACTCTCGCTAATGCGATAGGAATATAAATAGCATTCGGAGAGCAGAGGACACTTCCATAAATGAAATCTATTAGTATAATGTTATAGAAGCACGTACTGCGCCTCTGCCAGACCCCACACCTACCGAGCTCTCCGACATTGTTATTACTATAACTAAACAAGATTATAGTGCATTAAGACTTCTGCACTACCACCACATTACGAGTTTACTTACAGAACGCATTATCATGGAGACCAAACCCGACATTATCACCACCATGGGCCGCACACATAGCGCACTATCCCGACATTATTACCACCATGGGCCACAAATATAGCGCACTATCCCGACATTATTACCACCATGGGCCGCACATATAGCGCACTATCCCGACATTATCACCGCCATGGGCCGCACACATAGCGCACTATCCCGACATTATTACCACCATGGGCCGCACACATAGCGCACTATCCCGACATTATCACCGCCATGGGCCGCACATATAGCGCACTATCCCGACATTATCATCGCCATGGGCCGCACATATAGCGCACTATCCCGACATTATCACCGCCATGGGCCGCACACATAGCGCACTATCCCGACATTATCACCGCCATGGGCCGCACACATAGCGCACTATCCCGACATTATCACCGCCATGGGCCGCACACATAGCGCACTATCCCGACATTATCACCGTTATCAACAGCAAGGAAGGTCCCGGTCACAAATCAGCGAAGGCTGTCAACAAATCACCCGCAACTCACATTAATCTCACAAGACCCCGACTAAATCACCACCAAATTCTGATCCACGCAGCAAAACAAAGACGGATCCCTCGCGCGCTGCAGATATCCTTCCTGGCCCGCGTTTTTCTTTTTGATGTCTTTTTTTTTTTCACAAGCGCGGGATAGAAAGTGGTGGGCGGTGGAAAATGGGAGGGAAGGTTGGGAAGAAAACTATAGAGCACACTGAAGAAAGTCTTAGCGACTGCCCATGGGTATTTTTATTTCGTGGTTGACGTTGTTTTCGCTGTTTTCTGAAACCACACTTTGGAATTGGCTAGAGCGACACGGGCGGATGATGGGAAGCGAATGGATGGCAACTTTTCCTTAATTTTAAAATGCGCTTGAGAATAAGCGGAAAAAATTGAAAAATTCGGAAAGGATCTAGCGTAAAGTAGCGAATGCCTGCAAATAGTTGCCAGCTTGGACGACTTTTTCCACTACTTGTTTTTTTTTTTTTTAGAAACGTAAATAGAAAAGTAGCGGCTGGCGGAGAAAGGGCAGTAAAGGTAGGCAAGTAGTCTAGTTGCGTCCGCTCTGTTTTGACGTTGGCATTGTTATAGCAAACTACTCTACAGTAACCCACCATTACTCTCTCGGTGTTAGAATCTGTTAATTGGTGTGGCAGTCCATTATAGCGACCTGCCATTCCGTGGTCGCTTTGGTTCAGCACTTTAGGGTAAATGTCCACGTTCGGGGTCAGAAAATTGCACTCAACAAGGGACAGATAAGCACCCAGCTTCTCACCTAATCCATTAACGAAAATTAGAAAAAATACCCCCAACTTTTGGTTCAGAACGTTAGGATTACATACAGACTATCATCGTGAGGGCAACAAGGGTAAGAAGGTGCCGATAATATGTTTCCTAAGCCAATCAATGTATGAAGCGAAGGAAAAAATCCATTAGAGAATCCACTAGTGCCATGCGAGTAATCTCATCAATAACAGACGCACCGTAAAGCGCCCGTAGTTAGTAATCAACACCAGGCGTACTACGCTCCGTTTACGGCTAGCTGTCTACGGTACAGAGCACGTATTAAAATTAAGCCCCTAATACAGCTTTGCACCGATCTATGTATGCATCTATACTTGATGTTAAATACTTTATGCTTAGACATGAAGCACGACGCAAGGCTAGCAGCGTACTGTAACTGAATCATTTGTGTTAAAAGTAAACTACACCTAACTAAACCATGCTTTGTAGCATAATATAGCAAGATGAAGCCAAATTTATACATACTAGTTAGACAATTCAACTAGCGTACACGCTAGACAAGATTCAGCATTTAGCAAGCAAATAGTTGCTTATTATAATTACGACATGAGATAGAGCTTCGTTAAATCAAAATATTATTTTAGTATAAATATAAATGACAAAGTTACATGTTAGGTGGTCATCGAGGCTCGGTTCTATACTGTCTATTTGTGGCTATATGGAAAAATATTCGTTATTAAACCCCGTAGTAACTAACAAAATGAAGGGTGTTTAGGCAGTGGTGGAGAGAGAGAGAAAGAGACAGAGAGTGTGTGTGTGTGTGTGTGTGTGTCCGCAGTGTCTGTTCAGAGCTCATTCAAGGATGTGTCTAGGGAGGTTTGGCTCAATGCATGTTATAATCTTGTGTGATAAGGTTGTGGCGTATTCTCGAGTGCTCTAGTTGTTTCAAATGTATTGGCTAAAGCGTCGACTATAATTGAGGCCAATTTTTTTTCACTGAAGATCAGATTTAAAAATTCTGCTTGTGTGATTGCAAAACATAGTTTGAAGCTGCTTGTGAACATTTTTAATCGCTGTGGCCTTTTTCGGTGAACAATCATTATCCAAAAATAACTATTTTACTAGATTTATTGAAGCTTGGTAGCCGAAACAAATTATCAACAATCTAGAACGGACAGTAAGACGTTCTTTTATTCTCTGAAAACTCTGAAGGCATCTGTAGTAGCCAACTAAAGTTTCGCAAACTTTTTATTTCGTTTGAGTTAGTACAAATAAGAAATCAGTTATTATTTCGTATGAAAAAAGAAAATACTTTTATGCAAATCCGCCGAATTGCAGCAGGCAAATTACCGTACGTTAATTATACACTGACTGATGCAAAGTTTGTTTCCAGTATTTATTGATCTTGGCCTCTGGACATGCTCAGAAAAACTGGTTTTCGTGACAATGAATGATACTTCGTTTCTCTAACGTTCTTCGGAAAGATCCGGACTAAAGTTATTACAACACAGAAATTACCCTATCACGTGATCAAATCAAACCTGCGAATGACGTCACAGCCAATAGAGTTTCAGCCACTTCTCTGTGACGTCCCTTGCAGCTTTAATTTGGTCACGTGAAGGTGTACGTATAATAACTGAAAATAAGATTTGTTTCCGCGCAAATGCCAGATGCGTCATTTCCTAATTGCAAATAAAAGATATCACCAATTGAAACATTGAAAAGGACTGGGTGCAAAAATCAACAATAATATGTAGCTCAATATAAAAAAGTCCATGGACACCATTAGGGTACTTTAAGTATGTTGAAGAGCACGAAAGGTTGCCGAAAATTTCCATGCTTTTAGAAAAATATATGTGATATTAAAATAAAGGTACGAAAGAAAAGTAAAATCCAACAACTCATGATCCCACTTAAAGCTAGGAACTCTTCATCATTCCCTCTTTGAACTCACCTCAAAGAATGTATATATACCAATAACTTCTGGGTGTCGCAATGCATTGTATATTCTCGTATACTCTAGGTTTTACCACCTATATGAAAACTACGTATAATCTCAATTTATCACCAGTGTAAAAAAAACAGGTGTTCGTCCAGCCGTCGCTGTGCCACCGACACGAGTACTATCAGAGAAAAACAAAACAATAATCAAGCTAAAGCTTATCGCAAGCTCTAAATGGGAGTAAAGTTAGCTATTGACCCTCGCTGCTGCCTTCGTTCCTTCCAGTTTTCGCAACAAAAAAAGGACTCTAATTATGTACAAGAGGCCGAAAATCGATCGTCTTTGCATTAAGAGCGACGGACACCAGCACCGCAAAAACTGCCTGCAGCAACAAGAAAAAAAGGAACTTTGGCCTGATCTCACGAAACGAAATAAGCTTAGACATTAAGGCGAATATTTTAGTCATGAGCATATCAGTTCGATGAGCATTGGGGCAAGGCTAAGAGAACAATTGAGTTATTCAGTTGGGTATCGTACAATAGAAAAGAAAATGTTATACTGGTTGGCAAAATAGTATGAACAATTGAATAAGGAAGAAGTTTAACAGATTCAGGGGGGGGGGCGGCCACTAAACTGGGGTGCTGTACGGGTCCGTAACAGGATATCTGTCACTACTTCTTGACCTATTGGGATTGATGCTGATATTAGAGTAGTGTAATGTCACTAGCCATCCTATGTTTTTTTTAATAATACACTTAAATGGATTGTGCTCCACTTTAGTGGCCACGACCCAGCCAGCACCTGATAAATTTACTCAATGCAATAGATCGAATTTTCAAGGCTATAGTCTGACCATTTTATCAAGGCCGTTCGGTCGTGGTCAAATTCCTGTATAGCGTTGCCAATTCTATGGGTATTTCTGAGATTTTGTTCCGCCCATATATTATCCCCGCCCCTACTAGCAGATCTAGAGAAATTTCAGAAGTACGCATAGAATTGACCCCGCTATAGCGGAATCTGACTATAACCGAACTGCCTTGACAAAATGGTCAGACTACAGTGGAGCCTCCATAATAACAAAGTTGATTATCTAAAGAAGATAGGCATAGTTCCCAGTAAAAGTAATGACCTAGAAATATAGAACAACATTCCATATAGAACCATTAAGTTAGGAATAGGAAATAATCAGAGACTATCCAGGTACTAGCGGTAAAATTGGACACTATAAGCAGGATTGACAACTAGTAAAAGAATACACAAGTATTTTACAGGGTTCTCTTGAAGGTACCAACAGCTAGGCAGTAAATACATGACAGAATCCGTAATATACTTCAAAATATTTTTGTACCAATAAAAAACGGTTCTACTGCAGTGATCTATACCCCTATTCCAACGGCTGCCAAGTTTAGGTACTTTAGTTGTACCGAACTGAACAATTATTTACCTGTCTATATATATCCCACATGTATCAATTTATCCCAACATTTCAAGCCAATTAGCAATCATTCCCTTTCGAGAACTGATCACTGTCTCTCCATTCCCAATCATTGGCACTTCATTCTCGATCATTCCCACTCAATTCTCGCTCAATTCCCATCGGATTCCAGTGGAGAAGCTTCCCTTTGCATACTTATGGCAGAACTTAGGGCAGTTCGAACGGTGCTTTCAACTTCCTTTTATGGTTTTACAACAGTGCCGTAAACGTAAAAAAATATGGCGCTTTATTACTGCGTTCACCGCACAAGCACTTGCGTTTGACCGAGTCGGGAATAAGGATATTGTAGATTCCAGAATTTGGGAATATAGATATACTATAACTTATATTGCAATACACAAAAATCGGGAAATACTTCACCGCCCATTTCTCGGAGACGTTAACGAGCATCAGATACATGTGGGTGTCACCCAGGCTTACCAAGCTTATGACAATTAGCGCAGTCAATAATTAGCTAAGTAGGCATTATTGCATTCAGTATTTTCATGCAAAAAATATATATGCCAGGGACTAGGGTTTTCCCCCAACAGAAGAATAAGAATTTTTTCACCTAGCACTAGCTCTTCCCATCAAAAAACAAACGGAAGTTACTTTGCGCTGATTACTATCATTCCGTGATAGCAACTAAAGATTTTCGCTGCCAAAGACTGAAATTTTCCTGTCGACGACAAGTGTATTCTCTATGATCTTCCCTGGCGAAAACTAAAATTTCCCTGAAAACGAAGATTTTCTCAGCTAAAGGCTGACTGCTTGCCAAAGATTAAGTCCCTCCCTCCGCTCCCGAAGACTAAGACGGTCCCGCTGTGATGGATGTCACCAAATGAAGCAGGATCGCAGGCTCATCACGTCGACAAATTGCCTCGCACAAACTTTTTACGTCAAGAATATGACGCGCTCAAAATTGCGGCTAAAATACACCAGGCAGGGACATGCTAGGCTTGAATTTTCGGCACATGTACACAGAGCAAGAACATAAGTGCTGAAAATCGCAGTTAAAATATACCGAGCAGGAATATGACACGATGAAATTGCGGATAAAAAATGTCGAGCAGGAATATGACACGATCAAAATTGCAGCTAAAAAATACCGAGTATGAATGCAATGCTTTCAAATTACTGCTAAAATACGACGAAGAAGAATATAAGACCTCCAAATAACAACTAAAATACAATGAAAAACAATATGTGGCTAAGCCACAAAGAACACACATATAACGAGCCCGTAATTGTGGCTAAATTACAGTTTTTGTCAAACAATGTCCGACAAACTGCCAAGTAAACAATTGCGATGTCCAGCAAAGTGAGGACACCACTGCAGACAGTCCAGCTTACCGGCTGAGCTGCTAATGGCGCCGCAAAGCCGCACTTTGATCGCCTTTTGGCCGCATTTAGTAGAGTTTTTCGAACAGCGACGTCTCTACAAAATTTAAACAAGTGTGCTCTTTCAGACGCACAAAACACACAAGTAAAGCGTCTATAGAGGGATTACAATCATCACAAGCTTTAAGAAAGCTTAAGAACCTCGGTCATTAATTATTATAAATGAATGGCTGTCCTCTATCTCCCGTACTAATGACAAAACTGAAAATGGGCGCTTTATTAGGAGTGACAATTGAGAAATACAGTAGGTGGTTACGGTACATTCACAGCTTCAACAAAAGAGAAAATAAATTATTTAGTAACTTTTCCCTACAAAATGCAACATGAGAGAGAAAATCCTTTCTCTGAGTGAAAAATAATAGCAAAGCATTTCCTGGAGCATCAAAAGAAGCTTCTTGACTGACAATAAAAAGGTTCCTTTGAGACAATGGCTAACTTCGTACATTTGGTTGCCCTAACGCTATTATTAGAACACAACTTGCTATTTTTATTATAAATTTGGCGCAGACAAGTATGATATAGGAAGATCTGATCCGTATTAGGGAGGCATTAGATGGCTACAGTCGAGGGGATGAGTGATTGATTTTCTGGCATTGCCGAGGCCTCGGGAGGAAGCAGAGGAAGCGACTGCTATGCATCAGCGTAGCGGGCAGGAAGCTCTGTCCACGACACCGAAACTGGGACTTTTGTGGTGGAGTGCAGGGACATCTTCGTAGGGAATAGACTGGGGAGAGGCGATAACTGCTTCTTGTACACTTGGCCACTGAGACTACAGCAAAAGAGTGCTGGGACAACTCTGGACGAAGTAGTTTAGGGAGATGCGAAAACTCATTCCAGTATGCTTGGTGACTAAGACTTGTGTGGTGGAGTGCAGGGACAAGTTTAGAGGGAAGATAATGTTGCGGAGAACGTGTCACAACATCTCACAAAATCGCTTTGTGGTGGCTGCGTCAATATTGAAGTCAATAATTATCAATAAAACCGTCTACGTATAACAAAATACTTGATAAATCATTCAATGGTTAACATACATAAGAGATATGAATGCTGCTGCCACTGCAATTCCTAAAATATAAAAATTATGCCGTCAACGTGTAGTAATATTTTTGCTGCTGTAATGGCTTATACTTCATTATTAATTCTGTTCATAACAATCTAACGATGCGTTGACTGTACAAGTATCACGAGTGAGGGCGGCATGTATTCTTAAACATAGATTTTGGAGTAAAATAATAAGGGAAAGAGCAAAAACTGCTTCAATTACATATGTTATAAATAATTTCTAGTAAATAATTAATATTGATACTGCCAGGGCGTACTTAACACATAGTTCTTTAGTAAAAGTTTTCTATAAGGAAGGAAAATCCGCTACATAGGACTACCATACTTTGTGTATTTCAAAAAATTTTATAGTTGTTAAAAAGCTAGGACGAAGCGAAAACTGTAGTACAGTTTAATTAGCCTCAAGTAATTTAGCAGTTAATAGCTAAGGATGCACTGAACATTAGTATGCAAGATATTTCGAAGAAAGTAAATTTTCAAGTAAAATCATGAATGAAGAAAAAAATTATTTTTATTCAAAGTACTTGGCCACAAGTAATTGCCTTAACTTACCCTGACGCGACGCAATTTCTTCGGAGATATCCGGCTATTCTTACGTAACAAGGTTGTATAGGAAAAGTATTAAGTTTTATTCCCTTTATTTTTTGGAAATAGATCTTTACCGTACAAACTTTGCGAAAATTATACGTGTGTTTTTTTTTTTTTTGCTAGTTAGTCTACTACGTTTGGTCATAGGAAGTTTACATGGCCTGCAGTAGCAGTAGATACTACTTTCTAAAATAAACTAGCATTTACGCAAGAATAATTTCCCATGGCCTTTCGTGAGGCTAATATATTCTATAGCAAACACAATATTCAGGCAACAGCAATTTTCCTTGGTCTACAATGACACAATTACTTTTTGATACCAGGGAAAAATTATTGTAATCAACCTAGACAACCACAATTATTTTCTATGTGACTTAATTAGTGATTTACTACCACTGGCATAGAGGGCGACCATTACTTTCCCGACAACCTAATCTCTTAGCGGCAAGAAACATATATTTTGTCCTACTACGTCGCAACTTTCTATTTTACTTAGCAATCCGTACAACATTCCTCCCTTCTTCCTTGCTCCTCCCCACCTACTCCCTCACCACCATCGCTATCGCCACTTTTATCAGGCCTATTTGTTATTGCCGTATCTGTGTCTGTCTGTCCGTCCGTTTGATGGATTGTTGCTCTTGGATGGAAACACGAGATCTATTGCAGGAGATGCTGGGAGCTGTGTCTTTGGGACACATTAGAAGTATCTGGGTGGGACACAGGATGGATCTTTGGGATACATCAAAATATTTCATGAGTCCGTAAGAAACGTTAATGTATTTTGGGGACACACACATACTGCATCACTAGAGGTTCACACGAACTTATTTAGGAGGTTGTGTGAGGGTTAAACTTAGCAATGAGAACAATGCATCACTGAGTGGCAAAGGGTGAGCCTTTGTATCTAATGTAACTCTGGTGATATCTGTGCTTCGTGAACTTACTCTAAGTTCCAATATGTACCTAATAAAGTGATATTTATTTATTATAGTATTTGGGACACCGTGTGAGTGTACGAGGTATTTGATGATCTTTGACACTAGGTAAATTTAAAATTTGCGTGAGATCTACATTCCAGATAGACCATAACTGTATAACATAAGCCATGGCCAGCGCTGCAGCAGGCGCAGAGCTGCATCGCACAGCTGCAGCTCATCTACGAACATAAGAAGCTGTAGGCATAAAAACTGGGCCGAAATGTAGCCACAAGTGGCATGTTGACAGACACATGGCACCGTATTGCCACAAGGGCTACAGTGGCGTTTTTATCATTGAGCATTTGGATTCTTTGTAATTTTCAAGGGCACATCTTTACTGGTTGGTTGGTGCTTGCGCACATTTTAGGCACTTAGAAAATGGTGTTATTCTCACGAAAGTTGAAGCTAATTCGAGCATGAAAGGAGTAAAAGACCCCGAGAAAAATTATAAAGTATGCTCTGATAGCCTACTCGCTATTCATCATCAGTCTTGTCAAATTTAATATCAAAGCAGCAGCTGCTAAAATTCACATAAATCCTTATTCGAAATTAAGCCAAGCTCAAATTTTCAATAGAATTTAAGTTGTAATTGTGCTAAAATACTTGATGAACAATGACGATGCAGACGATCATTTCTCATTTTAACGATACAAGATGCTCTTCTCTCAAAATGGAATATTTGCTTCGAACTAGAAGAATGTAAACTGCACTATATAAAGAGACATAATACACTAACAAGCATAAAAGTTTGCGTGTTTCTCTGACATTCAGTGAAATCAATTAGTAAATTGATATTCATGTAAAGTTATAGAATCTCGGTTGAAATAAAAACGACACCGATTCAAGCGCTGTTAAAGGCAGGCAGACAATGTTATCAACTGTATATTTCCAACAGGACACCAGGAACTGAATGCAAGATTCAATTTGATTTAACACTTGTAGATCTCTGAAATAAAACACAATACAGAAAATACACATCTGCATGCAACACACATACAGCACACCAGAATATAGACTTCCATGCTCTACAACAAACACTCTTAGTACAAACTCACATACAGTCCCACGTAAATAAATCATCAAACATAGGTGATGAAGAGCAAAAGAAACAAATAGCAATCAATCACTGCAATACAGTTTCACTTTTCACCAAAGACAGAAATTTTTTTGAGAAACTTACATGCAATCTAAGCTTGATCTGTTTCAATAATATTACTGTACTACAAATATTGGGAGCAACCAGCATTAGACCACTTCGCGAAGTTTCACTTGGACGACCGGAGTCGCGGACGTAGCGTCCGCAAAGGCCAAAATCTGCGGATGAGCTAAGCACATCCATAAATCTCAGCGCTGCTCCGCCCTTCCATTTGCCCGAGACAACACTGCGCTGTGAGGTCGCTAAATGCAACATAAATAAAGCCAACTTTATTCTATCTCCCGTATGCTTATTTAGACTAGGACCTTACGCTCGGCAATAAAATTTTCTGTTAACTTGAGCCAATTTTATTCTTTTTCTTCTACGCATGTTTAGACTACGACTCGGAGTTATGTCTGGCCAGCAAGATATTTTGTTAATGCAACCAGCTTTATTCTTTATTCATGTGTTTAGTTCCACTAAGACTCTAAGTTAAGTTCAGAAATAAAGTTTTGCTCAATAAAGTAAATCGGTTATTACCTTCAAATAGAGCAAAAGTTATTGTGCCTCTCAATTATCTGTTTATTTCGACTAGGGCGTAAAACCGAGTTCAGCGAACTGCATTTTCTTAAATAAAAGAGTACCGAACAAATTTCAAGCTTTTCCACAGATATAATTATCTCCCACATTTAGTTTATTCACTTACGGCTGCAGTATAACCAAATCCACTTCAGTTTCGTACGCATGATCCAAGAACGTTACTGGAGTAACTTAAATCTTCGGCTCAGTTCCCGTAGACTACACAGTGAGTTTGGCAACCACTACGTGTATTTTTTCCATATTTGTTCACCATTATGGTTTGAAGCTTGCACTGTGATTCAACTGTTAAGATTAGAAATGTAGCTCAATGTCAGAAACACCGATTTGCTATTAGAAATGCACTGCTTGTTGAACAACTATGCACTTCAAAACAACAAAAATCGGTGATGCAAGGTCGATTTTCCCCCGAAATTTCCTATTCAGCATCTAATTTTAAAATTGTCTAGATTTTTAGAATCGTTTTCATTCAACCTCTGGGATGAAACAAGAAACTAAGAAAGAAAAAGTATTATTATTATATCATGGTAGCACGATACAACAGCGAATCAAAGAAACATTACAAGGTAAAAACTTATATGGAAATAAATTAGGTGTAACCTCCATCGCCATTAATACAAATTTATTTGAATAGGGCGAAGTACTCAAGTAGAACCGGTAAAAGTTCCACAAGTGCACGTTAAATTAGTAGGATATCTTAGCTAAGTCAATAATACAATACGATGGCACGAAAAACGATAATGTGATAGTTTGCAGCTCTGTAGTTACCTCAAACTGAATTACACTTTAAGACAGATGAAAGCGGTGAAGATAGGTTAGGTTAGGTTATGGTTCACAGTCACAAATAAAGTGACACTTAAAACGTAACCACAGATGGAAATTCAGATGCAATTATTCGATCCAAGTCCCGTTAAAATGGCAGAAGCATAACAGCAGAATGTGAAAGGTTGTTCGACGAATAAAAAAAAAGTTTTCTAGAAACCAGAAGGACAGCTACTCGCTATACAAGTTAAGGCAATGCAGAGAACGCGGTGGTTAGAGAAAATAACGAGAGAAACCGTCAGAAGTTAGCATTGGTGGCGGAGGTGACAGTTTCCATAGCACCCAAGGGACACATTGTCCATGGGTCGGGTGAGGTGACCAGTGTGGGTGACAGGGCGGGTGTTGGCACGGAAACCGACCGGGTGAGCGATGGCAATGGGAAACATACTGACCTCAAGGCATATGAAGCGTACTAAAGTATCAAAACGGGGCCTGATATCAAGAATCAACAAGTTTACCAATTTTTGCCAATATTTTCGACTGCCAGATTTATAAAAAAAAATGAAAATTCCATCGTGAAAGAACGTAATATTGTAGACTATGCAATTTCGAAGCATTCTGCAGTAAGACTAATACAACTTATAGATATGGTAGCCGTTTTGATTAGTCGAAAATATAAACATAAAAGAATATAAAATAGCATAAGACTTTTGAAACACGAGTATATCTCAGATCTAATTGGTATTAAAGCTGCGTTGTCGCTGGTGGAAAACATATACATAAAACAAATGTAAGGTAAAAGAATAATGTTGTACATGTGTCATTCTTGTTACACTTTCACTATATTAAAAGTAAGACAATCGCCTTCCTAAATTCAGGCGCTAATCAAAAATAAACGAAACAAAAGCATAATAAGTCGTTCATTCGAGACAAAATAATGTTATTAACGATAAAAAATCTATCTAATCTAATACTAAGAATAGCCTTCGTGTGTTTATATATTTATATGTTTGGTGTCACGCTCTTAACGAAATAGATAGGCGGAAATTAGCCCAGGTTGGAGGCTCTGGTGCTCCTCTCAAGCTCCATTG
>LQNS02278097.1:20543739-20565090 GCA_001587735.2 Parhyale hawaiensis
AAGATCACAAGACACAAGCAAGACACAAGCAAGATCACAAGCAAGATCACAAGCAAGACACAAGCAAGACACAAGCAAGACCGGTTCACAGACTTTTAGTATAATATAGATAGATAGATAGATACGATTTGCAGTCGTTTACATTTTGTTCACAGTAATATTTTCAAAACACGAAATAAATTGCAGTTGTTTTCATTGTGTTTACAGTCACATTTTCACAACACGAAACCAATTACAGTTGCTCTCATTGTGCTAACAGCAATAATTTTATTACACAAAACTGATTGCAGTGGTTTACATTCGTTAAGAACAATATATTACACCGCTAAACAGGTTACGATTATTTGCAAATGTCGTAGAAGCGATAAAAATTTTCGGGACACATAACATACGGCTATGGTTTCTTTTGCCAGCTATAAACATTTTCTACTAATCAAGTTTTGCATGTCCACACATTTTTCTAAATAACAACGACTTTCAACAACATACTTCGATACTTCCTATCACGGATGACAAGAGTTAGAGTATGTACTGTAATCGCTGCCTAATTCATACAACAGATACCGAGTTTGTATGCCGTTTAAACACGTATGTAGACACTGACTAAACGAAAAAAAAAACTTACAGCGCAAACAAGAAATTCATTGCATAATACAGTTCAGTTTTGTCGATTCCTTGATTGATTGCCATGATTACCTGCCTGTCTCTTCGTCAAACCCTAAGTGAAGGATTAGTTAGGAGAAAATTTATTGGCTGAAAGACAAGAAGGCCGTTGTCATGTCAAATTTTTCAAATCAAAGAAGTAGAGACTATACTAAAGAACCTCTAGGTGGCAACATAGATGTTATAGGTTGTGCTTCCGCTGAGTATATTTTTCTGCCAACTTCATGATGCGCAAATTGAACACATCAACAAAGGAAAATTGAGAAAATATTTATATTCCTCGAGAACAGAGAGACTCATGAAAACGATTGAAGAGAACGGGGCTTCGTTGATGCAGTAATTGCTTTCTACCTGATGCGGGCGCGGGCCACTATGTAGTTGATGCAAAACTGAGCGAACGGATATTGCAGTTAAGTTCATTTAATGTCACAGATATCACGATTTTTTGGTAAACTACTGCTGTTGCATTTATTTTAGGAGAATCTGAGCTTTTAATATGAGTATTGGGTGTTTTCTATGTCGAACAGCATTATCGTATTGAAATAAATAGCATCAGTCTGTGCCTAGATGCAGCACATAACAATGAAAAATATACAAAAGAATCAAGCATTTCTTCACGTGCTACGAAGGCAGTTGCGTACACAGTGAGCTCGCAGTCTTATCAGAAACGATCCAAAAGTTGGGCCCATTTGAAGGAAGATCAATGGCTCGGTTGATCTGCGAAATTGGATGGAGCTGAGAATGAAGTTATAGAGACTTGCTAGCATGGAGAAACAGTGAGAACGATGCGTCAACGCTCAATTCAACTGAAAAAAATATATACCTAGAGCAAGTACAGAAGTTAACCCTGTTCGCACCTGACTGTAATTTTGCTGCAAGGGTTCTTTGCCTTATTATATTCCTATGGGGAATGAAAGCCTTTGTAGCGAGGTAGCTGAGTTTGATACTGATAGGGTTAGAAGGAAATTAAATAGACTTTGTAGATCTTCTACCGAGGCAACAGCAAGGATGACTTGTCTTCAGTTCTTAAGTAGACAGAGCAAAGTTTGAAAGGATAGAGAATTGAGGGCATGGAAGAAGAATACTGATGATCATGTTGCAGCTCTAAGTCTATGTAAGCAAAGAAAATAAAGTGGATTACCCAGTTTCGCGATGGAAAAAAGAACCTGAACTAATGTATTATTTATTATATAGAGCCGGAGCGTTAGCCCCGGCTGCTCTCTGGGACTGGGCCCGTAGCCCAGCTATCTAATCTGAAGGTAAAAGTAGGAAGTTGCTAAGTCGGCGATGGAAATGGCTAGGCTCGTTTGACGCTGAGAACTCTGCCTGACGTAGAGATGATTTTACTCGAACTTGTCGGATTGGGAAAACTGGTGAGAATGATGCAGAAACTCTGAATTCAGTATAAAATGTATCTACAGGGCCAAGAACGAATCGACCTGATGGATAAAATGACAGAATTAGTGCGAGGATTGCTTAAAAAAGATCTCTCTATGAAATCATCAATAATAGTACTTTTAGAAAATAATATATATATATATATATATATTAGCAATATAGACTCGTGGCCCACGCATCCGAGAGATAATATTGCCGATTCTGATTGGATTAACTTGCCGAAACACCAAGCTTACCTCCAAATTTCTCAGCGCAGGTACGTGTGGCGTGTATGGGGAAGTTGCTCGGAATTTGTAACTTTTAGGATTAAGCTACGACAAGTTGCCAAACATAGAAACAAAGTTAACTAATCCGGGTCAGGCGTACGTTTTGTGGTAGAAACATCCGTTACGACTTCAAGAGAAAGTAGTTATGCTTTTTGACGTCAGTTTTGTAATTGCATCGAAGTAGTGACAGGCCAAAAAGGGAAATAGAGCCTGAAGTAACACTGAATAGCCCAAACTCTAAGAGCAAAATTGATCAGTATCCATCCTGCCGACTGCGACCTCCACAGGAGGTCTTCCCAAATGCTAAAAAGGCATTAGTGGGAAAATTGCGACTTCCTTTTTTCTCGTGTATCTCGTGTGCATAGACCTTAAGGCGGCTTCAGCAAGCTGGACAAGCCTTTGGACTTCTTAGCGGAACATCCCTAATAAAAAGATAAATAGCGAAGATGTGAGAGAAAATCATTAAAATATTCACTATTCCCTAAACGTTTCACCCCGAAAAAATTAGCTGAGTTACATACGATGCTTTTCATAAAAGTTAACTAGTTTATAGACATTTCAGACGGTCTTCTTTCAACAGGAAAAACTTACGAAATAACGTATAAAATATTCAATGTCATCGTCAGTACCAGTACGTATAGACCGAAATATACATTTGGGGAGTACAGAATAAGTTTTCAGAAACTTTCACTCACCCACGAATTTTTTAGCCACGTTAAACTAAGTTTAAAAAATGAGAATCTCGCACGTCTTCTAAAGACCCGAGCAGTGACATTTCTACTCGGTAGCCATAAATAAAGTAGACGGTGTGCGGTAGACTCTGCAACAATAGAATCCTGCAGTTAATCTTCCACAGAAGCTCGCCTGACATGGAGCCCGGACTTGATTTCTTTGCTCCATAGCATTCCAGATTTAGAATAAGCATTAAAATTTTGGTTCGATTTCCATGGACTGATATTTTGGTTTTCAACTTTGGAAAATAGCTCCTTACAAGTTATTAAGATGACTGTTGTACTGTGGGTAGTCCTCACACAGACAATAAAGCTACGCGATTTTTGGGCATACGACCAACATTTAATTCCAGTAAACGATCATACTCGATAACAATGCGTACATACTTGCAACACTTGTAAACTTACCTACAGCAACCTGCTGTAGCCTCACATGGATTCAATTTTCACCCAAAAGAGGTTACCTTCACCATATTTTCAAGGCACTGAAAGGAGACCCAGAGTCACTGAGCAGAAAAAGAACAAGGCTAGGGAGGTGTATAAAACTATTGAAATGTGTTTCTTATTGTCAGCCTGAAGCCGTACGCACACGAGCGACATCTTCGCTGATTTCAGACAGACAAAATTGGCGAATTGTCAAGTTTGGCTCGACATTTAAATGCACACGTAGTGGCAAAGACGTTTTTGCAGGGACAGAATCCAAGGGTAAAATTTTGAGAAGTTGCATGGAGAAGACATCGAACATTGGTTAAATTTATTTTATTGCTTCTTTATAAGCTCGTATTTTGTTAGTCAACGTTTACTGTTTAATAAAGAAAAACTAGTTGAGCTGAAAATGTTGTACTTTGATTCGACAAGGAAGCGCATTGCTGCGTGTTGAGTTCAATTTTATCGGTTTATCAGGCTCTGAATCTTTTGAAAATAGTCTGCTTCTATCAAAATAAAGCTATGAAAGTATGGGATACGAATGTGACCTCAAACCGACGCGAAATATAAGCGAAAATATAAAGAAACGAGATATCTAAACGCGCTGTGTCATTCATTGGAATGAAGATCGCTCTATACGCGTGATCAGCAACCGGCAAACTTGACGCACAGCTTGTGTTCATTTTCGTGACTGAACGCGTTACAATGAGGGAAGTGTGAACTGGCCCTTAGATTCTTAACAAATTTTTCAGACGTGAGGTTTCTGCGGCTATCATCGTTGTAAGAGAAATGTGTCTTTTTCATACTGCATATTGACATTCCAGTTACAATCGCCACCATTGACGTAAAGTTTTAAGAAAAACGGAGGCGCTACATACCATAGTAGTCAACAGATAATAGGAAAAACTGAACTGTAAGTTGCTTTGAGTTGCTCCAAAACTACGAAAAAGATTCACCTAGACGCATCTTGCTGAACTCGCTCTTCAGGCAACTTTTTCGCCTAGTCTGGAGCAGAATTTGTGGGCGGAATGCAACTCTCGGCAACTTTGCTTCTCGTCTGCATTGTGCATCATAATCCTTCATTTTTGTTTTTTTTTTTTAGACTCGATCAAAGACTTTTTACGACGAGATGCGATACACAGCATGAGAACCGAAACTGAGAAACATTTCACCGTCTTAAAACCTAACGATTCTGTAACCGGTACTTCAGCATTATAAAGATACGTCGCTGGTATATTAAATTCACTCGATATGTAGAGACTATTCGAAACTGCATAATTACATAATGGCACTTTCTTTAGAGTAAATTGTAGTAAAATTTCTACCTTTTTTCCCTGTGTAACAACGGGCCAGCCGAAGCCGCGCTTGCGTCAAAGTAATCACAGCGCTTGCAGCAGCGTTTCGCCGTTTAGGCATGCCAGGATGGTGGGCTCATGGCACCAATAGATAGCGAATTATTTATTAGATATAGAAAACAGAATGTCTTAGCATCGCTGAGTACGAGAAGCTCATACAGACGCCAGCATTAGAAAGTTTCAAAATATTTTAGCTGTGAATATATCGCATCATCAAATTATTGCGCGGATAGTAGACACTACATTCACCACAAACTACTAGAATATACGCTGTAGTAGCGTTCATTAACAATACGAAATTCGTGGAGCACTACAGTGCTGAACAAGCTCATGCATAATAATGTAGGACTCTGAGAAATCATTATCATTATTATTATTATTAGTAGTAGTAGTATTGTATTCCTGGGATTACCACGGCACCCACGCCATACGACGTAATCCAAGCCGTGAGACTCAGTTTATTATGTCGCATCATTAAGAATGTTTTATCTCAGCATTCCTCCCGGAAGTATCAGTTGGCCAAGTGCACTACTACTGATGGGAAAAAAGCATAAAGAATATAAAAAGACACGAGAGAGAGAGTATAGAAGTGCCCCGTGGACACTTCTAGGTCGGCTATCTCGATCGACTGCCCACCTCATGGAACAGAAGGGGAAATATAGAGAACCTACCTAACTTTACAAAACAAACCTTCTCATCAAGAGCTGCATCCAGCTGCAACATCCCCTGCAGAGAAGGCACTAGGGGACTCTGAGAAATTCCTTTTTTTCATTATGTAACGAACCGTTCACTCAAAAAAAATAAATAAACAAAATTTCTTTAAAATTTTTTTTCCACGATGTAAAACCTGTCTGGAGCTGTGTACCTCAGAACCGTTATTAAAAAGCTGTTAAAAAATGTCGATATTTGTCTGATGTGCAACTATGATACATGCAGAGGAATCTCTTGAAAGTTTGTCCATTATGTACAGAGCTGCTAAAACCCATCAAACACTACTTGACAGCTATCCAAAACCATCTAAGGCCACCCTGGTAGCCCCAAATACCGTTGATTTTTGATGGGGAAAGCGGAATGCCGCAGAATTTTATCGACAGTCTGTTCACTTAGTGCAGAGCGGTTTAACCGCATCAAAAACTATTAGGTGCCTATTCAATATCATCTGAAGCCACCGTGATAGACCCTTATACCTATGATTTTTCGATAGAAAAAGCTGAATGTCGAAGAATCTTCTCGACAGCCTGTCCACAAGGTGCTGAGTTGTCTGCAGTTGGATGCCGCAGCGGTCCGCCGGCAGCCGTCGGGTCACCTGCCACCAGCGACTTTAATAGCAGATACCGCCACGTGCCGAGCTCTGGATCCAGATTTAGATTAACTGCTCAGATGTTCGCTCTTTTCCCAGTCTCGTTGAATGGTTTGGACGTCCTTTGGTTCGTAATGGTACGGTTGCTGTGGCGCAGTAACCCATTAGATGAACAACGAATTAGCTAACCCTTTCTTGATAAAAGTTCTTGCAAGAGTCTTTTCGAAAGGTATGCCCTTTCCCCGCTTGCCTTTGGCGGGCAACAATAATTCCGGGACCACATGATGCATTCTCACGCACAACTTGACGCGAAGATGTGCAGCTCTCGCACGTCGTTTCGATTCATATTTAAAGTCGGTAGCACATATACGACGAAAGTACGGCTATTTTTATAATTTGAGTGACTTTAGCCTCAGCTTCCACAGCAGAGAGGATATTTCGTAGAAGAATAATGAAGGGACATACAGCAAGTCGATTAAAACCTGATGCAAGAGGCTGTTTCTCACAAGATCACCGCGCATGGGAAACAACAGAAGCAGAGGTAAGTAGTATCAGAAGCTGCATGAAAGAAGAAGGAAAGACGTCCTGAAGGCCTAGGTAAGGCTAACATGACCTGCAGGGTCTCTCCCACTGGTGTCGCTGCTCTTCATAACATAGGCTGGGCTAACCTAACTACTCTAACCGTATGACCCAACCCGCGCCTCCTGAGGGGACGATAGAATGATGGGTGTGCAAGCTGTACATTCTCGCATCAACTTGTGCGCGCAAATGCATTGAGAATTGAGAAATTTGAAGTTATGAAATACGTTTGAAGAAGTACAGAAATTAGCTCGGTACAGATTATACCAATGCGACAAGGAGAACACATGGCACAAATAAAATTATTTTTTAAAACGAAGCGATTGGGGAAAAACCTAATTGCATATGTGTAGTGTGGTGTTCGTAGCGTGGGCATCGATATTTACCTATGTTTATTCGGGTATTCATTGTTCAAGTAACCTAACCGTAAAGAAATTTCAAAATTTAACATTTATCCCGCTGATGGCATCACCATGGAGATGCTATTATCCCTTTTTTCTAAACTGTTATTATTATTAGATTTTTGTAAAAGATAGTCTTTTCGCATAATAATCTGAAATTCTAACGAAATTTCTGCCGTAGTAAGTTAAAAGTGAGTCGAGTAAGTTTTATCTTTTTTCGAATGCCATTTAATTCGCGAGTTGTTCATGCTGAAACATGAGCTATAACGATATACATCTGTGGGTGTAAGTTGGTGACAAGATTCAAAACACGTATAATTTTAAGGGTAGCGTTGTAGCGTTTGATAACTACAATGTAAAGGTTGTTAGAAGTAGAACTCGCGGAAGGACAAGTATTATAGCTTTGAAAACGGGTACTGCCACTTGATCAAGGACAACAAAAAATAAGCGCAAAAAAAAAAAATCCCAACTCAATTAGTCCTTTCAAAAGCAGACTACACTGCTTTTCTCCAGAGTAGCAGTACAAGTGTGGGCTGGGAAAACGCCATCAGCGCAGGGCCAGCATATAAATTTGTGGGCATATAATGCAGTTGGGTGACAAGTTTCTAGCTACAGCAATGTTCATGCATGTTCCACTGAAATAAAATACCTACATACATTGTACGGTAGTCAATACCTGACTATGCACAGAACGCATAAGCAAGCTCGGTGGGCAATACATCTGGTAGATAAAGGGTCCCAGATAGGATTGAGGTGGTGCATTAAGAGAGGAAAAGGAGTACCGCACATGAAATTACTGAAGGGTCGCGAAAAGCTGGGAACCCATCCATGGAAGATGGAAAATGGGAGCAGATAATGTAGAGAGATGAGGAAAAAAGAGAAAAAAAAGTGAGAAAAAGAAATAAAGTGTAAACGAAAGAAATTCGAATATCTTCCGAAGGCTCAACTGGCACATAACTTATGGGTACCCTCTGGAACTGCCAGTACCCCATAATGAAAGATGGGGTGAACCTAACTAACCTTACCTTATAGCCTACAGCCTACCGTATGCGCCCTGACGAGGAAACTATACAAAAATACAGATAATTTTAATTCTCAGCGAGAAAATGTTTTTTTTTATTTTATTTTATCAGACGCAACTACTCCTCGAATTGTACAAAAACTATACAGAAATACCGATAATTTTCAGTCTCGGCGAGAAAATTAAAAATTTTTTAGGGCTTATCAGACGCAACTACTCTTCGAACTTTCAAGCATTTTCAGACCACGCGATAAAATAAATGTTACGCACGAATATTTTTGTAATTTCAAGAGCCACAAATAGTAACAATATTGCAGGTGTTAAATATTGCTGATGTTATTACATGTATTAAAAATACCTTCACTGGGCGTCAACAGTCATTTGTAAACACAAATAAAGCATTAGAACTAAAACTAACACGCCCAAAACGCTACCAAGAAGTAACATATCATAAGCCACTGGTGGCTGACTTCCCTAATCAATGTGTAAACTTACATTTCTCGTCAAAATAGCTATGTATATATATTAATGAAAATGGACAGCATATACGGCAATGTGTGAAATGTCTGCAGCCCCACTCGAAATAGAATTTTGCCACCGAAGTCAAAAAGCTAAAAGATATTAAATGGGCGCACAGAAAACCTGGTAGCGACCAAACGAACGACTCGCTCTTCTCTTTGTGTAAATTTAATAACCCAAATTTCATTTATCCTAACCACTTAAAAAATTTCAATCATAATGGATTAGAGTTTCCATGCAGCTTTCAACACCCTGCGTTTAAGAGGACAGTTTCAGTTTTTGTATTAATTCCCTATGTCGTTTTCCATTCATTTTAAAATCTATGTAGGCCTAGTTTAGTCCATCACTCAACCTCCTGCGACAGAGTGAACTTAAGGCGGGGTTCACATGATGGCCAAATTACCGCGTTCTCGCAGTTCAGCATCGGAATAAAATATGTTGTGCCCTTGTAGAAACTGTAGGAACTGTGTGTCAATCGAAATATTGCTTAAAATTTTGGCGAAGTGAATTGATTTCGGAAGTCAAATTGAGGAAATGTATTCAAATTTGCGGGTGAATTAGAATACACAAAGCTGTACGTTTTTCTACTGTTTGCACAGATACAGAAACACATTTGAAAACTTGTTAGAGAAATTTCAAATCTCGTTCATTCGATTGTCAGGTGAACCCTCTCCAAGTGAACGAAACAAACTGGACCGCCGTCCAATGCACAAGCACAGATTTAAATAGTCTTTAATTAACCAGACGGTAATTTTTCAGTAATTCTAATTTGCGATGATCGATCCTACGCTAGCTGCTCATCAACTGCAGACTGGAATAGGCGACGCTGGCCAGGATTCTTCAACTTGATAACGAATTACAAGTATGGTATACTGTCAGTTACACTGGATATAAACAGTGAAATCACTTGCTGGAAACTGTCATATCCTGGGTGCCCCCAGGAAGAACCTATCCCAAGAGTCTTAAAGTATCTTAGAACATCGTATCAAATGGTAAAGAGAAAAATATAGTCAAAGTATATTAGTTAGCCAGCTCCATTTGCCGTTAGGTTGATGCTACTGCCCTAGCATTAAAACACCTGATAAATGCCACCAAGTAAATTAACCAATGAATATGACATTTAATGACAGTTGATATCATCTACAACATTGTTAAAGATTTCGTCACCAGCAACAGCTGGACACACACACTGAATGTTCTTGTTACAAGTCACCTCATTTAAGGGCTCTCATTTTTATTTAGTTTTAATATCTTTAGTTTAAGTTACCCAATGTGTGCACTTTTGGTTCAAGAGTACATATTGATCACCTTGGATTTGTACATTTTGAATCTTTAATTGCACGAGATGAGATGGCCTGTGCCACCTATTGCCTAATAATTGCTAACATCGCTGTCAAGGTAGTTTGGGAGTTGGTGTTAATAGATAAATAATAGAATATAGTCAACCAAGCTTTACTCTCAAAAAAGTGCGACAATCCAATATCTCTCGGAAGTTTTTTTTTTATAACATAAAAGAATGCATAAGACTCACTAGCTTCTCCACAATGAATTTACCAATAACTCTATGTATCACTGACTGTAGCTATCACAAAATTAACACATTTGCCACAAACTAAGGGTACCTTCGACTGGACAGTCAATGTCGATCTAGGCCGAACCCACACTTTTCCTGATATGCAGACAAGAACTCCAGTTTTGTTGCTTTGAAACGTGGTACAGGTGCTATAAGCAGATCGATTACGTTGGGCCGACTGAAATTTCAATTTTACGAAGACTAACTTCACAGAATTCTCACAGGTAGGTAATTGATTAAAAGCCAATATCTGCAGCTTAAATCGAGTCGAAACCAGGGTACTGTCTGAAGAACCGGACCAGTCAGGCCTCAGAGGCCTAATTTCCCTGCCAAGTCACAGGCGCCCTAAGCCTCGGTATTAGGCAAAGTCCTCATAGTAAATAGGTTTGTGACTTGCGCTTCATTCTATGAAATAGGGAATTATCAATCATTCCTCAATTTCAAAACATTAAGCCTTCTTCATTCCTTAATGTTTTTTCACGGCAGAAGCCTATTCACACATCGGCTCTGCAATGGTTGGTGACTAGTAGAGACTAAGCTCTATGGAACAAGGAAATAATAATCTCTTTTCACGTCATGCATTGGCTCCCAGCAGACACGGAAATACAAGGCGCCTCGGTGGCTTTTCTAGTTAAATCAATTGTGAAAAATGTATAGCGCAGCTATTCATGGGAAATACAGCGCTACACTTAAGGGTTGTCAGGAATCCTAGGGATTAGAAAATGGTTTTACAGCACAGCGGTACATTTCAGCAATCATACAATTATTCTTGCTTTGCGTGATTTTGTCTCCACACTTGGTAGCAAGAAATTTTCAGAACTTCTCGGTAAGTCTTCAGCGGCGCTACCATGCTTAGACTTCGAACACAGAAGTCCACGGCAGCTTGAAAGTCAAAACCTACTTTCAATAATATGACGAAAATTTGTTTTCAATATATTTAATAGTTTCTGAACGTCCACGTAAATGCCTAATTAAGGCTACCACTTACTAACAAATAGTTTCTATACACGGAAATACATCTCGGCTTATAGCTCAAAACGCACTTTTACTTAGGTTTCGCAATTTTGTTTCCATACGATGCAACAGTTTCTGAAAATTCACGTAAATTCCTCAATATCACTGCCTCGCAAATAGTTTTCGTGCACGGAAGTACATCGCAGCTTATCGGTCAGGTGGCCAAAAAAGCCGCTGGAAGTTTTCACCACTTCTTATGGCACAGCTGAGGCGCGCAAGAAAGAACGGAGCGTCTCCGCACAATCGTGTAGGGGCCGCGCGGCTCTCCGCGACTCGGCCACGTTTTTGCCCGCCGGGTGTCGACTACGCGCCGCAAACGTGCGTCCATCAGCACCGCCCGTGCAGGAGTGAGCTCTTGTGTTCCGTTTGTCCCCCGTCCGTGGTCCCCCTTCCTCTTTGGAGCGAACCCCCGCCCACCTCGGAACACGGTCCCCTTCCACAAAGCTATGGGGTCCTCCTTCTGTGCTGTCTGCGAGCTTTGGTTTCCCATTTAGATTTCCAGGCATTCGCAGCAGGGCTCTTTTGTTTTTCTTTTGCCCTCTGGGATATCCTTCTTGCTGTTTTGGTTTCATCGACTCTTTTGTGTTTTTTTCGGAGCCTGTATCATTCTTTGGAGCTGGAGGTTCCCCACCATCTTTTAGAGCACACATTGCTTGGGCCTCTTTTCTCCTATTTAGTCTCTTCTGTAGCTATTCTCCAGTTTTCTCTTTAGAGAAACCATTATTCAATTTTTTCGAAATTTATATAAAACTTTTGCGCTCTAATTCGGTCTCAGGCACTTTCTGAAGCATGCAAACTATGGTCCTTCTGCTTCTCTTGTTACCTCTAGAGCACCCACTGTGAGGTAGATTCTTCTGAATTTCTACATCCGCTGTTCCCTGATTTGGTTTCATTTTCACTTACGACAACGACAAATTACTACCAAAGGCGAGGTGCTTGAAGCCCGCTACACACCAGAGGCTAAAAGGTGAATATTTCATGATATGCAACAAAAGTTTTCAAGACCTTGACTGGAACCTAAAAACGTTTCAACATCGCTTTGAAATATACGCCACTGCGAAACGTAATATTATTTGAATCTGTGCAGCTAGCACTTGCTACGGTGGAAGAACTGCGATGACAACTGAAGTTCTTTTTTTTAACAGGAGATTTGCTATTCTTATTTATGAACTGGATGATGCTTTCTGACATTACAGCAAAGAATTATCGGCAGCAGTCATCTGGTCCTTGAAAGAATTGGAATTACCCTGGCATAGAACAGCGCAGCAGTAACACCCCTGCTTTACTATACTCTCCATTTTATGAAGGAAGTTTGGGCATGGTGAAATTCCTCTATAGCGTTGCCAATTCTACGGGTATTTCTGAGATTTCTCTATATGCAGGTAGTGGGTGGGGCGAAGATATGGGCCGAACAAAATCTCAGAATTGCCCATAGAATTGGCAACGCTGTAGAGGAATTTGACCACGCCCAAGCTGCTTTGACAAAATGGATAGAGTGTAGCCATGAGCCACAACTTCGCTTTGATTAGTCCGCTGCATCATAGTTTGAGTGTTTCTTGCCACCTTCGATCTTCTTGGAATATACTCGCTGGCCATAGTCTTTCCTTGAACGTCTGGTGTTATCGGTAGAGCTGATCCTGGCTGTTTGATGGTACTGTGGTCCCGGCCTTGCGGCCTATTGAAGGTTAGCGGCCTACGGCCTTGAAGCTCTTTTTCAATCTAAAACCATTACGGTCATAGCATTTGAAGCTTTGCAGCTATTTCAAATAAGAAAATATTTTGTTTAGTTCTTCTAAAGCGGCTGTTTAACCCCAAAATTAAATCAAATTTATTGAAATATTCAGTTTATGGCATGAAATTAAATACCAAACCTAACGACTTATGTGTCCCCTTAAAGCTCTCCAATTTCACCAGGTCATTCCCCCTGGACCGAATGAGATTCTTACTTCTGTTAGATGCGGTGTCCCACCGTCTTGGGCCCGGGCACCGTTCGACCGCTAAGTAATGAGATACATGTTGCCTCGCATGAATAGATGCATTATGTAATTTAGTTAAAATCCGAACCTCCTAAACCAGGGACATTGGCAATCAATGCGAAGATTGCTAGAAAATTGCATGATGCAAACATAACAAGTACAGCTAGAGTGATACATACATGAATGGTCCGTAATCTGAGAAGCAAAACACTGAGTGCTGTGTTCACAATGGTACGAATCGAATTTGAATAATTCACCAAGCATATAAAATCTTCTATATAAGAAGTATTGATTCCATAAACATGGCCTGCTTTTTTACACTTCGTGGTTTCATTTTACCGGGAATAGACGTCTAAACTTGCCCCAGATTCGTGGGCAATAAGTCAAGTTTCTTTGCAAATGAAAATTATTTTGCTGATACGCCGTTTTCAAACGGAGGTCGTAAACCATCTGTTGTGACCCCCCGAATATTTTTGAACTCAAGCCGCTAAGTCTCGTGTACGGTGTACGGTAGCAAATGTGTACTATTTTTCACGTTGCCAGTTTTTATTACCTCCGCCGAGGAGGTTATGTTTTTGTCGAGTTTGTCTATCTGTCTGTCTTCATGTCTGTCACCAAAATAACTTAAAAGTTATGCACGGATCTTTACAAAATTTACAAGAATTATTAGGTATGTTAGAACAAACAGATGATCAACTTGTGGTGAATATCCGTTCAACAGTTTGACTCTTTGTTTGTCTGCCTTTTTTCTCTTTGTACCATAACTCAAAAATTGAACAGATTTTTTTTATGAATTTACATCAGTTGTTAGGACTATTACGAAGCAAAAAATGACCAAATTTTTGTGATGATTTGATAGTCCGTTTGTTTCTCTCTATGTTTGATTCTTTGTTTGCTAGTATCTTACCCCAAAAAAGTTGTAAACGGATCTTTATGAATTTTTATATGACTTGTTATAAGTGTAAAAAGATATGTATGATCAAATTTTGGCGATGATCGGTTCGTCTGCTTGTTTGACTGTTAGTCAAAATATTTATCAGAAGAATAACTCAAAAAATTATGAACGAATCTTAATAAAATTTTCTAGGAATAGTTAGAAATGTTAAAAGACACAGATCATCAAATATGTAGTTGGTAATCCGTTTGTGCGTTTGTCAGAACGTAACTGAAAAATTTACTGACGGATATTCAATGAAATTACAGAAGCTTTTATTTCTAGTCAAAAAAATGACTACATTTTGGTGCTGATAAAATAATCATGGTTTCAGAACCAATAAGAATTTTTCGTTGACGTTCTCTTGCTTGGCGAAGTTTTGCGCTCTCAGAGTGCTTTAGTATTCGCGATACACCAAAAATTGACCGCCCTATCTATTTTTTAAATGACCGTTATTAATGTCTGGAATGGGCTATTCAATTTTGCTGGAGAATATAGGAATAAAGTTCGGATCAAGTTAAAGTTTACTGGGTTAATTATCTCTTTCAAAGTGGGTGAACACGCCTATGCTGTCGAGTAATCCAGGGCTCTCTTTCTGCATGGACTTCATTACTTTCATAAAATGAGTAGGTCCGTCCAAAGCGGATTGGGAGATGTCTCTGGAAGTTAGAATTGAAGTGCGTGTCATTGAAATAAAATCTCATCAACTGTGGTTATTAATTAACTTAGCTATGACTTTGATTTTTGAGAGACTAGTACTTCTTTCGAAAAGCTAGGATTAGCGGAGTCGTAGCTCTGCTATCGTCAGCGAAGTAAAGCCCCGTTTATAACGATACACGGCTGTACTCTTTAGGATTCTCCCCGAGTTCATAGGATTTCACTCGTAACTATGGAATTTCAAGGCTTGCTATTTTATTATACTCGCCTTCTACAGTTGGTTGACTTCCTCGTCAGAGGACAAATTGTTGTCCTCACATGGACTCCTGGATTCTTAGAAAAGGGTGAAAGTCACAGAAATTGAGATTTGGTGAGCTTGGTGGGTGAAGCTGTGTCTCCCAGTTCCAGGATTCAGTCGTTTCCAGAACCTCGTTGTCCCGTAGGAGGATCAGCGGGATTACGAGCTCCGGAGCGGCGCAGGTGCAGACGTTTGTCTCAGACACCGAACAGATCGAACTCTTGCAAAGCTCACTGCATCAATAGCTGGCTTTCTACAGGTGATTGATCAGGTAACAAATAAATACTGATCATGGCTCGTTTGTTGCGTTTTGAGACGTTCTGCCTCGCGACAAGGACATCTACCTTTGTCTGAAAAAAATCACAGCTGCGGCAACATGTGTGGTCCAATTTCCTTTCTACCTTCGTCTGAATACTGTTCACATATCAGTGTTATGGATGGATATGAAGCAATCATAATGGGCGTAACGCATGTTGTGATAAAAATGAAAACCTGAACATCCGATGGATATATGTTTTGTTCAGTAAGGGGAGAAGTAGCTTGCCTCCAGCGACACATGCAATTTAATTGGTATCTGATTGTTCATTGCTACCATTAATATCCATTATTACGCTATCCATACTTCATCATTATTAGTTTATTATCGTATCATGCGTTAACATAATTTTTTATATCTGTCCGTAACATCAGGTTCATGTTCGACCGCCACTACCTCATGCAGACCGATTACACCTGATGCTGCATCTCAAGACTAAAGTGTTCTGAAAGCGCTCGTACGAATTGGTCAGTTGGACTTACCATGTATATTTCGATGGGCATCGGACAACGACATGACCTTGAATGCCTCAAAGTTTTAACTGCTAAGATACGGGAAAACCCTTGCCTTTTTTTTAAGCAACAACCTTTACTACAAACATAGGGCGCAAAATGGAGAAAAAAATTGTAAGACCTAGGAGTAAAAATGCGAAATATTGCTTCTTTTGAGTATTATGTAGCCAGAGCTGCTTACCGTAGGATAGAAATGGGGCAGATGGACGCTTCGAGCTTTCTTGTCGCGAGACGCAGGCAGACATACTGCTCAGTTTATGGAAACAAGCGATAATGTAAGCGATATGAAATAGTGTTTGCCAAGAAAAAAAAAACACAGAAAGCCTCAAGACTATCAAGAAACCATCTACTACTAAACTTTAATTTCACATACGTAATGTTGCTGCCTCCGCATTTCAGTGGCTGTGTATTTTGAGGAAAGCATTGAGAGTTTTTACAGACCCTATTCTTGTGCGCAAGTGTTGCTGGAGCTTCCTTCTACCTATAGTAGAATATTGTTCTCCTGTATGGGCCTCGGCTGCTGCGCCTCACCTGGGGCTCCTTGACAGAGTGATGTCTCGTGCTTCTGATTTGTGTGCTGGGCTCTTTAACTGTAATCTTGAACACCGGCGCAGGGTTGCTTCGTTGTGCATGTTCTATAAAATCTTCCACAACGATAAGCACCCTCTTGGGCCCTCGGTGCCAGTCCCCCATGTGCCCCAGCGGCGCACTCGCGGAGCTCTTGCGCTTCACGAGTTCGCTGTTCAGCTGCCTCGGGCGCGCACTACCCAGTACCAGCGGTCATTTATGTATCGTTGTGGTCAGCTGTGAAACGCGTAGGATGGATCTGTTTTTGCTGATGCGAATTTGGACGTTTTTAAAGGCAGAATCAGTCGTTCCCTCTCCCGTGATTGATTCTCAGTTGCCGTTTCTTGCTCTTCTTTTCTGTGTCACATGCTAATGTTTCCTGTTTCGAGCGTTGGGTGGCGTAGGGACCTTGTGTTCTTTGGCCCTTGCCTTTTCCATCGCGGCTTTTCGCTCGCTTTGAATAATAATAACGATCTAACAAAAGTCACCCACTTCACATGTATTTAACCAATTAGAATCAGAGATCTTCAGAACATAAGATGTTTGGAAAATTTCGGAAGGAATCACTGAAAATGTAAATAAGTGAATTGCTGCAGTCAGAGGCTTGGAATGAAAATACTGGTCGTACAATCAAAATATCAGTTCCGGTCAAAGATGTATGCCACGCATTTAAAACGATAGGTATACGTACAGTATTATGGTATCTCCGTCTTTCGGGCGCGAGGCTGTACGAAAAATGCCCCCATCATAAGAGACATAAGAGTGTATAGAGAAGTACAGCACATCCAAGCAATAGCGTAAGTTTTTCTAGAAATTCGTCGGTCAGTTATTTCACGTCACCAGTTTGCCAAAATAAAAAAGAAAGAATTATGTTCTTATGCATTTAAGAAATAGCAGACAATGCCAAGGTTATCTCTCATTTGTTCATCTCATAAATATCCGTGCGAGGTTCAGTTCTTTTCATTCATCCCTCGTATTTGAAATCTCACAAACAAAAACATGCATGAAAGATGGGAAGTTTATAAATGGACTGGATTTATCCTTGCTAAAAGTATTAGATAATCCAGTTGTAGACGGTTACGTCCACTGTGGAGAAAGCTCGCTGCTGGCGCTCTCTCTGGTTGCTGAGTGCGGCAGCAACACCTCAGTACACCACGGGTGGCGCGCATAACGCAGCCTGGATATCGTCCGTAGAACTTCAAGAATCATGAGATAAAGTATACAGTTGACTCTCCGTCATCATATTTTATTACAACACATAAGTTTTCCTTTTGTGTCAGAAATTTTCTGTAAAGATATTTCTTTCATCGCTTCATATTTCTTTCTGCATGTTCTCAATGAGGTACGGCATCAGTATTTCTAGTTTAAAAGACTACATCGCTGTTTTTTTTAAGAGACGACGTAGAACCAGCTTCTCTAAATTAGCAGTCAGGGAGATGGATGTTACATGCGTGAGGCGAGCATCGCTCTGCATACATCAATCCTGAAACGTGTGAAATTTGAATCAAAGTTAGTTTTTATTACATTAGGTAATACATGCCTTTATAAACAGCGGGCAACTCTGGTACCCAATCGTATTGTAGTCAGCATCTACAGCAGAAGTAAAACAACTTTCAGAGTTAAACCTAGTTTTCTTAATACTCAAACCAGGATAGTTTCCATTAACAAGTAATTCATTTTACACACAGATCCCTGTATATCATATTATTCATCTATATGAAATGTTACATATTTATATGCATGAATCATATTTACAGTAGAACAAGTAAAACACTTCGAAGTATTAACCAATTTCACTTTTTAGTTTTGCACAGATATCTCGCATTCGGACACCCGCACGATGTTTTTGGTGCTGTGCTGTTCTTTAAACAGCGACGGGACACGATTTAACCCTTTGCCTCCTGAAATTCAGATAACGTTTTTTTCCCTTTTTTTTTGTTAAATTTATGAAAAATAGGTTAGTTAAACACATATTTGAGAGAAAATTTAGTTTTACTTGCAAAAAACAGTATTTTTTGCATCGGCTACTATAGATGCCGTCAGTGTCTTGGGGAACTTACATGATGCATAGCTTTTGTATAGGGAAAAATAGAGAGTGGCATCTGATGATGCCGTCAGGAGGCAAAGGGTTACGGTCTAATATTTTATTAAATCGGGTCGCATATTTTTTCCCTAAAGTGGTGTAATTGTTTCTATTTTAAGAGGTGCTCACTTCAGCCCCCTGAAGACCACCAGCAAGACTACGCAGCGAGCTGAAGGCCTAAAGTCTCCGTTCTTTTTCTTTCTTGCTCGCCTGCAGCTACGACGTAATTGACCCGATCAGGGAGGCTGAAATTATCCAACTTGATGCATTGTGAACGACAAAGAAAGCCTAATTGATTGTGGAAAGTAGTGTGTAATGTACCGAGATACACACTTTGTTATCAACTGCAGCTGTACCCTACTCTCGCGCGGGGGGGGCTTCTGGTTTAGAACGGCCAATGCACTTCCGGTGTAGCGGGGATCAGGGGGTGCAAACCGAAAGTGGGCGGGGCCTGGGAAACCCGAAGTAGCCGACAGCCAGGAACGGCTGCAGCCGACCACAAAGGGTGTATCTCGGTGCATTGCCCACTACTGTGGAATATCTAGATACGGCGAAAGAATAAATTCCATGTCGAATATTCAGTAAGAAAAGTGATAGCTTTTTCGTCTTAAAAATGAATAGGGTTTTCTTTAAAGGGACAAATAAAGCAGATCTATAAACATAATTAACGCCTGAGGGCTAAATTATATAACTTTAAGGCGTTAAAGTTGAAGATAAATACTTACTTCTGTGTGCAAACTGAAAGTGTGTGCAGCTACTTCTCAAGGCATTTCAGTAGCTTTAAATAATTCGGGTGATCGGCTTATGTAATAATAGTGAAAACTGCTGAAATTCATTCCTCAAGGAACTCACCGCAACTTCCGGACACAAACTGAACGTACATAAACAGAAATTAAATCACTACAGTAACAATAACTAGGGTGATATCTGCAGGCATTTGCTGCAAAAAATACTCAGATTCATTCATGAAGCGACTCACCACCACTTCCGCACATAAAAAGAGACGTTAACCTGCCCGCACTACTTGCTAACGAGAAGTCGGCGTCTGGCGTTAATTTGTCTCGGAAGACAGGGCAGTCTCAGGAGAAACATTTTCGTTTAGCAGAATTTTCTCTCAAATACAAAGAAAAAGAGTAAAAGATGTGCGTAAATTGAATACAAACCGTAAACGGTGAAACAAACTTTACAAAATAAGTGAAATTTTTTTTTAAATAGTTCACAAGTTATTGCAAATTTCAAGAATTTGTATTCATCAAAACTCACTGCTGCCTCTTAAAATGAAATGCATTTAAGCTTAACAAGTGACCTTCAAACATTAGCTAAAATTGTCCCCGTTACGAATTACTAAAACAATATGATATTTTTTTTACTGATATTTCACTTGGAGAAACAGCAGTTTCATAAAATTTTACACGTTTTCGTTTCTATCGGACACAGATCACATGCTAAAAATGGGAGACAGTCATTCAAATTTACAAAAGTTTAAATTGCACAAAATTCTATTACTGTTCTTATATAATATAGCAGATAATAAAATCTAGCTAGTATGCATCAAGTTTTCACTGTACGAAATTACAAAGAATGTTCGAGTGGCGGGGGGGGGGGAATAAAAACTTTCATTTTCAGGGTCCCGTTCAGGTCTCATAACTCAAGCTATCGTCTTGCTGACAAGCCCGCCGGTTTTGCCAGCACTTCTCGCGATGTTTTGTACGGTACATAATTTAAAGCACAGCTCAAAAATGGCAGAGGTATAATTCAAAACGTTCAATAAGCTACGAAACCTTTACAGTCGCCATTCGTCTCTCCGTCAATTGCGCTCAGCAGCCTGGGCTGGAGTGATGGACGATCATCCAGCAGTTGGAGCCTGGGGTGATGTGGGACGATCCGTGAGTTGAAAAACCGGAAGACTTTCGGGACGTTCGACTGGGTGGCGAAATAAGGATTTCGAGGCTGAACTTGCCCACACCTTCAGACAGAACGTTGGCTTTGCCACTTTAGGTCGTATTGCAAGGGTTGGAATTACATTGAGCGGGATGTAAACTCCATCGGAGAAAGGTTGAGTGGTTGAATGTCTGAAGGGTAAGCGGTTAAGAGTCAAAGCCTGAAACTGGATTCAGCACGTCGAAGGCAGCGCACCTGTCGGTGGTTCCGGACCAGTCATGTCAAGCCGATAAGAATTAACAACGGCGAGTATACCATGAAAGGCTTCTGCTCTTCGACTGTTCGCGGCCCCCGTTAGGAAATTCCACTACACTAGTATTTAGATAGTGAACACAGCTCAAGGCTAGCGTTAAGGATTGTAAATAAATGAGAATGCATAAAATAGTGTACGGTGAACAGACTAAGGCCCCTATTCCCAGAAAGGACTGCAAGACCTCCGGGCTATGCCATAGGATCACACGTAAGACACTCATAAAGTACAATTTTAGAGATAAGATATTGTACAATGGGAGAACCTAGGGAACTGTCCAAGCATGCGCTCGGCGGGATGTGGGATGAAGAACAAGACGGACTTGGACAAAACACTTCATTCACACATCTTCTTTACCAGTATAGTATACATATATATTCAGGTAGGTAGGTAGGTAGGTAGGTAGTGAGCTGCACAAAGACATACAGCGAATTAGGCATAATACACATTGACGTAGTCTACATTAAAGACAGACATTAAAACAGAGGTGTTCGTTATCTCTAAATCTTCAAAACGAAGTTGAGAATGGAAGAACGCAACATTGCAATGTAGTGTTATCGTTGGAACAATA
>LQNS02278097.1:20566593-20590213 GCA_001587735.2 Parhyale hawaiensis
CTGAGCGATTGGGGACCTTTCGCTGATAACTGAGCGAAGCTAAAGTCAAAATATTTCTGCCGGCTAAACGCACGTGTTAGTACGCGACATAAGATTTACGAAATAAAAGTTAGAATATTATGAATTCGTGCTTGCCGCGACAGGAACCATTCCCAAAGATGGCCGTAAACACCCCGGACTCGTGCAATAAATTCGCATGCCAGACACGTACGTTCAGAACGACGATCACTTAGGTGCAAACGTGGAATATATTGAGAAAAAAGTAATGCTTGCATATGTAGTATGGCAGCAATACTAATGTGCTATATTATTGTACGAGCGAAGTTTTTCTGTTTGTCTGCCCCTTGAACCCCTAATGATAAGAATGAGGTACGGCACATTTTAAATGAGCCGAAAGGCTTAAAAATGGCATTGCAACATTAATTGATGCAGAGTACAGTCTCAGATCACGGAGTGCCAAGGTGCTGCGTATGCAAGCTAAAAGTCGAGCGTTCGCCTCCCTGCCAGATATGTAAATTTTTGCGCTACTTGGATCACAGCGTCAGCGTTTCTGCCATTCACACTCTACTGCGAAGACAAGGACCTAACCGAAATGGTGGCTGTATAGAAGTTGCAGTCGTCACATTAACCTTCCGTCTCTGAAGCCACTGCTCTGATAGTTTATGGTCGCTTGCAGCAGTGCCTAGGGGGCAACACAAACCTACGCATTGCATATGGATTTCTCTAGTGAAGCGTACAATCAAGTTAACTTTTCCATTACGAACCCACCTGGACACAAAGTACTGAAATCAGTCATTTTCTTGAATGCCCTTATAGCGCAATGGTCTGTATTGAATATTGATTTGAAGGATCGTCCGCTTGGAAAGAATTAGATTCGAAACAAACTTCCTCACTTTCCAACAGTATTTGCTACTGTCCTGAACTTTTTATCAGAAATGCTGAAATAAATTCTGCGTATCTGTAACAAACGCGAAGTTCCTCAGTTCATGTCACAATTTGTGTGTTCTCTAACTGCCTCGATTCTTTCTCTTTATTTGCTCAAGTGAGTGAAGTCACCGTTCGCGACACTTCATTTGTAAAGGCTGCAGATTTTTTTTCTTTCTTTTTTTCGCTATTCCCTACAGCAGCGCCGATGTGGGGGGGGGGCAGGTTAGGGGGTCAATTAGGCCCCGCTTCTCCCGAAAATAGAAGAAGCTCACGGTAGATTTACCCTAAAACGCATGAAGGCCTCACGCAACAGAAGCTCTGATTGATTGAATTTTTTTTTTTCATTTCAAAGTGGAAAGGCCCCGAATTTGTTCATTTGGACTGAAGTTGAAGACTCAATTGGGTGTTCCTGAATATTTTACAGAAGCACTTTGAAGGGAAATAATCGGTCTGATACTATACAGCATCCACGTTATAAGTCCATAAATAGTGTTATCTGTTTGTCATTCTTGCGCTGCATGGTAAGGGGCATGACCGCACTGGCTAAATACAAGATCACAATTAAGTTACCTGCTAAGTCAAACATTGTAAAGGAGGCAACCGCAAAGATGCGTATAATGCGCAACAGTGTAAGACGCGAAGTAAAGTTAAATTAAATTCATCAACCTCAAACTGTTCTCAACTGCAAGAAGAAACGCTGGCTTCACCCCCTCAGGTTCTGTTTTACCTATAAGAAGCAACCCGATTATGGTACGAGATGAATGAAAACTCATTTGGCTCAATAGGATTCAATTTTTAGCCGTTTCATCACTAATCGAGTTGGGTTTAATGACTAAAACTAGATCAGAAAAGGTAAAGCTAACGCTACCCCTTGAAGTTCCGGACCAAGTCAGATCAACAGGGCATTACACAATTCGAGTTTGCCGTCTCAGATCACTGGCGTCGTTCTACTGATACCGGGTACAAAAGTTATAGAGTAGGGAAATATAATCGGTTGTTCTTTACAGCGAATCCTAGTTCATAGTTGATTTTTCTGCTGTCTCCCACGTGACCGATTTACGACTACAGCAAGAAACTCGATCCAAGCCCACAATTGAAGTTCTGGCCATGTAGTAGCGAGATGGATAATGGTATGTGGATCAGTGTGTATGGATTAATGGCGGTCCACTACTCACGCTCACGGAAGATGTGCACACTATTCTGCATCAACTGAGAATCACTTCCGCATCCAAGACACCGACGACCACAGCGTCGGCCCACCCAAGGGTCTCCATACAACTCCGAGTGGCAAAAACAACGCAAAAATGCGGCGTTGCAACACCTAAAAACCACCGAAACCGGTCAAAAATTTTCTGTGCTGGGAACAAATGGATCTCGAAATCACACGAAATGATCGACTCTTGAGATCGACGGTAAATGATCTCGGCATTTAAACTTTGTTCCCAACAGAAGATGGGGAAAAAATAGGGAAAAACGTAAGTGATTTAATTGAACTCCCTAGGATGCTCCTAGATGAATGGACTCGCTCTTCAATGGGATGCTAATAGAAACGCTACGTCGAGGTTGTAAAAAAATACGATGCGACAGCCTCAGCGCGTTACCCAAGAAGGCTGTTTTGTTGCAAGGACTGGAGGAAAGTGATACGTGCAAGCATGCTGTGATTAAGTCGTGTTAGTAAACTAATGAGCAGAAAATTAAATAAAGTGTCAGAAATTATAGGTATTTGGCGAAACATTTTTTGTGTCAATAGGTCTTTGCTTGTCAGGCGATCTAAAGCTTAGTGGACCTTTGAGGAGAAGAGCAGCAAACGAAAAAACATAGCTGTTACATTTGGAGAGACAAAAGAAGAACATGCTAGTTGCCAGAGTTACCAATGCGTCTTTTTTCTTATCAAAGGGTCTTAATTCAAAAGCAATCTGTCCGAATTTTTGTTTTACTTAAAACCAGGCAGGAGATGTCCAGCAACCCAATCAATGTAGCGTGCCTGCAAGAAAGTTGCTTAACACAAGTCTGTTAAGTGTCATGTATACTCACTCTTTTACTCGCATTGCCAAATTTTCCATATGATTAATTTTTTCGATACATCAAATGCAAACAGATGTTTAACAAAGAGAAATAGGTCAAAGGATAGTGAAATAATGTAATGCTTAGCCTAGGTCTCGTAATTAATTATTACAGATTTGCTTCGTTTTTCATGCTGTCAAATATGAAATAAAATAATGAGACGTTTCATTTTAGGAAGTAGAAAAAATTCAGTAGCTAACTGAATAAACCCAGTGCAAGTTGCTTATGAAACATGCTGTAAAATAGAAGAAAAACACATCGTCTTCACGTCACGCAGTGCCATCAAAGATGAAGTACAATTAGAAGAAAAGTGGCTTTATTTACAAACGAAAAAAAATTAATAGAAAACACAACTAAATTAGCGCACTCTGAGAGCGCATACCTCCGCCAAGCAAGGCAACGGTAACGAAACACTCAACTTGGTTCTGAAACCATGATTTCCTTTCTATCAACACGAAAATCTAATCATTTGTACTTTTTTTATCCGTTCATATATTTTCGAGTTATGCTGCTAATAAACATTCTGACAAACAGTAATCTAAAACACAAACAGATGAAGCGATCATCACCAAAATTTAACCATCTATGTCGTTTAACTTTAATAAAAATTCCTGTAAATTTCAAAAAGATCCGTTCATAACTTTTTGAATTATTTTGCTAAAAACATGGATCCCAGCACAGGGACAAACGAACGAACAAATCTGGCAATTTACTCTTCGTATTTCACCCAACAACTCATATCAATTTCATAAATCTGTCTATAACTTTTTGAGTTATGGTGCTAAGAAAAAATAGGCAGACAAACAAACGGTTGAATCGAGCTTCCCTTATAGTCAGTCATTTGTTACTGCTAACATGCCTAGCAGTCCCTGTAAATTTCGTAAAAATCCATTCATAACTTTTTTTGAATTATCTCGAGACTGACAAATAGACAAACAGGTAATAATGCAATGCATTCAAGTTGTACCACACTCTGTACATTAGAAATGCACTCACTGTCTATCATGTGAGAAAGTTTGAATGCCTAGCTGGCATGCAGAAGAAGATTATCTCACTGTTTGCCAAGTGATAGTCAAGCAATTTTAGTGATGGAATGTTCGCTAAATATAATACGTAATGAGCTCAGATCGATGCCATTTATGCATGGCTGTCGCTGGCACGCTGATGCATCAAGTCAATATCGACCAGTTCCTTTTGAAGATCGTGTAAAAATCTGGCTTGTAACAAGAGCACGTTGAACGTTCGACCGCTTCAGTGAAAATGACGCTGTTCAAATATCTTGAAATTCTCCAAACCTTGGAGCTTGAGCGTTGAGGTAGCCCCTACGGAGAAAGTTCTAGGCCAGGCGTCAAGCTCAAGTCGGTTAAGCTTTCCAGGACTCTAAGCTCAAATCCAATAGTGATTAACGACTAAAACGTAGTTTTTAGAGCCGGCACAAACTGCTAAATAGGACCTACTGCTGACCCATGAAACTTTGAGAAAGATTTGATAATAACACAGGGGCCTCAAACAGGAAGCAACTTGTTTATAAAAGGAGCAAGGATTGTGTTTGTAAGCAGGAAGCACAAATTCGTATATCTAAGTCAATGGTGGACGGCAATAAAAAGTATTAAATATTATGTGTCCAAAATGACCTAAAAATTGATAAAAATTAATTTTGCCTCTTACCGATATGGCGTGTGACAATGAATTTAGATTTTTCACTAGTAAAGTCAGTCTTTTCATCACCATAGAAACTTTGTTTCCTTTTCGAGGTCGCTGAATTAGAAACGATTTCATACAAGTTTCGTCAATAATTCGTACGTTATAGAGGGTGAAAATGGGTATTGAAGTTCGATGCTTGCAGTCTCAGCACGATTAGCTTACTCAAGTTAAGCGAGTCGAATACAACTTAAAAAGGATTCACACCGTGGTCTTCATTTTCCTGTACCCTGTCCAGATCGTTGGAACGTATTGATGCTCAATCGCAGATATGACCGAGCGGTTTGATGAAAATGTTAACGGCTACGTCAGCTGGTTTAGCAAGTTTCACTGGAGTAAAATTTCGTATCTCCTCAAATTTACAGTAAATTAAACCAGCGGACTGTTCTGCTCTTTACGAAGAAGTAATAAAACACAAGATAGTTTTGTTATGTGTAGGGGAATTTTAAAAATATAGTATGAATCCACTTCTGGAGCGCAGCTTTCGTTAAGTGTAGTTTCTAGTTGTAACGCTATTTAATCGATTAATAAGAATCATAAAAATGGTAACTATTTGAAAAAGAAACTGGCAGCCGTTTTGGATTCTATTTGGTAATACGATGCATGCGGCGTAACGTGTCAAGCCTTAGCTTCTTCACTATGGAGAATTCGAACTTGAATAAGCTTATTTCTGTAAATTTTGCATATGTCTCATAATTGGGCACAATAACTCAGGAAGTGTTGATATTGAAAAGCCAAAGAAAAACGGCTGACCCAATGGACTTGCCACTGAAAGATTCGCAGCAAGATGCAGCACTCTTGTTTCGAAAATAAAAAAAAAACTATGCTGGTATCTGGTTATAAACAGCAGACATGTCGCCATGGGCAGTTTCGGAAAGGTTATAGGTGTTGAGAACTGTTACCTTTAGTGCATAAAAGAAAAATATATGTACTTGGGAAAACGTTTGTAAAATGTGTGGTCTCAATATATATATAGATTAGCTTAGATAGGAGGTAGAAGACGAACCAATAGGCCCATTCTCAAAGAGACACCAAAACTTACACACCGGCCCTCTATGAACGATTGCCATTATGTGAGTAAGATATATAGGACTAGATAAAAGAGAAGAGAAAAAAGAAAGAAGAAAAAAAAGAGAAAAAAGAAGGGGGAGAAGAATCTCAGCCAAAGAGATGATCATGAATGCACGCAAGCATGATCGATAGCCGCTGATATGCGGAGCTTAAATATGTCAAACTGTGTAGTTGGAGCGGAAGTGAGAAGAATTCGGATTAAGATGGCCTCGGAAGCTTTGGCCGTTAAGAGCTTGCGACTCCTGGAAGAGGGGTTCTTAGCTGTGGAGGATGTCTCTCCCAATGTATGTCAAGACGATATATATATATATATATAATATTCATTGATATGATATATCAAGCCTCTGATGCAAACTGTGCTAGCCTAATCGTAAGAGTTATGAAGAGGTGGTCTACAAGGTACGCAGATGAAGTTATTGCTGAAGTCGTTGTATCTACATTTAGAGATCCATTGTTGTACTCAATATTCTTGGCATGTTTAACGTATGACTGATCTTCTTGAATCATCTCGCACCTGAATTAAGCTTCATATAGTAAACAATATGGGAGTCAATACATTATCGAGCTTTTGGTTTTGGGCCCCCAAGATGCGAAGTTTATTAACTTATACGGCTTTTTCTGCCCTGATGATGCAGTTACAATGGTCAATTAGCACTCTAACTGCAAGCCTTGGCTCGGCAATTAACTTGTTTGCTAGGATACATGTAACACGGCGCTTTAGGGTGCATTATTGCTCCGATAATTCGGCCATAATGTGAGAATAAGAACAGAGTACATGGCCCTCGGCCTAGCATGCCTCGTCTCTTCATTACAATCCATTAGGGCGCCTTTAACGATATTCTGATAGCTCTGCACATTGTTTATTTTTACAAGCTAAGTGAATTTTATTCCAGTCTTGTTTTTTATTCACTTTAGAGCGGAGAGGCTGCCGAGGCATAGGAGGGTGCATAATTTAGGGCCGGTCACGTAAAGTGAAAAGCAAATTCCGTCCCGGCGAAGCTGCCTAACGGCATGCACTTGCGGGAGAGTTGCAGCCGAAGACAGGGGCTTTTAGTTTGACAAAACTTTGCTCGAAATGAGCAAACATTAAGATGCAAATATTAAAAAATAACAGTGGTTGCCTTTCCTGTATCATCGAATGTTTCCTTAAGAAAGATGTATGTAACTTAAGCTACTTTAATACTGGGTGTAAAAGTTTGGACTATAGCATACACAGTCCAGCACTATAGAAAGACGGTCATATGTCAATACTTTTTTTTCGTGTTTGAAGCGCTGACCTAGACTGTAATGACATGCGTTAGTTCCCAGTGACGCTCCTGGTAATGAAGCACAAATAAAATCTGTGAGCACACAAACTCAGCAGTGAATATAAAGTCACTTGGACTTCGTTCTCAGAATTTTGAATTTAGCCGTTGGCATTAAATATCAATAGCACTCCTGAAATCCACCTTCTTCGTATAATCCTATCTAGCCAGTCTGCATCATTATGATAGAAAGGCCTTTTCACGTAGAAATACAGTAGGACATAAATTTTTTATAATAAAATGATACAAACTCGATGAAATGGGGTTAACTCAGACTTAGAATGCACAGCACTCTGAAGTTGAGGAAGTGTCTGCATTTTTTTCCTTATCGGAAGTTTACAGATGCTATACGGGTGGCATCGGATACTACTGTAGTCAATAGTTGCCTACAAATTGCTGAATTCGTGTGTTTGTGTCGCATGCGACAGAATGAAATTTATAGAAATGGATTGTGTGTAACAAGAGGAGCATATATATATATATATATATATACTAACCTTACCGAATTTAGTTCTCTAGTGAAATCATCAGCTTTTGATGGTACCAAGTGGAAGATACCTCGCACTCTTACAATAAAATGATGTCAATGCAAATTGTGTTAAAAGATTGTTTTACGTTCAGAATTTGCTGTTCAGTTCAGGTCGCCGCATCAGAGTAGCTATATGGATAAAATGGAAAGAATCCAATACAGAGCAACAAAATTAATACATCAGTTGCAAAATATGCTTTATGAATGTTGCCTACAATTAGTCGGACTTATCTCTCTTCAGCAACGACGACTGAGAGGCAACTAACAGAAACATTCACGTACTTGAATGTCTTCAGCAAAGTTACAACGGAACGTTTTGACTGAGACGTTGACGATTGGTGCCAATCTTGAAGTAATTATCCTCGGTAATTACTTCAAGGTGCCAATACAAAAGCTAAGAACTCAATAATAAAGATCGAAGAACTACTTTGACCTTGCAGTTATCCCGTACTTCATAGTGAACATTTGGGCTAGGAGTTCCTCACAAGTTGTCAGTGCAGGGACAGTCAATGCTTTTGAGAATAGTCTTACCAAACTTTGGTAGCAACACTCTCCACAGCTACGAATTCCTCCTAAGGAAGTCAGAAACTCTTAACGGCCGAAGCTGAAGCGACAACCCTGTTCCATTGTCTTTCATGTCTCAAGTATCGTAACATCTCCGAGCTCTGCAGGTCCCTGGCTGATTATTGCGCTTGCACGACCAACTCCTTGGCTGCGTTTATTCTCTTCTTGATCTTTTCTTCTTCAGATGTCTAAATAATTTTGACAAAATGGCAAAAGTCTGTTGCCGAATCGGGAGTTTATCGGCTGGCAACGAGTATATAGTGAGCGGTATCGGTTAACATCGGTTAAACGTCCATAAATTTTAGATTGGGAGGGGCCGGAGGATGATCCGTCCGGTGATCCGGATCCGGTGATCCAGTGATCCGGATACTGTCTGGGAATGGGCCAGTCGGTCGGTCTGCTTCATGCCAGTACAATGAGCGAGTTTTATAATACAGTTGATAATGAGTAATAGTACCTATGCCCGAAACTTATTCTACAAACAATGTTTCTCCTATCAAAACTTACTGCTCTTGTTTCCCACGAAGTTCACAATACTGTTCATGACACAGAGTAACTGATATTACTAGAGGTTTTTATTTTTTAGACAATGTTGTGGCATTCAATACTCTGTGTCAATTCAACGAGGTAGCTTGATATACTGTTGATAAATGCATTATAGAATATACGGCATGGGGTCCTCAAATTCATCAACATCATTTACCTGACGGAACTGAGCAACTAATTGCTTAGCCTGCATGTGCATGCAGTTAGCGCCCAGTGTGTTTAGAGCGACAGCCACGCACTGCAGCCCGTTGTTTTTGTTGCGTTCGAGCGACAGTTTTTGGAGCGCAACGCCAGCAGGCGATTGTGGTCCTCAGCTGCACTGTTGGGGCCGTAGAGAGCGGCTGGGGGCTGTGCCTGCTGCAGCCAGCCAAGGCTGGGGCCCTTGGAAAGGCATTGCAGCAGCCAGTAACACCAGGTGTCTGACGTTGCAGCAGCCAGTAACACCAGGTGTCTGACGTTGCAGCAGCCAGTAACACCAGGTGTCTGACGTTGCAGCAGCCAGTAACACCAGGTGTCTGACGTTGCAGCAGCCAGTTACACCAGGTGTCTGACGTTGCAGTAGCCAGTAACACTAGGTGTCTGACGTTGCAGCAGCCAAAACACCAATTGCCTTATACTAAAACAGCCAACAACAACACCAGGTGCCAGAAGCTAAGCAGCCAATAATATCAGCTGTTTCATATTTAATCAATCAAATCACCAGGTGCCTGATATTACAGCAGGCAATAACACCAGGTGCCTGATACTAGCAGTCGATAACACCAGGTGCCTGATACTAAAGCAGCCATTAACACCAGGTGCATGACATTACATCAGCCAATAACACCAGTTGCCTGACGTTACAGCAGCCAATAATACCAGGTTCCTCATACTAAAGTAGCCAATAACACTAGGTGCCTTGATATTACAGCAGCCAATAACACCAGGTGCCTGATACTAGAGTAGCCAATAACACTAAGTGCCAGACATTACAGCAGCAGCCAATAACACCAGGTGTCTGACACTAAAGCAGCCGATAACACCAGGCGCCTGACGTTGCAGCAGCCAATAACACCAGGTGCCTGACATTGCACCTGTAGTACATTTCCACCTACAAATACCTTACATTCGTCATTCACTGATAAAAATATGAAATAGCTATGTATTAGAAGAATAAATAATGAAAAAGTAAATTTTTTACCCCTTCCGGACCCCCCTTTGCCCCCCCCCGCCCTTTTGGGGATTCTAGTGCTGCTAGCCCCCTAAAAATTTGGGACGTAATAGCCCTTGGTATATATACAGATCATTTTGCAGCAAAAAAATAATAAGTAAATTTTTTACCCCCTCCGGACCCCTCCGGACCCCCTTAGCCCCCCCCCCCCTTTCGGGGGGTTCTAGTGCTGCTAGCCCCCTAAAAATTTGGGACGTTATAGCCCCATACCTGAGGACACTTTTTCAGCATAAAACAAAAGATTTAAAATTTTGACCATTTTCTGTGAAAATACCCCCTTAAGTAACCATTAGCACCAGGTGAATGACGTTACAGCTGCCAATAACTCCAGGTGCCTAGCATTACAGCAACCAATAATACCAGGTGCCTGATACTTACGTAGCCATTAACACCAGGTGCCTGACATTGCAGGAGCCAATAACACCAAGTGCCTGACATTGCAGCAGCCAATAACACCAAGTGCCTGACATTGCAGCAGCCAATAACACCAGGTGCCTGACATTGCAGCAGCCAATAACACCAGGTGCCTGACATTGCAGCAGCCAATAACACCAGGTGCCTAGCATTACAGCAACCAATAATACCAGGTGCCTGATACTTACGTAGCCATTAACACCAGGTGCCTGACATTGCAGCAGCCAATAACACCAAGTACCTGACATTGCAGCAGCTAATAACACCAAGTGCCTGACGTTGCAGCAGCCAATAACACCAGGTGCCTGACATTGCAGCAGCCAATAACACCAGGTGCCTGACATTGCAGCAGCCAATAACACCAGGTGCCTGACATTGCAGCAGCCAATAACACCAGGTGCCTGATATTGCAGCAGCCAATAACACCAGGTGCCTGACATTGCAGCAGCCAATAACACCAGGTGCCTGACAATGCAGCAGCCAATAATACCAGGTGCCTGACATTGCAGCAGCCAATAACACCAGGTGCCTGACATTGCAGCAGCCAATAACACCAGGTGCCTGACAATGCAGCAGCCAATAACACCAGGTGCCTGACATTGCAGCAGCCAATAACACCAGGTGCCTGACATTGCAGCAGCCAATAACACCAGGTGCCTGACACTGCAGCAGCCAATAACACCAGGTGCCTGACAATGCAGCAGCCAATAACACCAGGTGCCTGACATTACAGCAGCTAATAACACCAGGTGCCTGACATTGCAGCAGCCAATAACACCAGGTGCCTCACAATGCAGCAGCCAATAAAACCAGGTGCCTGATATTGCATCAGCCAATAACACCATGTGCCTGACAATGCAGCAGCCAATAACACCAGGTGCCTGACATTGCAGCAGCCAATAACACCAGGTGCCTGACAATGCAGCAGCCAATAACACCAGGTGCCTGACATTGCAGCAGCCAATAACACCAGGTGCCTGATATTGCAACTGACAGGCGAAGGTTCCCATGGCAGCGCAGGAACGACCCCTGGCGCTCATGTAAGAGGGAGCTGAAGGGGTTGCCTAAGCCCCCAGCAGGGGGGTCCTATGGTCCCTTCTGCTTGAAGAGCAACCGAACAAAATGGCGCCCAACTCTGTTGCTGCTGCTGCTGCTACTGCATCGTTGTCAGTAACTGTTGATCCTGCATGTTACACGATGCTTCTGCTACAGTGGCACTAACTGCTGACCATGCTCGATCGTGGCCTGTTGCAGCTGTTACATTGACAAACTCAACAGGCACCTGCTTTCTCTTGCTGGTGCTACACCGAGACTAACTGTTTGCCCTGAAAGTTGTCTGTTGCTTGCTGGTGTTATACTGATGGTATCTGTTTATATTGCAAGTTATCTGTTGCTCGTGCTACACGGACAACAACTGTTCATCTTACATGTTGTCTCCTGCTGATGCTACACTGCGTGTAACAGTTGACTTTGTGATCTTGTATGTTGGCTGTTATTTTGTTATTACTTCTACACTAGAGGCCGCTGGTGATCATACATGCGGCATGTTACAGCTGTTACACAATTGCAGTTGATCCTGCATAGAAGATGTCTGTGGCTGACGCTGCTACACTTGCAGTAACTGCTGCCATTATTGATTACCCATTGTTGTTGCCATATCCCTATCAAAATTTGGGGCCACCGCGCCGTCGCCCAAATGCTGAATTGCCTATTCAGCTTCTGCGGAGGCTCGGCCCTCAGTTTTGATAGGTGGTAGGGAATGGCAGTAACTGCTGATCCTGCTTTCTTATATCTTAAGTATTGCAGCTGCTCCCATCCCTGCATTGACGGTAAAATAACTTCTCTGTTCCGCTGCTCCCAGCGGTCAGTATTTGATGTAGTTAATTATTCAATCTTGTATCCAAAGACTATACCAATGGAGTATTCTTGAAAGAAACGTGTTGCTACTCGCAGTTCGAGACCGAAACTGGTGTCTATGGAGAAGAAGAAATAACGCTCATCTACTCACAGCGAAATATTGATAGAGGGATTTGGTTCGAGAAGCCGTTAGTAACAAAAAAAGTTCAGCAAGCAAGAAAAACAGCAATGGAAGTATATGGCATACATTTTTTCTTATTAATGTTATTATTATTATTATTTACATGAAAACTAAATCCCTACCTAAAATCAGGGCGTCGCAGAAGCGAAAACGAGAAGTCAGTTTCTGTTCGTCTCAGCGCTGGCCTTAAATTTTGTTAGAGACGCTCGGGTGTCAGGGAATATAATCCAACTAGTACTCTGAGAAATTGACTGAACGCCTGAAAAGCTCCTAAGAAGAACCACAAAAAACATGCACGGCTGCCATGAATGCTTGCAGACTTGTACTGCCAGCCATTCATCCCGACAATGGATTCTGTGATAAAACAGACTGAAGTGAAGAACAGAGACTGAAGTGCTGAATTTTTCACCAAACAGTCTCCAGTGTAAATTAAATAATATGACACCGAACAATATTCAACGTAAGCTGAGCTCTTTGGCACCTAGCAATCCCTACATAAACTGAAGAATATGACAACTAACTGTCTTCAACGTAAACTGACATGCTTGGCACCTTACAGTCTCCAATAGAAACTGAAAAATATTACACCTACCAATCTCCAAAGTAAACTGGAGACTTGGCCCCTATCAGGGTCCAATACAAACTGAGCGTCTAGGCAGCCAGTGTTGTCGCAGTTTCCCATGATAAATCTCGCATGCAAGTCGGGATTTTCGTCATAGGATCGACGGCGAATTCCCGATATCCGGCGGCGATTTACGAGCGGCCTCTCGATTTTACGGCTTAATTGCCTCGTCCGCGGGCCGTATACAGACGGAAGTCATCGTCTCGAATTGCTGTGCGTCAAGTTAGCTGCAGACCAGCGGGCACATGTGCAATGTTTTACATATTCTTCTGGGGATTTGTGCAGTCCATAGGATTTGTGCAACGGCAATTTGGCCAGTGAAGATTTGTACAATAAGGAAGTGAACTCGTAGAATTTTTGCAATGAGGAATTGTGCTCTTAGAATTTGTTCAATGAGGATTTGCGCTCTTAGATTGCCTTTATAGAGGATTTGTGATCCTAGAGTTTGCTCACTGAGGATTTGTGCAATGGGCTCGGATTGGTTCAGTGAAGTCAGATGGGATTATTTGCAGCACTTTTGATGTTTTTCCAGTTACTGAAGTAGAGAATCTCGATCTTAGTTTTTGTGGCTTTTCCTATAATGACGGTTTGCTTTAAACGAAGACGCGTGATTATAATATACGACTCAAAAATATTTTTTGCAACAAATTGCTAACATGCAATCACTTGTTTCCCATTATTCAAGACATTTACATCAATCGGCAGGCTTCTCTTAAATCAAAAAGCATACTCACTCGCAAATTTTACCAATGCTTACACAGTTCCAGTATATCCCGTCCGTTCAGTCGATTGCATGCTTTGATCCTTTTTCACCTCGTGTTACTCCTAAATCAAGGTGATTATTCATCTCATGTTACTCCTAAATCAAAGAGCTTATTTACCTCTACATCCTCCTAAAACATACCGCTTTTTCACGTCGAGACCCTTGGTAATCACGGTAATTATTCGCCTAAGCTTACCCTTGAATCAAGGAGTTTATTCACCTCATATGCCTCTTAAATCGCATTGATTAGTAACGTCATGTTACTCTAAATCAAGGAGCATATTCACTTAAAGTTTCTCCTAAATTAAAGTGATTTTTCACCTCCTCTCACTCCTAAATCAAAATCCTTTCTCACCTCGGGTTCCTCCCAAATCAAGGCGATTATTCACCTCGGGTTCCTCCCAAATCAGGGCGCTTAAATCAATCACCAAGTTTCCTCGAAATCAAGGCAGCAGTAAACGCCGTTCGATTCCACGCCGCTTTACCTGGCAACTTTTTCATCTGCTGCCGAGAACCTCCGTGGGAACCTTAGTTCTGAACTTCCAGCGACAGCGGCAGACTTCGTACGCTCGATGGGAAAATGCGAAACTAGTTTAACACTGCCAGTGTGGCGTGACATACTGCTGAATTCAGAATGCGAAATTAGTATAGCATTCGCAGTGTCGTGACACACCCTTGCATTGCGCGGAGAAATGAATGCGGTAGCTATTTTCAAGCTGTTGACAGCAATTGCATTTACTTATCGGAGTCGCACATGTCAACTGTGCGGTTCTAAGCTTGGGTAACATTTACATATGAAAAAAACTGTTCCACTGTTTTCCAATAGGCACTGAGCTCGAAATATCTCGATTCCTTTTCACCCTCATTACCCCTCCCCCGACTAGTGAATTTCCTCAATTAATTTCATCGAAGGGGTCTTGTGCACCAGAAAATATTGACCCACATCACTACTGTATTGATGAGTGATATAAGAAATATTGAAACAGCCACCTAGAATAAGCATGGGTTTATATTATTCGAAATATTACAACGAAACAAGACTTGGGACTGGACCTCTCAGGCGCGCTGGTTTTTCCAGGGTTAAACAATAGTTTTTGTTGGAATAGCTCAGTTTTATAGGTCACCTAGAGCTTCTTTGGAACAGTAAGGGCTTAAAACTTTCAGTGCCGATGGAATTTCTAAATGCCATGAGCAACTAAACGTTTCGATTATATGAGCCCGAGCGTAGATTCTTTCTCTGATAAGTTACAAAGAATGCTCAACAAAACCTTGTAAAGTCAGTGTTATAATTTTTTACATTCTAAATTAAACTGTAGGTGAGCTTAAGTGCCTACTCTGAAGTGGTTTTCTATGAACTTCTAAGAAGTAAACTTTCGCAAGAGCAAAATTTTTTAATCGAAAGAGTTAAAATATCACTGTAACTCAAATGAAAAAGACCATTACCTATTAAAATCGTGACCTATTTCTCATTCAAAAGATGTAAAACGTCTCTCCGCGTAACCATCCGTCCCATGGTGTATTATTTAAGCAGTGTTCCACGTAGTCGTCATTCCTACGACGTAAACAAAGGTATAGCAGAAATAATAAAGGGTCAGCCATTACCGACCCAAAAGGTTTCAGGGTCCAGTTTCAAATACTGCTATGTATTCCTATACAGATATTGACGTTTATTGCAAATGAATGGTTGACAGAGTTGTAAAACATCTTGAATAATTAGACGACACTCTACATCGCCTAGCTGGAATTCCTAACGGGGAGGTGCTTGAACCCCCTGAGTTTAGGAAACGACCTATTTGCGCGTACGACACCCTTGATTATACAATTCATTCAAAAATGATCATAAATATGTATGTCTCAAAAAATTTAGCTTATATTTAATGACTTTTCATCAAATGAGCCTTAAATTTTGTAGTGGTACTGGAAAACATTAAAAATTTTCAAGTAGTGCCAAGCATAGATGAGGTTGGGAGCCGAGGTATGGTAGTGTTAGAGTAGACGTGACTATACATGTACAAAAACTCTATGTACTTCTCCGGGCGTTTCCCTGAATGCATTCAACGTGTCGGAACGTACGGATATTTTCTGTGGCTTTTTAAGGGAGATATTTGTACGCAATACAACACGTAATTAGAGTCATGAACCTGCCATGTGTATCGTACTGAGAACGTACGCCTGTTTTGTGCAACACTCTGTCGTAAACGGGCTACCCAAGACCTGAGGTTACGTCATATTGGCGTACTGCAGGAACCTCCTATTTCAATCGACATACGCGAATTCGATTCACCTGTCGGCAATGCCAATCCAAAGGGCTCTATTGAGCACTTTAGATTTGTTTTCCGGTGTTACGCGTAGTCCTATTATGACTGGGACGGCCTTAACTTAAACCTACTTGACGGGACGGACTGTTCGGACTTACAAAAACTAAGCGGATTAGATTGCTTTGGTCGAACTAAGTGAATTGAGCACGCCATTGTTTTGCGTGTTCAACAACAGAATCGCGTTACGTAGCATGCAAGCTCTATAAATAAACTTACGGGGCACTAGTTAGATGCGCAAGACAGATGCACAAAGTGCATTATAACTATAGATGATGGAACGAATACAAAATTAATCAGTCCAAAAGTGTAAATTGATTGTAAATTAAATAATAGACGGTGATGATGCCTCATCACGTCGTACTACACTACCATTTCATCACATCTTAACAACGACCACATCACACTAAAACTACCGCTACATCACATCCTAAACTACTGTAACACGTAACCCAAACTGCGACTACATCACATCTGCGCCATCACCACATCAGACATTCACCGTCGCAACATCATACCCATACCACCACAACTTCATCACATTCACACCAGCACCTCTTTGCACCCACACCACGTCTACAACGCACATATGTACACCACCACCTCATTACAGCACCACAACCGCATCATACCTACATACAACCACATCTCACCCACACCATCAACACCATTCCTATACAACCAGCACGACACCCAAACTACCACCAGACCACACCAACACCACTACATCGTTCTTACACATCATTCCTGTATCACAACTGCCACATCACATATACACAGTCGCCACCATAACCCCACCATACCACCAAGCCACACTCTCACCACCACCAAACCCACCCCACCAACACAGCACCAAATCCGCTGCCACATCATACTTACACCACAATCACACCACAACAACACCGCCAGCATCACCACGGCCACAACACGTCTATACCGCCAGAGTCAGTCCCAACATCACCACCGCCACATCACACCTGCACCGCCGCCACCGCCACCCCATCCACCTCCCCATACAACCTCCCCATACCACCACCACATCACACTTAAGCCGCCACCACCACACCCACCCAACCACCACCACCATCCACCACCACACCCACCCAACCACCACCACCACATCACCCCAAAAAACAGCCCCCGCAACAGTAATCGGTGAGTTCCTCTCGCTGTGCAGCGCCTCAGTTTTTAGCGCTAATTGCAGTCACTGTTCCTGTGGCTGTTTTTCTTGATAATTGCACTCATTGCTGCCAGTCTATGTGTATGTGAGGGTGTGTAGGTGTATAGGAGTGCAGGTGTGTGTGTATGTGTGTGTGAGTGTGCGAAGAGAGCAATAATTTTGCAGCTGCACTTGATTATTCGTACATATATTAAGTGCTTAAAATATTATATAAACAGCTATATGTAACTTAGCCTCATTCATATAAGCGATGCAACTGCAGTAATCACATCAGCATTACTTCGCTAAATATGGAATAAATAATATTATATAGTATGGATAACAGTGCTTGCATACTTTGGACAAGCATTTCTACCCACCTTTACCATACTACCAACAACAACCTAATGGATTCTTAATTTTTCATAGGATTACCACAGTTTTGCTGCCCTCTATGGCATGGTTGGCTTTACACCGTTTACTTTGTTTTCGTTCAAACACAAACGAAACTTTGGACCATCCCAGAATTTAAAATCTCTTATCACCTTCTTGGGCGGCCAAAAAATGCCACAACGGTGGGATTTCAAGCGTCATAGTCGACGCATATTAAGACATGTGTTGCTCTAGCACACGAGCACACGCAACAGGCAACCGTATAATTACATTGTTATGGTCACGCAACTCCACAGCACGTGCAGGAGACATGCAACAGATGCAGTAACTGTTGCGCTTTTGTTATTGAATAATAAAGAGGAAGACACCCTAACGACGCAACCAAATCTTAAACTTGGGCACCGGGCCAGCTATCCCTCTACTGGACCTGTGACTGTATATGGTCACTTCCACAGTGCTATTTCTACGGGAGCGTCATTAGCCTTCCGGTAAACGTTAAAGTAACTCGTACTCTGCAGTGAACTTTCCTAGTGACTGGACGACATTAAATAACACTTATAACAAAAATAAAAATGAATATAATAGTAATAATAACAACAAAAAAACGATAATAAGAATAAATTTTAAACCAGGCGAAACCTATAAAAATTCTACGGAACAGCTGTCTCTTCTGTAATGGTAAAATTCAAGCACCGCATCAATTTAGAACTAACAATTATCGTTCTCGAGCTTGTAACGGCTTACCCTAGTTTCCCCTTTTTAACAATGAAAGTGCAACGTGTTAACGGAAAAATGGGCACATGCAATATGATGCATCAATGGATGTAGATGTACAATAATGTAGATTCTGAAAAGTTCTAGATAATACTCAAATGTCCATGGCAATCCGAAGATAGTCTTCGCTGGGCACCATCTCGCACAGATTTAAAATTATATTTAGCCCCGTAAGGACGGCATAAAACGCTGAGTTCCACTCGGAAAAGCATTGTTTGGACCTTGGTTTGTCAATTTAAATATGCAGGATTTATTCGATCAAACATATATTTCACATTACACCTACGTTACCATTTATAAGCCGAGAAGTCATAAGTATATCATGTACGTATAACCCCACTGCAGAAGAGAGTCGAAACACGGAAACATTATTTTCTCCCTACCCTTCCGATTGCATCACAGTAGTACGGCTTCGGCTGGTCCCATATTGCACTGCCTAAAAACTACCTAACGTCTGAGCTCGTGCTGTAGTTATACCACTACTGCAAGAACTAATTGTACAGTTTAAAAAAATATCACTTAATTTCAAGCAAGCTTCAATTCGCAACGTCGTATATTGTTAAATGTTGTCGAAACCCCATAAGCTGTAGCCATGGTCAAAATAACTTTTGTTCCAAGATTGTGAAACGTTTCGGCATTTCGACTCTTGAGTGCAGAAATGCTGCTACACAACGATCACGCCAGCCACCATCAGACACGTCGCGCAGCACCCCTCATGTCGCTGCACAGTTCACGCCAAAGTTTTTCTTACCTTCGGTATCCGGTGGCAGTAAAGCTCAATTTCCACCCACTGATTGATGAGAGCTTACCGAGTGCGGTAGTTACATGGAATAGACTGCTTACTGACAAGCAAGGTAGGCTGTTCTGCTAACTGAGCATAGCAGTAAGTAGTTATAGTAGCTACATGGCTTCCCGTTATGATTATATTTTTAGGTCCTACAGTGTGTGTAAGGATGTTGTAGAAAATGCATAAGTAGGTATCCTTAATAACCTGTTGCTGTCATACTACTGGCTTCAAAATAATTAAAGATGATATCATTCTATAAGTCTGTTTACTGAGCACCCATAGTTTGCTTACAGTGCTTATTGAGAGTCGTTGCTTTACCGTGAGGCTTGAGTTCTGAATATGTAAATCAGTTATTCTCAAAATCTCGGGAATAACAGAAAAGTGAAAGATCTCATTCTACACTGTCTACTTAAGAAAAATTTACTTGCAAGATTCGTTGTACATCTGAACTTTGTCCGTGGTTGTGAAAGTACATTAAACAATCCCCTCCCAAGCTCTTAACCCTTTCGCTACGGAAATTTTGCTCTTTCATGAGGTTCTGTAGGAGTCTCATAGAAGACACTATCATTGTAGTCACTTGAGCTCACCTACAGTTTAGTTCAGTCGTAGATAAAATACTACTACTGACTTCCGACGGATTGTTAAATATGTTGTCCAAATTCCCAGGGAAAGAAACAACGCACTGGTTTTAATAATCAAAACTTTGATGCGGGACGTATACGTCCCGTCAGTATCGAAAGGGTTAAAACATAGACAGAGTATAAGACCGCAGGATAGTGGAGCTCTAATACAATGACTACAATATCCATATAAGATCTTCTGTGATGACTAGAACTATTAGTTAGTTACATTGACTAGACTGCTTGCTGGTCAAATAGTAATAACATCATCAGTTGGCACAGCAAATCTGAATTTTACTAAACCAACAAAGCTCAATTGGTCTATATAAAAGTGCCGAGAAATGAGTTACTTTCACCATTTTCAATCACATTGCAGGTGTTTCCTATAACCCGACTATGCTGAAGACGGCCAAAACTCCAGTCTTCTGAACAGGGTTGAATTGTTGGGCATCTTTATGTTGCTTGGTTCGATGTTGGCTCCTAAAACTGGGTTTGAGAAGTCAAAGCCAAAGCTAATATATGTTGTTCCTGACAAGTTGAGCCTAATGGCCTAACCTTGACTTGACGATTTCTCTTCATCAGCTACACCATGGCTGACACTTCTTACTGAGTGGGCGATACATTACCAACCTAACAATATTTCCTTATCGGAAAATTATGGGCGTTAATATGATGCCTATAGCGGCCGCATCAAATAAAGTTTGATAATCGCCCATAATATTCCGATTTTTTTTTTTGTTTGTTTCCCCAGAAGTTATTTTATGAGTTAACTGCGAGTGGGCCGCCAGAAATGCTGTTGCGGTTAGAATAGACTGCTTACTGACCAGCTAGTTAATCTATTTACCCTAGTTGCTAACGAGCAGAGCTACTCGAGCTCAAGCGACAGTCAAACTAACGAGTTATTTCAGGTAATGGTCAGACTGTTTCATTAGGCCCTCGTAAGCACTACTGTGTGTCTGCCAAAAGAGTTGATGATACATTTTCCGTCGAGTTAGTTAGCTCAAGAAGTGCCAGCAGCAGAATTTCAGACGCCTCTTCATAATTCAAATGGACTGGAACTACGAAAGTTGTGCTCTTTTCTGCAGTATAATCGGACGTACAGTACATCACTGGACCTCGGACCTAGCAGAACTTGCTGATATGTCTGTCTTGAGAACTACCCGTCTGCAGACAGTGTAGCTGCAGTACTTACTGAGCAAATCAGTCAATGTATGCTAATATTGATCGGCAAGATAGGTATAGTTAGTAATGGCAGATACATTATATGGTAGATCCATGTCTTTGAGGTAAAATCGAGTCGCTATAGATTCAGAGCACTGCATGTCTAAATTGTACAATTAGTGAGAGGAGGATTTATTTCCTTTCAAAAAAAATTTAACCCAATGTACCAAATATACTGAGTCCTTGAAAGTTCGATCAGCGACATGAAACCTATTCCTCGAGAGAAGTTATTTGGCGCGGCAAGGTCTATTATCTTTGCTATAACTTACATAGCTGAAGTTCGCTACCTGGATTGTACATTCTTCAAACGGCACTGATTTAGAAGAAAGGCTGGCAGTTGGTAATGGCGACTCCGACCTGGCTTCTGCCTGTGCAAAGCAAAAAATACATTCTTCACATTAGAGCAATTTGCATGTTGCTGATACCCACTCATTTATTGGCTTGTCAGTCAGCCAATGAAGTTCATTACGAGCAGCTAAAAATGTTCTGCTCTGCCACCCATATATATAAAAAAACAACTAACTATTATATTAATTACATTCAGTGAATTTATTGCCTCATTAGCCATCAGACTAGCCTGTGCATCACGCACTTTATCCCTTCAAGCACTCAATTTGCATTGATAGCCTGCTCTACAAACAGTCAGATTGTCTTCTACAACAGCCATCACACCAGAATATCAATTAGGCACCCATAAATTTTACAGTCAGTTTGTGAGTCGCATCAGCCATAATTTTAGCCTGGCAATCAGCCACTCTCAAACTTCACAAGCAGTCAATTAGTACTCTTTATGCAGTCGACACTCCTACCTGCCAATCAGCCAGACCGCCAGCCTATCAGCCAGCTCGTCCGCCAGACACTACCAAAAACTCGACCGCGGCAAAAAGTTACCCTAACGGAACTTATGTTTTACCTGGGTATGCACTCCGCCGAAGGCAGTTTCTTGTCAAAGATTTCATCTCTAAAAAGGCACAGCTGAGGTGCGATGACTTGTTAGATGAAGGAGGAAGATCCGCTGCAGCCCTACGACAATCACGAGTTGTAATGAGCCGATCATGGCTGCTCGTCTGCTTCACTTTAATGCTTTTTGTAAGGCCATTTAGACTGGAGAAAAAGGAGCAAGCAGGGCTGAGGTCATGAATGAGAGGGATAGGAACGCCAATCGCAGCGACAAATTATTGTAATTGAGGCGCACAAGCAAAAAGAAAGGTTAGACTGCTCGTAGAACCGTAAGCTATAGGAATTACTTTAAACACTGTCAGGTCCAAGTGAAGTATCTATGTGGCTGAGGTTCAGTATTCCCTAAATCCCTTAGTCTTAAAGATGATGTTCACTTAACTGAGCTGAGCAATAACACTTAATCTGACGAATGCTATACATGGTGTCTCAAAAAAAAAAAAAACACCCACATTTGAAAGACTCTACCTTACCTTGAGTACCTCGGGAGACTTCGGACGAAGTCCAGGTGACGTTGCTCACATCACCTCACGTATATGGAATCACGATGCTGGGTTGGGAAATACTTGCTCAGAATTTTTATTAGTTCCATCCGGAGCTTGCACGATTGTAGACCAAAGACGAGAAAAACCAAATAGGTATGCGTGTTAGTGAGTTTTATACTGTTTTCTTAGATGCTGTTTAAAAATATGCTTCATTAATTTTTTTTTTGTCTATAAAATTTACCAGTAAGCCATTTGAAACAAAAATTTGACTTAGATAATTAGATTCTAAGTTTAGATTAGTAAAATTGGAGCAGCTTTGCCATGCACGATATACAAGGGTAATTTTGGCATGCACTATATAAAAGAGTCCTGATATACTGTTAAATTTCAGTCCGTTGTCACAGTAACTGAAAAAGCCTATCTGCTCAATTAGCTGGCGAATTTGATGTTATTGTGCTTAGTATTGAGGGTGGTCTAACAATAATTATACATGACATTATACCCGGAATAAAAGAATTGTGTCGTCGACATAGCACGTATCTCAGTAGCTCAAATTTTGTTATATTCAAATTTCTTTTATTTTTTACTGACCAGTGACAGATAATTTCAAATTTCGCTATACGGACAGCGCGTCTCCAACAGATTGCCCAGCAGCTAGTAGTCGTGTATCGTCAGCAAATGACGAAGGCCCTGCATAGTTGCATCTTTACCCCATGTCATTGATCGTGATAAGAAAAAATACAGGCCCAAGCACGGTGCCTTGTGGTACTCCACTGACTATATACCGGCTGTCCTGAAGATAATCTGTTGTTGACGATTACACTTTGAGTTTCATTTGACAAGAATGTTTCAACCCACCGATGACATTATCCACTGATACCCTTACGGGACAGTTTTAACATTACGATTCCGTGGTCAATTTTTCAAAACCTCTATCAAAAGCTAAGTATAATACGTCCCTAGCCTTCCCTTGACATAATAACTCTACAATAGACATCAGAGGAAAGCGTCTATTGACTTGGCCACTGTCGCGGCAAGCACGAATTCATAATGTTCTAACTTTTATTTCGTAAATCTTATGTCGCGTACTAACACGTGCGTTTAGCCGGCAGAAATATTTTGACTTTAGCTTTGCTCAGTTATCAGCGAAAGGTCC
>LQNS02278097.1:20596371-20608863 GCA_001587735.2 Parhyale hawaiensis
CTAATTCGCTGTACATCTTTGTGCAGCTCACTATATACTTGTAAAGAAGATGTGTGAATGAAGTGTTTTGTCCAAGTCCGTCTTGTTCTTCATCCCACATCCCGCCGAGCGCATGCTTGGACAGCCACCTTGTTCTCCTGATCTTAATCCCATTGAATAGCTCCGGTCAATTTTAAAAAGAGAGGCTTATGATGGAGTAATTCATTATACATCGAAACAAAACCTCTGACTAAAAATGACCGATGTTGCTGTTCCATATCATCATCTTAAGTTCACCACTTGGCTTCTTCAGTAGACAATAGATTGCTTAGCATGATTTCAAAGACTTTAAGTTATGCCGACACATAGCTTGCTTCTCTAACGCATAATTGCTAAATTCATTTATTATGTTTTTGGTAAGATTGTTGCTGAAGGCTTCATTGTTCAAATCACAGTTATGATGTTGAAACGCCGTTTTATTATCCTGATGCTCAATATACATCGTCAGCGAACCAACTGCAATAACGCAATTGACAGTTAAAATTGGTCCAAAATACAGAATAATGCAAAACTTCTAAAATATCGCATCAATTCAATCGAACTTTTATTAGTCTACGTACGTACCTAGTTGTGAATTTTTCAGGCCATCAATTTTTGCTTATGTGAGATCTCTATAACTAGAAAAATAAAAATTTGCTGACCTGAAATAAAGCAATTGACACTGTTCATATTCGTTTATATATATATATATATATATACATTAAATATAGCACTAAGGTGAGCCTGCAGTGAAATCACCTGGGCGGCGTAGCCAAACGTGAGCACAGCGAAGCAAGAGAAGTGGCACCTCATCTAAGAGACGAATTCTTGGAAACCATCAACTAGAGACGAGAAAAGTCTGCACCACAAACGCGTGGCACTTGGCACACGAGAACTTGACACACTTGAGAACTATGGTAGCGGTATGCGCACACCACAGCACCATACCTTCAATTATTCATAACCAAAAAATGTAATGACATATGTGCAAGCAACAGTGGGATGCCATTCGTTACCACTTGCAGTCATACATTCTCGTCACAACATGATGCATTTCTATAGACTAGTTCTCTTTATGGATATAGGCAACAGTATAATGTAGTGTATCACCAGTTTTTTCAGAGTATGGAGTATGCAACAACATGACACCATCCGTAACCAATTATAGTCACACATGCAATGCACACTATAGTATGATGCAGTTCGTAACTATGATTGTAATCAAGCGACCACTCATACCACAAGCTGATATTTTATTACCGTAGCATTACGAGAAAACACGACAGTGATGAGACTACCACAGCTGATAAGCTAAGATTAGTTTTAGTTTATCAAAAGCAGTTCAGGAATAACAACAAAGCGTTGATTGGCAAACAAAATATAAATTATTATAACGGTTTACGAGGGTAGTGTTTAAAGTATCGTTTAAAAAGACATTATTGCCTTACAAACTTTATTGGATATGAAAGCCTGTGCCTTACTCTATTTTCCTATAAAATATTCGCGATATTGAAGCACTTATCATATGTATAGTACAACCAGTTTTTGGATCCCCTCTTTATAGAAGTTAGCCGAACCACCATGGCATGGTGGTTCCGGCAGCAAAATCATCGCTGTGACGAAAACCTCCGAGACGCTTCTTCAAGTACGGGAAAAGTGGTAGTCGATGAGTGCTAGATCGGGACTGTAAGGAGGGTGACCAAGTGGCTCCGAGGTAATGTTGTGATAAGATCTTAAGTACGTTTGGTCGCATGTAGACGAGTACTGTCATGAAACAAAATGATCCCCTATTTTTCAAAATGGCTCGCCTTTTGTAGTAAATTGCAAGGAGTAATTTCTTCATGGACTAACAATACGTTGCAGAATTTAATATGTCGTTACGATGCTAAAAAAAAAGCTCTGTGAGCGGCACGCACACCATTCCTGTTCCAATACACAATACGAGCCTTGGATACCTCAAGCGGCGGAGCCATTTTAAATCCTCAAAAACAAAGGTTAACAAAGTCCTATATTTTCGTAATGACGCCTGTGGCTTGCCAACATATGTAGGATAACACGCAAAAGTGCGGATTGCTGACAGCAGCGCCGCCAATAGAAACGGCACTCACTTTAAAACAGCCTTCGTAGATAAATGCTGAATATTATCATTCTAGGTTAATAATACATTTCGCAAGCTACTTAGTTGCGGTGTAGCAAACTGCATTTTGCTGTAAGATGACTATACAAACCAGTTAATAATCTCTAGCGTATATTGTTCCGCTTATTAAATATGACATTTATGTAGTCTATTGACAAGTCGATTAGCCTTACTTAAATTTTCTTCTGGTACATTCATTGATATTATTGTCTTCAAGCAACACCGTGCTCAGCTCAATTTCTAAAGGAATCCCAAAACCCTCCTGTAAAGCGCCACAGTTCACCATTAGCAAAAGGTATCCACTCGTTTTCAAGCACAACTGTTAACCATAATCCAAACTACCCCAGACCAATCGTCTTTAAGCAGCACCATTGCTCATAGTAAAGTAGTACAAAGTACTCTTCTTTAAGCAGAAGTGTTAATCATAATCTTAGTTATGTACTCCAAAGTACCTGCCTTCACAGTAGCGCTGTTGACCATTAGCAAAGCAATCCCAAAGTTTTCTTCTTCAAGCAGTACTGTTAATCATAATCCAAACTACTCCAGAGTACTTGCCTTCAAGCAGCGCTGTTCACCATTATCTAAATAATCCCAAAGTACTGGCCATCAAGCACCGCCGCCCCTCATCAACAGCAGAGCACAAGACACAGTGAAAAAGTTGTAAACAGTTTCCCGGCAGCGCCCTGTCGTTTTGCCTCTTCCCTCAAATCCTGTAGCTCTTCAAGGGTCGCCTTTTTTTCTATGCCATTACGGAAATTTTGCCCGCACTCCCGAAAAGCCCAAGGATTTCTTCCGACCGTCCGAGTAACAAAGCAAAAAAATGATCAATCTCTGAAGAATTAATGTGGCGTTCAGACCGCCCAGCAGAACACATTCCAAACTCAGTAACCACTCTCCTATGGCGCTTTTATACATTCTTTTCAAGTTGAACGTAGAGAAGGCCATAAATTTGGAGTCGTGATAGAGCAGGCCTAATTTACGAGTTTCGAAAGCCTTGGACTGAAATGACCGGGAGGCTGTTTGGAATTGCCGTATAAGCGACCTTGTCTCCTTCTCTGATGGATGGATTGCTTTGAGGAAACGAGGTCCCGATCGCAAGCCTAGCTGTAGCACGCTATGTGCATGTTACAGTACTGTACATAACCTAATGTGCACGTTACAGTACTGCTCTCAACGCAATGTACACGTTATAGTACTGCTCTCTGAGTAATGTACACTTTACAATAGTGCTCCCAACGCAATGTGCATGTTAGAATACTGCTCATAAGGCAATGTACACGTACAGTATTGCTCTCAACGCAATGTGTATCTTAGAATACTGCTCACAACGCAACAACACTACTCCCAATGCAATGTGTATAACACAGCACTACTCGTAACGTAATGTGCACATTTCGTCCGGGCTCTGGTGGGGTGTCTGTGTACGTTTCTCTTTTAGAGCTATACGATGTATTTTTATATTCCACATGATGACATTGAAAAAAGTTTGGTAGAACTTTCGCACCCGCATTTTCAGGGAGGTCATGGGGTTGGCTCAGAGTTATCGATTGTGAACCGATTGTTCTGAGACTCGCTCAGGATATGCATTTTTGAAAAAAAAAACATACTTTCCTCCTACAACTTTTTGGTTCAGGCCTTAGTTTTCAAGATAATTGGATTTATAATTATAATTAAATTGGAAATTTCAAACGAATGAAACTCAATGGGTTTTCATGCTAGAAAAAAAAACATTGACAGTTTTGGAATCCTGGAAAGCTTCCTAACAAAACGATGGAGCTGGATTTTTCATTTTCTGTTTCGTTTACTTTTGATTCTACGATTTTTTATTGCTAGCTAAATCATAGGAAAAAAAAAACAAAATATTCGGGTTTGAGCTGTGATAAAAAAAATTATGAGGGCAAACATAGAAAATCCAGTTCTATAGTTTTGTTAGAAATCTTTCAAGGATGCCAAAACTGTCATTTTTTTAAAAATTAAAAATAGGTATACAGTATATATTAACGTATATTTCCCATTATCTCAAAAACTAAGGCCTAAATCAGAAAAGTTAGGGGAGCAAATTGTGTTTCTTTCTTCAAGATACATATTCTGAGAAGATTTCAGAACAATCGGTCCTAAATTGATCATGTTAAGCCCGCCATGGCCCACCTCAAAAATGTACCAGGTGCAAAAGTTCTACCCAAAGTTTTTTATGTCCTCATCATATGGAATAGGGAAATACATGGTAGAACTGTAATAGAGAAATCTACACAGACACAATCCCCCCCCCAGAGCCTAGACTAATTAAAATACTGCTCCCATCACAAAATACTTATAAGTTATAACACTGTTCCCGACTCAATGTACAAGTCATAACACTGCTGCCAGTGCACTGTGCATGACACAATATTGCTCCCCACGCAATGTACACGTTACAGTACTGCTCCTAAAGCAATGTGTATATCATAACATTGCTAACTAGAGCACTCTGAGAGCGCATACCTTCGCCAAGATAGGCAACGGTAACGAAAATTCAAATTGGCTCTGAAACCATGATTACTTCTGTTTCAACTCCAAAATCTAATTATTTTTGCCTTTTAATAGTATTAACAGTTTCTGCTATTTTTTTCCAAGATCCTTTCATAACTGTTTGAGTTCTGGTGCTAAGAAATATTATGACAAACATAAGTCAAACATACAAACGAGCCAACCGATCTGCATCAAAATCTAATCATTTTTGTCTTATAACATAACTAACAACTCCTGCAAATTTCATAAAGATCCTTTTAAAACTTTTGGAATTATTGAGTGACAAGCATAATGACAAACACAACCCAAACATAGAAACGAATCAACCGAACTGCACCAAGTTTGAACAATTTTTTCCTTTCAACATTATTAAAAACCCCTGTAAATTTCATAAAGATCCAGTCATCATTTTTTAAGCTAGTGCGTAGCAAACCTTATGGCAAACACAACTCAAACAAGAGACAAATCAACCGATCTGCACAAAAATTTAACCATTTTTGCCTTTTAACATTTAATAACAACTCTTGTAAATTTCATGAACATCCAGTCAAAACTTTTCGAGTTATTGCGTAACAAACATTATGACAAACACAACTCAAACATAGAAACGAATCAACCGATCTGCACCAAAATTTAATCATTCATGTCTTTCAATATTACTAACAATTTCTGTAAGTTTCATAAAAATTCACTCAAAACTTTTTGAGTTATTGTGCTAACAAACATAAAATCAAACGCAACAAACATACGAAAGAACAAACAGATCATCACAAAAATTTGGTCATTTACTCTGTGTATTATACTCAACAATTCATGTAAATTTCATAAAAATCCGTCCGTAACTTTTTTACTTGTCGCATTGAAAAAATGAGGCGGACAAACAATCAAACAAAAGGATCGACGGATCTTCACCAAAAGTTGATGAACTGTTTCTCCTAACAAAACTAACAATCCCAGTAAATTTCATCAAAACCTTCCCCTATCTTTTTGAGTTATCTTGGCAACAGACAGAGAGACAGAAAGACAGACAGAGAGACAGGTAGACAAACAGACAGACAGGCAAACCCGACGAAAATATAAGCTCCTTGGCGGAAGAAACAACGCATTGTGCATGTGTTGAAAGTGCTCCCTAAGTAATACGTATGTCACGACACAGCTCCCAACGCAAAATGCATGACATACAACTGCTCCCAACGCAATGCGTACGTCATTACACTGCTCCCAATGCAATGTGCATGTCATAACACTGCTCTCAACACATTGTGTATGCCATAACACTGTTCCCTACCCACTGTGCATGTTATAACACCGCTCTCAACTCAATGTGCATATCGCAACACTGCTCCCAACGCAATATATGAGTTGCAATACTGTTCTTTATTACCTCCGCCAAGGAGGTTATGTTTTCGACGGCTTTGTCTGTCTGCCTGTCTGTTATTCTGTCTGTCTGTCATCAAGATAACTCAAAAAATTAGGGACCGATTTTGACGAAATTTACAGGGATTGTTAGGTATGTTAAGAGGAACAGATGATTAACTTTTAGTGAAGATCTGTTAATCCGTTTGTTCGTTTGTTTGTCTCTCTGCATATGTTTTTTGTTAGTGCCCTAACTTAAAAAAATGGGAATTTTTATGAAATTTACATGAATTGTTCAGTTTATTACAGAGAGTAAATGATCAAATTTGTGGGATGATCTGCTTGTTCGTACGTTTGTTTGTCGCTGTGTTTGATTTTAAATTTGTTAGTGCAACAACTCAAAAAATCATTGATGAAACTTTATAAAATTTTCAGGAATTGTTAGTAATGTTGAAAGACATAACTAATTAAATTTTAGTGATGATCAGTAGGTCCGTTTGTGTGTTTGACTAATGTTTGTCAGCGCAATAACTCCAAAAATATGGTTGAATCTTTATGACATTGTCTGAAATTGTTAGTAATGTTAAAAGGTATAATCGATTAAATTTTGGTGATGCTCGGTTTGTCTCTTTGTGTATTTGACTTGTGTTTGTTAAAATGTTTGTTAGTGCCCTAACTCAAAAGGTTATGAACGGATCTCCAAGAAAATTTCGGACACTGTTAACATTATTAAAAGGCACGAGTGATCAGATTTTGGTGTTGATATAAAGAAAATCATTGTTTCAGAGCCGATTTGAAGTTTTCGTTACCGCTGGCTTCCTTGACGGAGGTATGCACTCTCAGAGCGCTCTCGTTCATATGGTAATACATAGACCACACCATACATTGACTGGACACTGGCCCTTAAAGCACATTTTGGTCCTACGATTGGGCCTGACTGTACAGTGCTGCATATGCTTTTTTATACGTTCTCCGCTTACTTGTTCATGCTTTGTTAAGCTATTTGACTAAATTGTTTTACATTCAATAATAACTGGTAAATCTGTAAAAAAGGGTACATACTTCTAAAAGTTCTACAAGCAACAAATTAACAAAAATATTAAGGCTGGAAGTGTAATTACGTAGAGCAACTGTTTATGACATTCTTTGATATTGCCGTAAACTTATTTCAGCACAGTCTCATTTTGTAGAACAAAAGCTTCTCAAGTTTGTGGTATGCTCGATTAGTAATTAATGTCGAATAAACAGCATATGAAAATGCTAATGAAATTTATTAGGTATACGGGCTAAATGAGAACATCAGAACAGACAGCAGAGCTAAAAGGTGAGTTGGAGCTGCTTGCAGCCGTAAAGTGATGGAGCCCGGCCAGCAGAAAAGTGATGAAGCACTGGCCGCCAGGAAGTGATCTAGCACTGGAAGCAATGAAGTAATCTAGCATTGAAAGCAGTGAAGTGATAAAGCAATGGAAGTAGTGGAGTGATGTAGCATTGGCGGATGTGAAGTGATATGAATGATGAAGCATTGGCCGCCATGAAGTGATGTAGTACCTATTGACAGCAGTGAAGTGCATTAGCACTGACAGCCATGAAGTGATATTGCATTGGCAACCGTGAAGTGAAGTAATGTAGGCCACTGTGAAGGGATTTAACTCTGGCAACCATGATGTGTTTCAACTTAGGCAAGCAAAAAGCCATTCAACAAAGAAAACCATGAAGTGATATAACATAGGCAACCACAAAGTGGTATAATATACCTGGGCAGTTATGTGATATGATATTGACAATCACGACGTGCAACTTTAGATGGTTCCAGTAATGGAGATTTGTATCAGCCATAAACTGTTATGTTTTAAAATAATTTACCTACCGGCTGTCTTGGTATGTTTATCACATAGTTAAACATGTATTTTTAGTTTACTGGTAGGTACTAATGTAGTATTACTGTGATTTTCATTCATTTTATCAACATTTCTGGGTTTTTTTAGCCTCACTTCTGCTGTGGCTATCGGGATGAGGTCTTCCGAAAGCTCTACATACATCAAGTTTTGAGGTTATTACTTCAAATCTGTGATTGGAAAAACTCAATTGAATGTGACGTTAAAGTACATTACGTGTAGTATCTACCTATGAGTCATTTTTTCTATAAAATTTTTATATTCCTAGAAATTAAGATGAATTTTAATTTTTGTTGGTGTCTGAAGGTATGATGTAAGTCGCTTACTGAAGTTGTATGATTGTGAATTTGGATTCCCTTCTCAGCAGCGCATTCCCTATGGCACAAGGAAGAAATTAATCTTTGTTTGAGGTCTCTGTGATTTTTAGAACTCATTTATTAACACTTACGTAAATCGGCCTCCAGGCCCAGTTACGAGAGGCCCAATTTCAGTGTCCAGTCAATGTATGGTGTGGTCTATGGCTGATAAAAAAAGGTCCTGGACAAGGATAGCTAAAATACAATAATTTAAACTAGATATTGATGCCTGAAAAAGTTTTTACTTATACAGTTCATACTGCTCATTTGTTTTTGTGTATCACAACGTAAATTATATGAGTACGGGGAGGGGGGGCTTGGTGGTGTATTTATTCAACTATAGTGAAAATCTTATGCAAACTTATTCAATAATAGTATGTAATAATTGTATGTGAATGTATTGAACTATAAAATTATGCAACTCTTAACCTCAATGCAAAGTACAGAACAGCAATAGCAGTGCACAGCTCTACGTAACTAATCCAACAGAAGTCATGTGCAGCTGTATGGAGGGGCCCAGTACTTTTTGGCGCCGATTTTTAGGCGCCTATGTTTTGGCACTGATTTTTTAGCGCTGATTGGAATTAAAACTGGATATATGAACTAGATGAAAGTACTATAAAACGGTTTCTTTTAGATTAATATCTAAAAACTAACATTGAAGTAGTCACACAATACGTAAAATGCACTCGTCAACTTTCATATACAAAAGAAGACAACATCAACACTATATTGATTAAAGTTGTTTATTTAATGCATCTCGTGATTGTGGGCTTAGCCACTCAAATATTTTAAAGGCTCTTTTTCTAACCTAATCATACCTGGCCTAACGATACCTAACCTAACTCTACCTAACCTAGCCAAAGCTAGCTTAACCTAACCATGCCTAGCCTTACCTAACAATACCTAATCCAATCTTAACTTAACTTACCTTACCGTACCTAACCTTACCTAATCAAACCTAGCCTAAATATTGGGCGCCAAAGCATTCGGCGCCAAAACATCGGTGCCAAAAATGGGTGCCAAAAAATGGGCCCCAAAACATCGGTGCCAAAAATGGGTGCCAAAAAATGGGCGCCAAAACATCGGTGCCAAAAAATGGGCGCCAAAATATCGGTGCCATTCTCTGTAAAGAGATGCTTTGAGAAGAAGTGTGTGTCTGTATGAAATTCTTCACCTGTGGGTGACCAAAATGAAGCATTAAGCTCTACAGGAAGCAATGTATGGCTACGTATTTATGCTGCAGCAATTTATTACATGGAGGCATTCAGATGTATTCAGCAGCAGTATATTACTGTGTGCAGACGTATCCAGCAATGTACACAGCTGTATACAGCTGTCAGCCGGGCTCCAGATATACATCTGACCATTTCAGCTTCAATAGACTCGCTGACACCTGACTGACAAGCCAGCGCCCGCCCGACGCAAGCAGCAGCAGCAATCTCTTCCAAGCATTTCCCCTCATTTTTGTCCCAAAATCCCTCCTGTTTACATTCCTTTATCACATCTTGCTGTGAATAAAGTCCATAATTTTATCTGTTGTTTATAGTCTTCACATAAATTTCTCTTACGTGTTACTTTTCAGTAAGTCCCTAATTATTTATAATATCTATCAGTAAATGGTTACTATAAATTTTCAACTCCCGGCTTACATAAGCTTAATGTTGTTTTTAATAAGTTTTCCGCCTCATATTCATTCGCCCAAAGGCTCCCTTTAATTCCCAATAATATCTTTCTTGGAAGATAATCCTTAACTTTTTTAATTTCTGCAGTGTTACTTTTATTAGGAATTTTTTCACGCTCCCTTTGGAATACGACACCATAATTTTTGCATATTTCCATAATGCCTACTTATGCATATACGTGGAGGATATACTGTATTCTATTCTCATTCCCTTGTGAATCGAAAAAAAATTGTTTTATTTAGTATTGTTTCCCCGTGTATAGTCTTTTCGGAGCCTTGGGTTTTAAGTTTCATCCCCTGTCTCTTTTAAATAATGATTCATAGTGCATGGAAACATAGCGTAGAAAGATTTACAAAGCAATGGTAAAAAGAACCCACAAAAAATCTCAACCGAGTTCAAATAGTCTACGGAATTTGCACCAAATATTTCACTATTGAAAATGTGACATTTAGCGATTGAATTCGATTAGATTCATTTATTCACAACAAACAGACTTTGAAGCCCATTCTCAGCGAAAAGGAAAAACCCAGGCTTCGTCTGCTCTGTGCTCTTGCTGTTACGCACATACTCACAGACATCCCTGCCAGAACTCATGGCAACGTCAAGAAAAAGAGCAGCCAATGAAAACAATGTGCATGTATTATCATTTTCAGTGGATCAGATGTGATCCTAGGACAGTGAGTTCTAATTAGTACAGGAGGTTGGAGCGAAGGTGCCTCTGAAAACCGAAGTGGTCAAACGTTCAAACTGAAACATAGGATCAAGCAATAATATCATTAATGTATGCCGAATTACGTTTGAGCTGTTTCAATTTGAACGTGAAAAAGTTTTGTCTGACGCGTGCTCTTTTGCCTACTGCAAGGCAATTATTTCAATAGTAATTCCTTATAATAAATACCCTCAATCGTTTTTTTTTTCAGTTCAATTGTATAAATGGAGTCAATCAGACTGCAGCTATACAGCCCCAGTCGGTAATTCTCTTAGGAACAAAAAGTTACGCAATTCTCTAACACGTGGCGAATGCATAGTTTCAGCAAATCATAGTACTCTAAATTTATAAAAAAAAAACATTACTCTGGCTATGTTATACAATGGTTACACATGGATGCATTTTTCATTCAAGTGAAACAGCATTCCATTGTCCTTTCCTGTACTGGGGCTAAAACGAGACCCAAAGCAGTGAGTGAAACAAATGAAAAATTTCGTTGTCGTTCAAAACAAACGCTTATTAAAACTACTTTACAACAGTCTGCCCAACAACTCCACATGTGTTTTTTTTTCACAATCGAAAAAAAAATGACGAGGAAAACAGTGCATCTTATAACGTGAAAAATTTCCTTATGGGAATGTATCTTTCACGGATGACCTGCCTGTATTTATTGCCGGTACACCTGCCCGGCATTAGGATCATTCACATTTTTATTCCCTCTAGATCGTTAATTTCTTTCTCATAATTGAAGCCTTTTGGCACTTTATAAAAACTGCACGTAAATTAAGTTTTAAAAAGCTACCATTCCAATGTACTTTCTATTTTATCCCTGCCATTACGATCATGATTCCCATTCCTATTCGCAATTTATCAACAGTGCTCTCATTCACCGCTTCTTTCTCACTTCAGCTATTTCACCATGTCGTATTCTACATTATGAAACGTAACATTTAATACTTTAGGTGGACAACTAACACATCATCGTGCGTATATACTCATGCTCTGCCGGCTGCGAGAATCATTATTCCTTATCTTATTAGTAAACTGCGCACCTCCAACTTTTCTCTTTCATTTCCTTGTTTCTCAATTCAGGCGTTTTTATTACATTGTAGGGTACTGGGCGGAATGAGGAGAAAAACAAACGCTGTTGAGGTATCCACACCTCGTATGCTTCCAGTAAAAATTTTAATTCCCATTCCTATTCCTTGCCTACCACCAATTTCATCAGTCTCTCTGCCTTCCTTCTCACCGAACACAGCCCCGCACCCCCGCGCCCCCGCACCGCTTGCGCTGTTCGAACACCGAGCAAAAAATTCCGCGCCAACATCTCTCCCAAAGTTGGGGGCTCCTGCGCTTTTTGCTGGGCTCCAAACTGGCCTTCCTGCTTCCACTGAGTCTCAGTGGTACTCTCCTGCTGCCACTGAGTCTCAGTGGTATTCTTCCTGCTGCCATTGAGTCTCAGTGGTACTCTTCCTGCTGACACTGAGTCTCAGTGGTACTCATCGTGCTACCACTGAGTTTCAGTGGTATTCTTCCTGCTGCCACTGAGTCTCAGTGGTACTCTTCCTGCTGACACTGAGTCTCAGTGGTACTTTTGCTGCTGATACTGAGTCTCAGTGGTACTCTTCCTGCTGCCACGGAGTCTCAGTGGTACTCTTCCTGCTGCCACTGAGTCTTAGTAGCACTATTCCTGCTGCCACTGAGTCTCAGTGGTACTCTTCATGCTGCCACTGAGTCTCAGTGGTACTCTTCCTACTGCCACTGAGTCTCAGTGGTACTCTTCCTGCTGCCACTGAGTCTCAGTGGTACTCTTCCTGGTGACACTGAG
>LQNS02278097.1:20629044-20642259 GCA_001587735.2 Parhyale hawaiensis
AAAGACTTTCTGGTATTGACGGCTCAGTATTTCACTCATCTCCTGATCATTATCAGTCATTGAGCCATTTTCGTCCAATAACGGTCCTATTTTTGTTTTTAGAGACGCGTAATTTGATGCATCATGTATCTTCAGTAATATTTAACTAACTAGTGGCCCGGGCCGTCATTATAAATGACGGTAGAAAATTAGCACCTCAGGAAAACCCCATGTCTCCTGTGCTTATTACTATTCAGAGGCTACTTTAATGAAAATTCAGCATTCTGCCTGGAACGCCCAAGTGCGACCCCCGTATCCAAGATACCGTCTTCGGCACCTGAATTTTCTCCCATCTTATTCTTATAGAGCGTGACAGGAAAGATACAGATATAATTATAAATAAATCAATAAAAACACGACGTGAATTATTATATAGTACTGATCGTATCCGTCTATTAAAATCCAATAACAATAACAATAAATGAAATACTCAATAAACTTAATCGTATATATTCTATCAGTTGCTTAAAAGTCTACGTCAAAGGTTCCTCCCAAAGGCGAGCCGAGACTGCAATATATATATATTTATAACTGCTCCACTTGAAAGTTTGGCTCTACGGTAAGTGAACCATTTATAAGGCTGATTTTTTACATCGACGTTCGTCAAAAAATGAAGAATTAAATATTGGCAAAGGCTGATGCAAAGAACTGTCTCAGACAGACTCATACATACTTCTCTCATTGCTCTCAGTTCATTTCTTGCTACTGTAGAAGACCCAGCCGTCAAAACTGACGGCAATAATTTTGTAATTAAGCTTATTGATATTTTTCCTGCTTTACGTACAGGTCTTGCTGTAAAATAGGTCTCATACCTGCAGGCGTGATCTTCCATTAAAGAAGCGTAAGTTGTGCCGCTTTGAGTTTGTGAGAGCAAAATATCGCCCCTGCAAAGTAAGGCGCGAATGTCAGTAAGGAATTAATCATAAGTTGAGCTGCTCCAAAAAAATATATAGTTCAATCAAGAGAATTCACTGGAAATGATCAAGGCATACTGTAACCCTGGATACCACCCGATAAGCGAACCTTCAAATGTCGAAATTTGGCTGCAACGTATATTGAATAATATTATTTGGCCTCTGTTCACCGTGAAGTTTCAACCGCCACAAAGAAGTTCAGAGATTGAGTCTCTCTAAATGCTACGAAGAAATTCAGTTAAAAATTATGTCATACAGCTTATGTCCGACAGGATCCAAGGTAAAGATCCAGAGCAAAGCATGATTAGAAAATGCAGCAATTCAACTTTTAAGCACATATTTGAGAAATTATATTTGTCATCGTAATCCCAAAGGTTGAAATATCACGGTATCCCAATTTGTTCTTCAGCAGATGATTTTTCTCCTATCTATATGCTTAACAGCGTGACGGAGGGAAGGACCAACCAAAGAGCAACCGAGCCAACTCGGAGCAACCAACAACTGTGTGTCATTATGTAGTGGATAATGCTGAAACCAGGGGAATTTTCGCTCTAGCTGCCCTCGCCTCTGAATTATTACACCACTTTTACTACACAAATATCGCCGGTACCGCCACGTGCGCTCATATCAGTTGCTTCGGTCATTCTTTATTATCAGTTTCATTCCTATAATATTATAACCATTACAATTTTAGCTCCAGCTTGCCTTGCCTCTGACTTATTCCAGCTCCTTTACTGCTCTAACATCACCACCAGCACCCCCACGGAGGGAGGGAGAGCAGCAGTCTCTGGTCCACGTCCCCCACACCACCTCGATCGCCGCAAAAACTGTTCCTTCTTCTAAGTTTTCCCGCTCAACAGAAGCTGGGAACCTCCGCTGCAGCTGATGGATCGCCGCCTGCCTGTGTGGCGAGGCCAGTACGAGAAGGAGGTGGGGTGGTAGGTACAGGGGTCTCTGCAGACGTTATAGGGTGGGCAACTCGTCGGGGGTATAGGTAATGTAGGGTTAAGTTTTTTATGTGTGCCTATCCGATGGTGTGGAGAGTCATGCTGCAGAGGAATTTTGCAAGTTACCCTAAGATGAGCAGTAGGGTTATTATTATCATGATTATTATTTTTGTTTGTTTCTGCATGCTATTTAATGAAGTGCTACGACTCCAGAAGAATTCTGTAAGATATTTGGGGATGGATATTGGGTTATTTTGTAAATTTTAGGCTAGCCCATCCAAAGCTGTAGAGGGTCACCCCAAAGTACTCCCTATGCTACCTTAGGATAAACGATAGTCGAAGTTATTGTTATTTCATCTAATGAGTTATGAAAAGCTGCCCCCCTGCCCACAGCAGTTAATAAGCTTGTCTTGAAGATGGGTTACCTTTTTAGGTGTGCCCATCCTAGGTCTGGACATCTGTGCTCCAGTTGTGCTCTATATAAGTTAAGTTAGAAAGCCAATAAGAAAAGCTTTCTTTTTAGCGACCTCTTCTCTTCCATTCTATTTCGTACTGCTACTGATTTCCATTCAGTAGCTCCTGCCGCTCTTTCTCATCTCACTGTCCCCCCACGCCGAGCTGAGACAGCAAAATGTGTCATGAAACTTAGAAAATTAGCTTGGACGGATGCGTGGAAATGGGACTAGCAAGAAAACCGAACCAGAACCGGGGTATCACGTCCCAAATCTCAAGAAGCAAAGATAAACTCGAGTGCGTAGTAAGAGGCAGATGTCCCTATACTAAATAAGTGAACTAGCTGCAACTCTGTTACATAATATAATACCTTACGTGCGCTATAGTGAAAAGAGTTAATACATGGTTGCAGTAGCTCGTCCATGTACTAGCAGCAATTCTAGATAAAAATAATTAAACTTTTGAACTGTCTACCGAAGATACTGTCCCATTGTTCAGCAAAAGAATAGGTGATGTGATGTGTGCATTTGAAAGTTATCCGTCTTACCACTCCCCCCCTCTACACTCAGCATTTGCTGAGTGGCTAAGATTGCTGATTCACGAATTATGTGGAGGTAAGACGTTCTATCCCAAACCAAGGAGGAAAACTCTTGATACTCCGGAGTGTAGTCTCAGCATTTCTGCCATTCACAGACACTGAGAAAGCCTTGGCTTCTGGGTCTGGACGCAGTTGTCGATCGAAGCGAATTTTCCGTCTAAATGACGCCATAGTTCGGACGACCTGTGCTCGGCTACAGCCGACCTTGGTGGGCATTTATCTGCAGCATGAACCAGTGCATGTGGGTTTCCTAGATGGGGTATGCGGTTAAGGCGACTTTTCACTAACAGAAATCATAAATAATGTAATTACTTTAGATTTCCCATAGTAGCTAAGTATTAAGAAATGCTAAGGCCTCAACGTTCTCTTCCCTTCGCTTCTATTAATGTTTAGGCAATTAGAAATTTCCAAAGCGAGAAAAACCTCGCTAAAATGTCTCTTATGCTCGAATATGTTCGGCAACGACACGTTCACTGGAATTTATAATGTCTCTAGTTGATAGTATCTAAATTTCTATATCAAAATATCGACCCCATATACTGTATATACCTATATATATTTGTCTTGTAATTCATGGCCCTCAGGTTGAGTACTTACCGCTGTTACACTCTGTGTCTCATCGCTTAGCAGCCGAGTTTCCCCAAGCCGCTAAGCTATCGATAAAATTATCAAATTATCGTTGCGACGCCGCCTGCGGAAGACATGGGACTCGCCGGAGGCGGTCGGCCGAGTGTCTCCTGCTCTCCCCGTCCCCGTGTTCTATCCAACCAATTCACAATCTCAATAAATCTCACCAACCCCGTCCTTTAACCTATCAAAAGCCTAACTCACCCTATGCACATGCAGCATATGTAGTAAACAGAACGACAACACCCGCGTACATAAGAACCTCTAAGTTTTAGCCAAGCAAAAAACTTGAAGATCAGGATAGAATAAACCGAGAAGGCTTTGTTCAATTCAACATTGCAGCGCCAATTAAAAACAACTGGACTCAAGTTATTTAAAAATAGATTACAAGCCAATCGTTCGCTTGCGTCTCACTCGGTTTACGACATTTCGAGCTTACCAACGCTTATTCATGAGTCTCACTATTGCTATACACTATCATAATTTTATTTAAATACCATGCAGATATTGCATATTTTAACTGTTCTTCAAGTGCTGTATGTATACAGTGGGACTTGTACTTACTAAATTAGTTACCACATAGTTATGTACCTAATGCCCAATACAGCACGAACAGTTAAGTTACAATATCAGATAATGAACAGATAACTGGTTATGAGCAGTTACTCTCCTAAGAACGGATGTCAGCCATAAATCAGGGAATGCTTGAAAGTCCAAAAGTTCTTCGAATTTCATGGAAATGTTCCCTAAAGATTCCAACTTCGTCAGTGTGTTGTTTCCTATTACACATATGTATTGGACAAGCATAGCTCACTTTGTATTTTCTCTTCAGATAACCCTTGCTAGTGTGAAAGATTCGTAAAATTTTATTATAATTGTAATTTGTTGTAACTCTACTCAGATGGAGTAAGCGAAAGAACATTTTAATACTAATGATGTGCATGAAAAATATTGAGAGTAAGCCTACTTAGATGCAGTACTTCATAGAACTTTCTAATGATACCGACCTCTATAAATCATAATAATATTATTTTTACCCAAGTTAAGTGGTTATAAATAAGATATTAATAATGATAATGTATATAAGAATGTGTTTTATAGTAATACAAGCAGTAGTGTTGCAAGCACTGCCACTCAAAGTAGCTAGAATAATTTTACTCTTAAAAATGTAGATGATAACAGTAAAAATATTCTTTATGATGGGGATATGTTAGAGTTCTAGATATAAATTATAATACCAATAATTGCAATTATGTTAACAATGATCAACAATGCACAAACGAATAAAGTGTAACACAGTATGATGCAGGTATTGTAATTGTATCGATACTGGTTATGATAATAAAGGTCACTATAATGATTAGCATCATGAATCAAAGTTTCAACAGTCACACCTATACCGCCCTCCTTGCTTCCTTCCCTCTCTCCTCAAGCTCAACACCTCCCCTACATCGCTCACAGTACACGGCGGCACTAACACAATTGTCCAGTTTGGCTCTGTACAAATATTGATTAGCTGCTCCTTAGGCCTGCCTTCGCTGCATCGCCTTCTTCTGTCTTCACTTTCTTCCATATTTGCTCTTAATAAGCAGCGCTGAAAGTAAAAATTGCCCAGCAAAAAAAAAAATTAATTCTTTCATGGGAAAGCACCTACAGGGTTAAATTAATGGCATGATATTCGGATCACCCTAAGCACCAAAAGCGACTGAAATCAGCCAAAATCTCCGAAATCAGCCGAGATCTACCGACTCGGAACCAAAAGGGAAACTGCTTAGCAGCGGCAGAGCATAAGCTATAATCCAAATAAATAATAGCCCCCACTCCAACACATTCACACCTATAAGAGGTGTTCTCACACCTATAAGCTGAAAGTGATATGTTAAGGCTTTAATTGAAGTTTTACCAGGCAGATTGATGTTGGTAGGTAAGGGTCCCTGGACGCTTCGAGCAGGGCCCAGTTCGAGCGAGCACGCAAACGAGCGGGGGTTATGCGAACGTGGTAAACCAAAGCTCTTTGAATCGTCGATGGTTGTTGGCAGCGAATTTTCTTTATTTATTTACTTATTTTTGTTGAGGCACTATCGATCGATGTGATAATCGCTTAAAACACTTCAAAGTTAATAGATTCACTTCTAAGTTTCACTTCATTCAATAAGAATGCATTTTAGCTACATTTTTGAGCATTTATTCGTAGTTTCTTATTTTTTTCTCCAAAAACGTTTTCACACGACGTGATTTCATTTCCTTGCAGACTTTGTTAAGATATGTGATGACACATGCGGTTAAAAGCGTCACATGTTCGGCCAAGTGGAAAATTGTATAAAAATATCTTCAACCATATCAAAAGATTCAAAATTCCGTTAACAATAGATAGCTACTAGTTACTCAACTCTGTAGCTAGAAGAATTTCGGGTCAATTCCATGAACAAATGAGCAGACGTACCACCCCTTATATACTGACGCCTCTGCCATCTGCAGAATGTGTTGCTGATAGTTTGAGTTTAGAAAATACCTACATAGTTAGATCTACATATAATAAAGTTTTAATTATGTGTCATTAGTCATTAGTAGTGTTGTCTTCACAGCTGTACAGTGAGATGCCATGAATCTTATGTTTAATTAGGCTTGCTTTCCTTTTGCATTTTTTACCCAACCAAGCAACTTGAACTTCTTCCTCACTACTGGAAAAATTTGGTTAGACAACTGAAAAAATCATTGCCTACCTGCATGTATATTTTACTGAGTTATCTTCAAGCTTAAATTTATTTTATCGTTATTTTCTCTAAAATTGCATAACTTATAGCTAATTATCACTCCACCATTTACTACACTAGATTTTGTAGATACTTGATTTTTGCAATTGCCTTAGTTTGTGATTTTTTACTGAGTATTAAAAATTTTAAGCATGAGAAAAGCAGGGAAACACTTGTTTTATAAGTAGTATCTTTAGTACACTGGAGAAGAACTATGAAGAATAGTGCATAATTTCACATTGAGAAAATATAAAATATAAATAAAGTAAATGAAGAACAGTAAAGAAAAATCGCTGATTTTTATTTTTTTATAAAAAAATTACCAACCCTATCAGAAATAGGCCTCGTTTAGCTTGGGAATGGGGAAAATAAAAATATTTTAGGTGGAATTCGGTAGATTTCGGCCTATTTCGGTCGATTTCAGTCGATTTTGGGCGATTTTGATTGATTTCGGTGGATTTTGGTGCTTAGGTTGACTGTAATATTGAAGTGTCATGGAAAAACTCGGCAGATATGATATGCAAAAATGATAATAGTTATGTAGAAAAGTGGTGACATTGTAAATTGTCACGGAGCAGTGAGACCTTGCAAATTTTGAAGCTATTTACGATTTCATGGATTGAACGTGCTGTATTTTCAGTATCTTGCAGAATTTGCAGCTATTCGTGGAATTTTGAAATCTAATTCACTCCATATTTGAAATTTTACTATGGTGACTCATGCTAAAGGCTGGTTCACACGATAGTCAAATGAATGAAAGTTGTCAGTCCGCGTCCATAAGCGCTACAGCGTCCACCTAAATAACGCAAAAGCATACAACTCTCTGAGTTCTGTCAGGCTGGAAAGTAATTTCTGTCCCTTTTATTGTTTCTATAAATGAAAATTAGCTCACGCCAAGACCTCTTTTTTCATCGTCGGCATTATCGTCATTATCGTCGATGGCTTCGTCCCATCTCCCCATCACCTTTTTGATACTATCTTCATAGAATTTTTACCTCCGCCAAGGAGGTTATATTTTCGTCGTGTTTGTCTGTCGGTTTGACTATTTGTCTCTCTGTCTGTCACCAACATAACTCAAAAAGTTATGAACCGATTTGGATGAAATTTACAGGGATTATTAGGTATATTATTAGAAAGAAATGATTAACTTTTGGTGAATATATGTCCATCTGTTCGTTTGTTTGTCTGCCTCATTTTTCTCGATTCCATAACTCAAAAAGTTATTGATCGATTTTGATGAAATTAACGTGAATTGTTAGGTATACAACAAAAAGTGAATGATCAAATTTTGGTAATGATCCGTTTGTTTGTTTGTTCGTTTGTCACTGTTTTCAATTTTATGCTTGTTAGCACAATAACTCAAAAAATAATGAATGGATCTTTATGAAACTTATAAGGGTTGTTTGTAATGCTTGCAGACATAATTGATCAAAATTTGATGCAGATCGGTTTGTTCGTTTGTATGTTTGACTCATGTTTGTCATAACGTTTGTTAACAGTATAACTCAAAAAGTTATGAACGGATCTTCGAGAAAATTGAACAAGCTATTACTAATATTAAAAGGCACAAATGATTCGATTTTGGAGTTTATAAAAAGAAAATTATGGTGTCTGAGTCAATCGGAATTTTTTGCTACCGTTGCTTTACTTGGCGGAGGAATGCGCTCTCAGAGTGCTCTAGTTTTGTTTATGTTTTTTGTTTATGCCTCGCAGTCCTTATTTTGCCGTCAAATCGAAAGCTTTTCGACGATTCAAGACAAGCGCATTAATTCATTTGGAATGCAATGTCCCAGTCAAACCAGCCTTGCTCCAAATCAAGTGCTGAACCGGAAGCTCAGCATTTAAGTTCCTAAGCGGATTTGCTTATTTCGATCGAAAAGGGCGAATCGAGCACGCCTTCATTATCTGTCCGCTACATCTCTGCTGAAGCAGCGGCGCTGTCTGGGCCTCTCCGTAGAGCATAATTGTTCCGGCCATTAGGGAGCTTCCGGTCAGTTGAGAAGCCTTCTTAAGCGAACACGTGCAGTATTTGCTCAAAGCTGGGCATCTGCGGCCACTATCGGCTCAACCACAGGGCGCAAAAATGCGTAAGGACGCAGGTCTTCGGTAATTTTTGTTTGCTCATGTTATTGAGGAACAAGCGACCAAAGTTGCCTAACAGTGCCTTTTACTGGTCATTTGGTGAAGAACAGAGACGACTCGTGGCTGCTGAAGTGGAGTGATGCACAGTCCAGGATGTTTGTATTTTTTTAACAACAAGATGGCTGCGTAAGGTTCGAGCATGGTAACCATCATCTAGTTTATTACGAAAGACTTGCAAACTCCCGCCATAGAGCTGTGCAACGCACCCACTATAGTAGAACGGTTCGTCACCGGTTACGAACAAATTCAACTATATAAACGTACATACAGTAATTACCCATGCAAAAATAACCCGACACTAAGGGCGTATTCGGTTGGGACATCGCTCTCGAATAGTCTCAAGTGCACTTGACTTGCCTTTTGGGGCCAATTTAAGGCGTGTTCGATTGGGGCATAAACTCTATGTGCTTAGCTGAAATCGAGCAGAAAATCACTTCAGATCGTTTTTTTCGCTACTCAGACTGAGTTTAAGGCCTTAAGCGGAACCGGTTTGTGCCGACAACTTAATGCTGCTCCGGAGGTGCTTCAAGTTTTTTTTTAGCCTCCTAAAACAATCATTAAAAAAATATTGGTTCGATTTCTATGAAAGCAATAAAATAATTTAAGAAATCTTATTTTAGGGTTAACTCAAGTACATTGTTCTGGCATTATATACTCATACCATGGATTAGTAAAATGATGAAAACATATCAATCACTCGCGCGGATTAGTGCTGTGTTCTGTTTACATAATGCCATCACTGTCGGCTCCGATGTAGCCTAGCAAAAATAACCTCTATAAATTTACCCGAGCCAGTTCTATACTTCTAACACATTTTAGGGACGATGTTGTTGCAGCTTGCGAACAAAAATTCCATAAGATTTAATTCCAAGGATGTTTTGAATGTTTTTATATGCTAGGAGCGTCGGACAGGTTTTACTAGTCACATCTCAGCTTAGGTTAATATTTTACTGCTGGAGCCCTAAAATTCGTTCGATTTAGACACGCTTAAATCGGTCCGAAAAGTCAAACCAAGTGCACTTGAATATTTGACAGCGACATCCCAATCGAATACGTCTTTAAGCGTGTCTCAATCGAACGAATTTAGGAGTTAAGTTATAAAATGTTAATCTAAGCTGTGATGTCACTAGCCAAGGATTATGAGACTAACAGGTTGACCCAGGAGCGGAGCCAAGCTGTAGTGCATCATGGGAATTGGGCACGTGACGTCATAAAAACCTAGTACGTTTATCAGTAGCTATTTTGCATTGCATCTTCATCATTTCATTTGGGCCTCCAGAGTGTCATACATGTCCTACAATCGTTATAGTTGCACAAAAATATATTTCAAAGAATCTACGAACTATTTTAGCTCTCTGAAGGATAAACTTGTATTAATATTTAGGTTGTTTTTCCGTTAGAGGGACGCACCCGGTGGGAGAGTTTTGGTAAAATCTTGCCCTAAGCTGTGCCGTCGCGTACTCGTCGTTAACGCATCCGCCTCTCCTAATCGTAAAAACTACAGTATCAGTGGAAAAATTATCGATTTAGCATTCACCAGTTTCAACAACATCGGTCCGCAAGACAGTTAGGTAACTTTTTTGCAAGTTAGTTAACGCGAGTCGGACGCCACGCTACTGTTATACTGCTGTAACGCGAGCAGTGTATAGCAACTGATTTTTTTTTTCTAGTATTATATAGGAATTGTATCGCTTCTGCGTATTATCTATAGACTTTTTCTTTAATATTACTTCGCCGGAAGGAAAGTAATCTTTTTTAATGTTTCTCTTACCAATCTTGTTAAAAAGTTCTTCTATCTCGGCTTTCAATAGCTCGCATCTAAACCAATTTTTGTTGCAGCGGTTTGAAATTATAGAGGATAGCAGATCACTGGTAGTAGACGAAAATGAATCGAAAAAAATGCAGTTTTCACTCATATAATTTCATCTTAAGAATGCCATGTTACTCTCGATAAAACTCATTTGATTTATTGCATCTTAAAGATGATAAACTTGGCTGTAAAGTGCTTCTGATACATGCGGGCATTTGCTGGTTGAAATCATCTACTCTTTTACAAGCCCTTTAACCAACGTTCTTTCAAAATATTATCTTTCACAGAGCTAAAAAAAAGTTTGTAGATGCTTTGATACATATTTTTGTGCCACTACATGTAGGACACTCTGGAGGCCCAAAGGAAATGATGAAGAAACAATAGAAAATAGCTACTGATAAACGTACTAGGTTTTTATGACGTCATCGCTTCGTACGTCCGCTGTGCGCAAGCGCCGCACGCTCGGCAGTGCGCTGACATGCTCCCGGTAATCATCCTTGGTCACTAGCAGAGCCCGTCCTACGCTCCTAACATATACAGTAAAAGTTAAGCATCCTTGGAAGTAAACTTCATAGATTTGTTATGGCAAATTTCAACGGTGTCCTTCCCTAAGATAAGTTAGAAGTATGGACTTGGCTCAGCATATATTTTACAGGTTATTTGCGATACATTGGACGCGACAACGATGGCACTATGTGAACCAGGGAGTAAGCATAACGTTATTTTTACTCCCTGCTTCTACCCATCCATTGCGTGATTTTATTATTTAGCGCAGTATGCTTAAGTTAACCCTTGAAGAAATATTTCTCTATTGCTCTCAAAGAAAACGGAGTAATTTAAAAATATTGTTTAAGGATATTAAAATTGCAAATATTTTTCTTTTGTCATAAAATTAAATTACGAATTAAATAGTCTGCTTTTGTGCTGTTTTAGTGTTCTGACTGTTCTCTAAGCAAATCTTGTTAAAATATTGCTTCATTTAGGGGTATAACTTCATATATTTCAGATAAACTGAATGTATCAAAATTTATATTTACCTTAAAAACAGGCGCCTTGTATATCACGGCAGCTATTATTGTTTACCCCATTGAAATGTGACGTGCACTGTGCTTAAAATATTCAAACTACCTCCGGAGTAGACTTGAGTTGACGGCCGAAGCCCTTTACGGTTAAAATCTTTGACTCAAGTCCAAGTGGCGAAAGAACGGTCTGAATTGACTGAAGTACGTAATTGGAACTATACCCCAGTCGATTGCACTTAATCCGTCCGAAACGTCTGAGAGAGCTTTTGGCTTTGACCCTTTAAATTGTGTTGCAAGTATTGGAAGCCACGAGATCACGCTGTGACTGCTGAAAACTCACGGAGAAATATTGAGTTTCTTGAAGTCTCATGGTTAATCGACCAAGGGTCAGTGCCGGACACTTACGTCAGTGGGTTGAAGCCAAGCACCTACCTGAGGTTTCAAAGATGTCAAGTGCTGAAAACTTAAGTATTGCTCTCAATTGAGCATGTCATTAATCAATTCTTAGGGCGTATTTGATTGGGCAGCGAAATTGAGCCTTTGAAGCTTGACTTGTCCAAAATCTTCAGACAGCTGCAGCCGATGTCATGGCTTCGACTTGTTGATTCAAGTACCAGGCGCTGATTCTTAATCAGATGCCTGTAAGACTTCCATGAATTAGTCTTACTCCATAAAATAGAGATTTCAGTCTCCCCAATAGAACCGGGCTCTCTGAACACTAATTTTATGATGCATATTGAGTATGTAAGACTTTAGGAGAGAAGGCCATAAATTAAGATCAGTAATTTTCTTTCATAATGAAAGAGAAAACGTTAAAGCGTTGACTGCAATAAAATATGGGGTTGCGACGATCATTCCTGACTTTCGTTCAAAAGCTTGGATCGGTTGTAGCCCTGTCATCACACGCCTGCCACTATAGAATACAGCTTTTATTCTGGGGGCAATTCGTGGATTCTAAAGTACTGCACTGCGATATTTGTTATTATTTCATGAACTGGAGGATTGCCGTCGATTTGCCGATTGCGTTTGAACAATTTAGTTATATCAGACGGTAGCCTCTGCCCTCTGGTTCATTGGAACTACGAATATGCCAGTGCCAATACGGAGCTATGCAATACCCCTACCTTAGTACTCACGAACCGTTTCTGATCGGTATTATTGCAGAGATGACAAGCTGCGGCCACTCTGTTTGCGGCTCGGTCTGACCCGCGAAAAGGGCGCTGATTTAGATTTCCAGCTGCGCCCGAGCCTTGTTTATTAGTTATTACTCCTACATTTTTCTTGTGGAAGTGGAAACTTATAAGAAATGACTAGAAGAAAGCGCTAATGAAAGTCATTCTCCAAAGATTTGATATGCAGTACGCAAAGCAAGCTTATTGCAGCTCATGTCTTGTTTCTCTTTTTTTGCACTCCTGTCAGAGTTTTGTGGCTTGTAGCGAGTGACGGCCTTCCTATGTCGCTAGTATAATTCGTCAGGCATCTTTCACGTGGAACTATTATGATAAACGTTCATCCTAAAGGCGATGTGCTGAATGTAAAATTGCGCACTGCTGCAGCACAGTAGGTAAGTATAGATGTGTGCCTAAGTACAAGCACAATCGGAGTACGAGAAAACTTAGTGTTATTGCAGAGTTTCCCAATCCTAGGATAAAGTTCCCCTCTGAGGTATTGGACGCATGTTTCAGGGGTAGTTTTCCTAGGCATCCACTTTGTGATAAAATGCAGTTTGTTGGTTATTGGCTCCCTGTAAACCGTCACTCTGTCACAATACTATTCATCTACTACTAGCTGGACCCGTGAAACTTTCACGGCTTTGCAAGGCCTTTCAGACAGACTCGTGAAACTTTTATATTTTAGCATGGAGACACCACACTTGTTCTTCAACACCGAGACTCGATGTGTGATACATT
>LQNS02278097.1:20643410-20664519 GCA_001587735.2 Parhyale hawaiensis
GAGCTGAACATTGAATTCAGGCGTAACACACGAAGGAAGGAAGGAACGAAGGAAGGAACGAAGGAAGGAACGAAGGAAGGAACGAAGGAACGAAGGAACAACGCTATTAATATTATAGATGGATAACAAGAGGAGGTGGCAAGAACTTCAAGTCCTAAGTTGCTATAGCAGTTAATATTGTTTCTGTAGTGTGCTGCAGTTACTGCATTTTCTAAGGCCCGCATCATTTAGCAAAGTACCTAGTTAGGTACTAAATGATATTCTTTTTTTTAAGCGAAAAAGGCTCAGTCTTGTATTGAGTTTCCATTCCTGTCTTGCATCCATTTTGCGTTTTATTCATGTCTTCCTTTGCTAAATTTCTCTGTGACATTTGAAACTTCATGCGGAGCTCAAGTCAAAACATTTTTAATTCTTATTGTAGCCAAGTTTTGGTCCTGGTGCTCTAATAGTACTACTGGTATCCAGGCTACAGGATGAACTGAACATTACCAGTGAATTCGTTTGATTGAACTAAGTTCCCTTGGTGCAGCTTGACTTTTGAGCATTTCGGAACCAATAAATCCATCTATTACCTGTAGCAGAGAAATTGTTCTTTTGAAAACTCACAATGCACAGTTTGCAGCGAAAACCAGCACCGCAGGTGAGAACAATGAAAACTTTATTTGCAAAATTATTACTGGCAGTTTTGACGGCTGGGTATGCACTCTAAGTTTACTCTGCAGCAGTATACCGAGTGTTTTAAAAAAAAATAACTCCGTTTCTTATCGTTTTTTAAACACTCGGTATAATATAATGCTGCTTGAGGCTCCATCACTCCCAAGGAGCTTTAATAGAGAGGAAGGAGCCAGGAGCCTCGTCCGTGAATTAGATTAGATTAGATAGGCGGCAGTAGACGAACCAAAAGGCGCATTCCCAAAGAGACACCGGGACTTACACCCCGGCCCTCTATGAGCTATTACCATTATGTTAGTAGGATGTAGAGGAATGTAGAAACGAGAGGAGAAAAAATAGAAGACAAAAGAGAAAAAAGAAAGGAGAAATAAAAAAGAAGGGGGAGAAGAATCTACGCCAAAGCGATGGTCATGAATGCCCGCAAGCATGATCGATGGCCGCTGATATGCAGAGCTTAAATATATAGATGGAGCGGAAGTGAGACGAAGTCAGCTTAAAATGGCCTGGGAAGCTTTGGCCGTTAAGTGCTTGCGTTTCGTGGAGAAGGAGTTCTTAGCTGTGGAGGATGTCTCTCCCAATGTATGTCAAGACGATTTTTAAACGAGTTGACCGACTCCGCACCAACAACGTCGGAAGGGAGTATATTCCATATGCTGACTATGAAATAGGGAAAGAACTGCTGACTTAAGGTTGTTCTTCGACCTTTATGCTTGAGTTTTTGACCGTTGTGCTCAAGAGTCGGATGTGGCTGCTTCCAGTCGCCGTATGCACCAATCGCATATCAGTGCATCAATTTGTCTGCTGCTTCCCCATAAAACTCGCTGCTTTCGCGTCACTTCCACCAATGAGATTTTTGAACGTGTCAGAGCCACACCTGATCTGGTTGACTCTCTGGCGAATCTAACTACGGGCCGCAGGGTTCCCTCCTCTCTACTGAAGCTCCTTGATCACTCCGTGCGTCCATGTGTCTGCGCGTTACGCTTTTCAGTATAAGGTAGGGAAAATTTCAATTTGTAAGAGGCTCTGGTTTACGCAGGAAGGAAGTTCAACCATGGCTGTCTTCCTTCGCTTGCTCTTGAAGACATTTTCAGTCAGTTTCGAAGCAAAGACATAAAATTAATTTTACACGTATCATACAAACCGAACCGATTTTCATATCTTGTAATATTCACGTTTCTGGTGTCGCATGACAATCCATACATGGGGAAAATTCGTAGCCATGATACGGTGCAAAGCAAGCTATTCTGAATTAACCTCTTCCTATATAAAGCACAGATATGAGTTTTCAAAGAAACGGGGACATTTTTTTAAACACCCGGTGTAATAAATCACTATGTATATTTATTTATTAGTTAATAAAGATGTATTTATATTTTTCCTGTCACGTTCTATGGAAATACGACAAGAAAAAATACAAGCTTTGATAGTCATTCCAGGGTGTCTACGAATATGATACAAGGTTGCATTCATGCAATCCAGGGACGGTTATTAATTACTACGGACCTGAGCTCGCCTGCACGAGCTTGTTCGCACCTGCCGAAGGCAAGGAGCTTCAATAGAGAAGGAGGGAGCCTTGTGGCCCAGTTACAGACTTGCCAGCGAGTCAACCGGATCTCTTATGGCTGTGAGACGCTCATTGGTGGAAACGACGGGGGAGCACTGAGTTTCACGGGGGAGCAGCAGACGAACCGAGTTACTGATATGCGATTGGTGCATACGACAACTGGCTGACAGCCATAAGAGACTCTTGAGCTTCAACGGCTAGGCTACTGGCTCCCTCCTTCTCTATACAAGCTCCTTGGCCGAAGGGTGATACCGAAAATGCCACTTAACCACAAACTAATTCATGAAAGCACAGACCGACAGCTTTTAAGCTCAATTCAGAGCAGCTCTACCTCGAGATTCCTGTGACGTTATCGTTCAGCCATCGGCGTTGAGCCATGTGCAGTTGCATATAAAGGGAAAAAATATTTGAACTGAGCAGAAGGAGAAAACATTGACTAACAGGTAGTAAATTCAATCGAAAAAATTAACTACATATTCTTAACGTCTTAGAAAACAGAAAGACTCTCAGGATGATTTACTTTTTAAAAAGCATTCTCAGTTCAGAGCGTTGTAACTAATAAGCTTCGGCGAAATTTTGAGCTGCTGGAGTTATGTGGATGAAACTCGTATCCTGTATGCCAACTGATGATGAAAACAATAAACTGATGACTGTGACGTCATCATTTAACCAAAATTTTGTAACAAAATTCTGAAGAACTGTCAGTCTGTGTCTTCCTTAGTCTGTGACGTAACTGCGTCATATATGATAGTAGGTATATCCAATGTTCCAGACTTATTGTTGTGCAGTATTTGTATTCGAGAAGGGATAGGAGGAGCAAAAAAAAAAAGAAGAAAACAACGGGTAGTTTCTCGAAGCAATAATTTTCTGCTGTCGTTTATTGACGGCTCGGGCAACTATAATATAAATCTATTCAGCTACACGAGCAGCGCAGTCCATCTTAGGAGTGCGAAAATACTACTTGATATTGGCGGCTTTACTGTACAGTATATTCTGTGAGATAATTGACAATTACAAAGCTGCATTTTAGGATAATGACTTCCAAATGTTAAAGAAATAGTAGTCTCCTGTCGACATAGATTGAGAGCATTTCTTGCTCGCCCCAGTATGCTTTGTACGTTGATTTCCTTGGGGCCTTTGCTGAAGTCCAGGTCGTGTAATTCGTGCCACCCGAAAGTAAACAGGGCAGAATCGTCTCGACGATGGCTAGCCACAGCTGGGCTGCAGCGTTGGACCAACGGAAACACCGACTTCGTATTCCCTCTTTCCAAAAAAATATCTAGCAAAGCACTGATCCCGAGTCCAATCTCAGCATAGTGATAATACCACTGCATTTTATTCATAAGTTTATGTTTATATATAAGTTCTTGCAAAGAAAGTTTACGTTACCTTAACTACAAAGACACTACGAATTTGATCACCCAATGTAGCTACTAAAAATACGGTTGTTTAATCATTTAAAGTTACTCGTAAGGGAGACATTCGGACCGTAATTATCATTGGCACCTGCTCTAATGAAAACACTGCAGTGGCGGCTGAGGTTTTACTGTAGACATACACCTCACCATACATTGACTGGGGACTGCAATGGGGCCTCTCGTAACTGGGCCTGGAGGGAGGCCGATTTACCTAAATGGTAATAAAATGAGTTTTAATGATCACAGAGACCTCGAACAAAGATTAATTTCTTCGTCATACCATAAGGAATGTGTTGCAGAGCAGGGAATGTACACAATCATAAATGTTCAGTAGGCGATATGTATCATACTTCGGACACCAAGAATAATAGATAGGAACATTAAAATTTTGTAGAAAAAATTGGCTCATAGATACTACACGTAATGTACTTCAATATCACATACAATTGAGTTTTTACCAATAATGGATTTGAAGTGATAACCTCATGAATTGATGTACGTAGAGCATTCGAGACGCTACGAATCACTCAAAGGAGACGCAACTACCACTTTGAATCGCGTTGTAGGTGTTAAAAGTAACCCAAATACGTTTGAGACTGCAGAAAACTCTACTCTGCGCCGTATACTCGAGTTTCCCTCAGACTCTAGAATGAGTCCTGCAAGGTTAACGCTTTATATTCTATTCAACGGGGCAAAACCAAGGCCCCCGCGCTTTCGGAAGAATCGACTTGGTTTAGATTGACTTTGAAGAGCCAATGGAAGGAGCTCTAGGTGTCGCTTAGTCTTTTGCTGTTCACATTTTATCTTCTGCCGAGTCTAGCTTCATTCTCTAAGTTTTTCTCGTCGGGTAAAGGAAAGTCACAATAACAGTCAGCTATTATACAAAAGTGTTTGATTTTTATAATTGAAATAAATATATACCGATATTCACAATAAATAACCGTTAAAATGTTGCAACTGTGAAGTGAAGGTGCTGAAAATCACAACGTCGTTCCTATTTTATTCGTGTCTATATACATGTTAAATATTATTGGTAGAAATGTACAATTAATGCACTACGGCCAGCGCCTAAATTCTAATAGACTACAGTATATCACATTGATAAATTGAACACTCTAACGACCGACCGGTAAATTTACTCAACAAATACAGTATCTTTAGGTGGGCCTTTCCTGGTAATCAATTTATTGACGAGTGAAATCAGATGCAAAATTGAAAAGGCAATCGAGTTTAATGTGAGAAATAAAATAAGTTGAGATAAAATGAAGAAACAAAATTTTGACGCGGGTCACTTTGATACGTAAGGTTTTTTATGGTTTGTCTTAAAATGTAAATATCATTTATCTTAAAATGTTAATATCGTTTACCTTAAAACGTAAATATCGTTCAAACACAGGCACAATACTATGGTAATAAGTAGTTGGTCAAGCCCGGATGCGTTGCGCTTAAGAGAAGTATTATTTATGAAATGTATGGTTGGAGGTAGCACTCGGAGCTTTAGGGTCAAGCTGGTCAGTGACAGTGATACCGTACACTTAGAATGGGGGTCAAAGTTTGAAACAGATATCGCTCAAGTTGTGGTTATACTGTACCGATAAGGCTGAACTCTGCAAAATATCACAACTAAACATTATCCGTGCTCTTAGATGGCATCAGGTTATGGGAAATGATGACAGCAACGAACTACTGGGTCCGGTTTCTTGGAGAACATCGATCTCCAAATGTTCACCTCCCTTAAATATACGCATGAGCGAAATTTGACCGTTGTGTAGTGATATCTGAACGCAAAGCAGTAGGCACCCACAGCACTAACAGCGAAGTTACGTAGAGTTTAAAGCTGATGGAGATCCAGCGACTCAACGATTCTAATAGCGTGGGCACACGTGCGCAAAGTTGCATTGCACCGCAACTTTATAAGCTATGGCGTTGCAGCGCTCTAGGCTTCGTCTTAGACATTGCTATGCCACTGAAAAGAATATCTAAGGCATGAGTCGTTTCTTTCAGTTTGTACGCTATACCAAGCAGCAATTGTGAAGCTTTGAGATACATTCTACTTCTGTGTTAGTTTAAAGTGGCAATGAGGCACAGTTTTAGCCTGACATTCAAGTACCGTGAGTAGTAGTCACGGCAGCGTGAAGGCCGAAGGGAAAAGTTGCGTGACTGAGCAACATTAGCGATAGTTTGCCCACACTATAAAGAATCTAAACCTAACTCTTCTCTAACTTACATCTTGCCTCATCGTTCTGTCGCATTCTGATGTACTTGCATATCCTACATTTCTCAAAATAGTTACACTTTCCTAATGGAACATAACGACACTTATCTGACCCAAGGTACCGTATAGCAAAAGAACACTGAAGATGAAGAGCATTCGAAGAACTCCAAATGCATAAGATAATTTGTTTATCTCGGCAGGCCGTAATAATGTTTTACTCATTAATCATGTCAATTGCTATCATTTAGCAGGCGGATGCTATGTTTATAAATTTAAATGAAAGGTATCAACGAAACTATGTTTCCAAAAGGCAAATATAAAATTAGATGAATTGAAGATAGATATATAAAAAATGCTATTCTGAGTTCAGAGGCAACTTCAGTCAGTCCCAACATGACTTTTTTCCCATGGATGCTCTTCTATATTCTTCTATATTACTTAAGCGATTCTCTGTTCAAAATAATAGTTAGTACTGTATAGATAGCTCAACTGCTGCAGGGCTGAATATCCATTGTTAACCAAACAATCGAAAGGGATGCATTAGTTGGGCACAAATTATATGCAAGCTCAGGTCACGTTCCATTGGGTGCCGACATGAAGCTTTCGAGCCTTTACTTTTTCAATACTTCAAACAGAAGCTTTACATTTGTCACGTTGAAACGTGTGGCGAATGTTAGAAGCAACGCGATTACGTTGGGCCTGCTCTAAGCTCTGTTTTACGAACGATGCAAGATTGGGTTTCTGGAAGTCTCAAGAATGGCCGCACTCAATCCCACGGGTCGAACCGAGGCCACCTAGAAATGTGTGCACTTGCCTGCAGTTGCAAATAAGTCCAGCCTCAAATATTTGAGTTTGGCGACCTATCAGGGTAGAGAAGTTGTCTGACAGAAGCCTTGCCGATCCTTGAGGCTCACTGTATCCCCCAACAGTTCTTTGCCGCTAAATGAAATATGAGTCATGCAATGACACAAATAGGTGAAAATCAAGCATAGCTAAGCAGTGTAATGAATTGACTGCTCGATTGCAGACCAGCCAACAAAAGAAAAAGCTAAACAAAACACGAACCACAGAATTGACTGCAGCAGGAGAACTAGGCTGTAAACTGTAGGCAAAAATTGCACTATATTCATCTGGGAGTAATTTAATGGTAACCTTAGAATACTAACAATAAATTTTTTATCCATTTATATCAAGACGACTGCAAACTATAGGTATAGAGACAGATAGATATCAAATGAAACTGAGCTAAGGGTATGTTTGTTTGGGAGCCAAAATTAAGGCCTCAGGGGTTGACGTTTTTTAAACATGAGACAGGTGCGCTCGATTCGACCCGCTGTTTCAGGCAGCTAGTGCTCGGCATTGGTTACCCTTCAAACTTCGAGAGTTTTGGGTTTTCAGCAGACTCAACATAAGCACAATGCTTTCAACACTTGAAACACGATTCAAAAGAGCGAAACCAAGGTTTTTGTCCCAAGTTTCGACAAGTCACACCTAAAAAACTTAATATCAGCCGCAACTGAGCGTGCCTTGATATTTTAAGGAATTTTAGAGTTTAGTTTTACGTAGAAAGAAACATACTTTGTTACAATTGCAACTATATAAATTTAATTTTTACATCAAGATAAATGTCTAAAAATTGCAAATTCAAAGAAGTGCATGCACAGATTCAGGGTAAATGATATGAAAAAAATCTCTAATTGAATAAATTATTCAAATAAAAGTCATATAATATTTAAAGAAGCGCAAGAAAAGTACTTTTCTGGATAAGTGCATTGTGTTAGCAATGAGTTTATTTATAGTACTTAGACTAACTTGCGGTTGATAAACTTCTATTTTCCAAAGAGAGTTCAGAAGTAGTATTTGGAACATGTTCGACTGGGCAGTGGAATTAAGCCTCTGAGGCTTTACTAGTCCCACTCTTCAGACAGGCGCCTAGCTTCGACTTTTTATTAATTCACAGTCGTTGTCTCTGAATCACTTAACTGTAAGGTTTCCATGAACTTAATCGTTTTCCGTAATATGTAGACTTCAGTCGACTCAAAATTATCGGGTATCTATGTATGTAGTACCTGCAACACGAGTCAAAGCGAGAGGAGCCAAAAAAGTTCCTGTCTGTATTTCTGGACGAGTCAGGCGAAGTGGGTTTGACTTACATCGATTTTATCTAACGTGACCCAAATCTGGCACACGTGATAATAATTCGGTTCAGATTAAGTGGGAAAACCGTTAAAATAAGAATCGTGTAGTCACAAAACCACGGGCATTCCTACGCACCGAAGGAAATACCAGCCTTTGGGTGCCTCTCTAGAATGAAACCTGCTCATTTCGTGCTGGAACAGCATCCCAAGACAGGTAGTTTCCTTCAGTGCACGGAATAGCGTGCTGGTTTGGGGAGAACACGTCTCTCCGTGTAACTCTTTCCCAACGGAAGCTCGGCTGCTGTGAGAACACTTTATAATATTGATATTACTGTGTTTTATCTGTCTTACATGCTATCTATGTGATTAAAGCGTTTTATTCAAGTTTCAAGTGCATATGTTTTATACATTTTGCCTGTGTTTCAATTACTAGATGTATGTTTTACCCTAAAAAATACACAAAAACTGATGGACCATTGGATGTTGCAGCTGAAATTAGTTAGTTAGTTAGTTAAGTTTAGTTAGCTATTGTCGGTGGCTTAAGCATCCGTCTCCGCCCGAAGACGATGCCAAAGAAAAACGGCAAGAGACATTCAGTATGTTGATGGAAAAGTGGAACCCCCAGCACGAAGGTGTATCCAAAGAGCGTCATCGCCCATGGGAACAGTAAGTCGGGAAGGAAAGGAACAAAGAACCGTTAGTAGAAGCATGCAAATGGAAGGAAGCGAAGGGGGCACGAAAGGCAGACGTACTTCCCGAAGGCCTAGCTAATGCCAGAAACACCTACAGGGTCCCCAGGGGCGCTGTTCCCCAATACACGGGATGGGCGAACCTGAAATGGCTGTAAGATTTTACTGTGACATGCCACCGACAAGCGGCTTGCTTTGCAATAAAAGTATGTATATTGGTACCTATCAATATCGATACCCGTCAACAGCATCAAAAGATACCGCGAGTAGAGTCTAAAGATACCGTCATTGCCTTCTGAAGATACCACCAGTAGCGTCGAGAGATCCCGCCAGTGGCATCAAGAGCAGAGGTGGGAAAACTACGGCACGCGGGCCACATAGTTCTTTTTAATGCGGCCAGCAAAACGTTTTGGGTTCTTCGATATATTAGCCCGCTTAAAAAGCGCTTATTATAATATTTATTGTAATATTTCATATCTGCTGCAGAAATGTTATTTTCAATACTTCAGAGAGCCGTGCTTGAACCCACCTACCCGGCCCGTCTGCCAATTATTGCAAGTCCATGAGGCCCTTGACTCAAAAAGTTTACCCACCCCTGGTCCAGAGATACCACAAGTAGCGTCTAGAGATACAGCCAGTAGATTCTAGAGATACCGCCAGAAGCGTCTAGAGATACCACCAACAGCGTCTGCAGATACCGCCTCAACAAAAATAGTTTCCGTTAGGCAGTTAGGAGTAACGTGGTGCCAAAGCAGCGACTGACAAAGCAGTTTCTACGAAGGGACTCACAGCTAGGCGCGGGTCTCTTCCATGGATAATGATACGGAACGTTACATTTCATCATCCTTGGGTTTCTTCACACACCAAAGCTCTGACAACATGAAAGTGAACGTAAGAAACGCGTTCATTTCAATCCACTTCCATATTAACACTCTTCTGCCCGTAGAGTGGTTGCGGAGGACGATCCAAACAACGGTCTTCTCACAAAAAGCAACACCTAGTAGCGTGTTCGATTCGCCAACTCTCTGCGAAATAATCTCAACTTTTTTGCATGAGCATGCGGTTAATTCCAATCTTGAGCAATCGATTCTCCCTTTTTCATCAAGTTTCACGTGATATTCACAAAAAGCCCTACGCTCCATAGAATTAAGCAGTTGGTGATTGAAGTGAAATCGGCTTGCGAGTGTCTTCTGAAACTCAACTCAAGAGGGTGGATCGAAGACGCGCGATAAGCCCTAACATATAGAATTTAAACGGTTTCAGTTACCTAGCTTATAGTAGGGAAAGTGAGCACGTCTTTCATTAAGCCGTGTTAGGGTTAAGTTCAACAGCACCAAAACGCAGACACCTTAAATTAATATTATGCTGTCTAAAGCAATACTAATTTCAAGCCGTAAACAAAATAGAATCACATCAACGACAGCATCACTGCTGCTTTAATTGGTTTCACTGGACTATTTGCTTTGTACATGACACTTGTGGACCATATCGGGACAGCCCAAGGAGCTTTAATAGACGGAGGAAGAAACGCAACGGCTGTAGAAATCGGAAACTGAATTTCCTGCAATGCTGAAGCCTGGCTATGGGGCTGATTGGTTGCACCAAACGCTGGGAGCCTGCGATTGGTGAGAAGGGATACCTGGGAGCCCGTGATTGTTGGGAGGGAATGCATGGAAGCCAGTAACTGGTGGGAAGAGATGCCTGGGAGCCTGTTATTGGTGAGAAGGTATGCCAGAGACTGTGAGTGGTGCGACGGGAGAAGCCATCGAAGAAGAAAAAAATTCTTCAGCCAGGGCGTGGCTATAGGCTGCGTTCCCTTCTATTAAACCTCCTAGGAACAAGCTGGACAGTCAAAGAGCGAAGATGGCAAATGAACCTGCAGAAAACTTATCCACGGGGTAAGTCCGGAAATACGCCTTGCAGTCGCAAGCTCAACTTATCAGCAGACGTTCAGCTCGCACGTCGGCCCCCAAGTCCACTCGTAAGTTGAGCATGCAAACGCATAGTGTGGCTCCGGAAAGATATACACCAAAGACGAGTGGCGGCTTGTGGCTATAAAAGTAGAAGTTGTGCACAAATACAATTCAGAATATTTGTAGTTCCTTAATAAATTGTAAGGTGACCACTGACGTTACTGTACATCAAAGCCAGTGGCTATTCTGTACTGCCGACCTCCTGTGCTGGTACAGTAACATTATTATGATCCGCAAACATAGTGAGAGAGGTAATAATGTTTTCGTTGTAGATTTAAGTATATATATATATATTTGTATATATATTTGTCTGTCCACCCAATAAGTGGTCCAAGGAGTTGAGCTATGTTCATAATTTTTTGTAGGGAGTCTGGTGGGTTGACCTAGATGTGACCCATGCCAAGAAACCATACCTAGCTGACCATAAAGAATGACAGCGTTGAATTTTCCTCCACCGGGGCGAATTAACCTCGTAAGTGCCCGGTCATTATACACGAAGAAAGCGATGAGATTGGAGTTTGTTTTTACTTGGCTTTGTAGTTTCTTGTTGACGGATATACTGAAGAAATTTTTGGCCAACCCATTACGCTATTTTTATTATAATCTTACTTTAATCACCGCTGCCATCAGAAATGATCCAACCCATCGCATATTAGATCAGATATATATATAGTTTGTTTCACCCAGGACAGTGCATACGTTAAAAATTGTATACAACTTCCTTCTACTCTGTATTGCATATTACAAGTTGAATAATAAAGCAGTTGCTCACACCGTAATATTAGAGCTAATCGGCTAACATATCTGTTCACACAAAAAAAACATTCATCACAAATGGAGTAAAACTTTTTATTCAGAATAAAAATGTATCTCACCTAAAACAGTATTGATCGTAGCTTTAACTATTGCATGTAGCTACATGAATATTCTATCCACAGAATATTAGAAAATTGCATCACATAATTTACTGAGAATGTTAGCATCCAAGTTGCCAGATAGCAACCTTAATCAAAGTTCTGAAGCTGTAAAAGCTGTAAAATCAGCTTCAGCGGGCGATCAAAACTTCGGTTAGAGAAGTTTAAAGTTTCACTTACCATAAGGAATCGAAAACACCAAAGTTATCTGTCCACGGGACCTTTCTCAAGTAACTTCTATGGCTGCTTTTTTCCAATGTAAATTAATACTTATTGACAGTGGGACTTCAAAGAAAAGTAAGGACATAATTTTCAGAGCGATTTGAGAAGTATATGCATATATATATAATTAGTAAGAAATAAAAGTTTTTCAATAAAGGAAAACGGTGGAAAACGTAGTCTTAAGATATCAAAGATTATATTAACATTTTCATGATTAGTTTTACCACACAATGTTAACAAATTGAATATTATCGATTTTTTAGTGTTAAGAAAATATTTTTTGCACCACAATCCACTTTTTAATTTCTTTAAAATGATGCACAAAATGCATAAACCTGAGTAGAAGTCCCAATGTTGAACAGAAAACAATAAATTTTCATCCCCCGTTTAGCATATAGGTACCTGTCGCGAATGTACACAGAAACTCATTCACGAATGGGTTCTTAACGTACAAGATATGTGGAACAAAATTTATACCATTTCACACTCCAATTACAAGCCCTAACGGAATCAAGTTGCCAACACGTTCTACTGGGTGTATTATCGAGAATGAAAATTCTGCAGATGAAGTGGACCTCTCAGTACTCTCGCTTCTTTCTCGAGTTGAAGAGCCAAAAACTGTTAATTGTGAAAGAAAAATGTAAATATCTAATTATTTTTTGTACTTGCAGTATCATTGTCAATAATAAGCCAACAAAGTCTTTGGCCAACTCTTTACAAAAAGAGACAAGCCACTTATGAAATTATTGTTGGTTGTTGCACGTCAACTGATATCTTACTGTAATCTTCACTTCACTTAACTTAAACATCAGTAGTTGAGAACTAAGCTTCACTAATTCATCTATGGAGAAAACAAGTTGATACGAAGAACTTATTTAACTAAAGTAAATGAGTAATGAAATTATCACAATATTTAACATCACATGCCACAGCTCCCAAGAAAACTTCAACAATGAAGACATCACAGATGTTAGCCACTTTCATTTACCTATTGCAGTGCGTTCCCATTTAGAACAGTTCATGTTCATGCATTAACTGTAATATAGTCATTGACACTAATATTTTTACCACAGGCACTCACACACTGAAATCGAATATATCTTGTAACTAGAAATCAGTCTTCATTTTCCAGCTAAATCGCTAGCCAGATGCACAAGTTTTTTGTACCAGCCATGGTAGCTCTCCTTCCAACGGATTCCTAGCCATGCAAACGATATTAAAAAGCTGGCATTTTTATACACTGACACTACCTGATTTTACAGGCATATCTGTTACAAAGCGACATGTCTTCAGCAATTAGCTTCATTCTCTTGCACCACAGCTAACCAATATTTAAGTCCAGCAATATGTTTAAGCGACACAGCTGAAACCTGTATCACCATAGCCAACACATATCTAAGTTCACTTACCTGTTTCCAACACTCAATTATTATTATTATTATTATAGTTGGTTGGGTTACTAGCTCCACAGGCAGCACGCTTGCCTCGCGCCGAATTTCCAAGACTCAAAGCCATAACTAAAGTATATTGAGCTCATAACTTAATAATCAGCAAAACTTTGCCTGTGAGTTGGATATTTATTGAAATATTGCACAGGGGTAATTCACCGTCGAATATGCTTATTCGTAATTAAAGAAAAAAATGCCTGCAGTGGCAGCCCATGTGTTATCAATTTGTTCTGCTTGTACGGCTTATCACAACATGATCAATTAGGGTGTATTTATTCACTGACTAAGGTAAAGATAACTTTCTCAATCTCTGTTTTTTATAGGGTTTTCTCTTGTCCCAATCATTCTTTGTTTTCTCTGCAGACCCTCCCATCCTCGCCAGTTCTGCATTTCCTCTGTTACGCTCCACTTCAGCATTTCCTCTGTTGCGCTCCACTTCAGCATTTCCTCTGTTGCGCTCCATGGTCGTCATTTCTTCTATTTCTTTGTAATCTTTCTGTAATACAGCGATATCTTCCCTTGCTTCTTTAAATTCCGACTCCTCCATGCCTTCCCCAATGTACCAGAACACAAAGGCTTTCTTTGAGAACATCTTGTCGTAGTTCGCAGCGATGTTGTCCCAGTGCTGACCGACCGCGGTGGTGTTGGACAGGAGACACACAGAGCGGGGCACGTTCGACAGACCTAACCCTGGAAGAGTCGTCACTGGTTGGTAGTTCACACCGACCTGAAAGCAGAGAAAACTTTTACTTTACTTCAAGTTAGTAATGAATAAGTGTAACCTTGATTACGAAGGATCATCAATGGCAGGTAGTTTACACTGGCCTGAAAGTGGAGAAAATTATATTTTATTCTTTTCCCTCGTGTAAAAAGAACTTGTAACCTAAAGAAGGTTGCATCAGTTCGTAAATCACATGTTAGACGGGAAGTCGGTAAATAATAAAATTTTATTTGTTCATCAAGCATCAGCAAAGAACTGAAGCATAGCTGTGAATTTATACACCAAGAACAAGCAGCACAAAACTTGTCTTCGTACCCACTGTACCCAATGTTGTCTGACAGATAGGGTAAAGGAGATGTGGTGGATATCTCTCTCACCATTCCACCACTGTGAACAGCCAAACCTTAAGTGCGTTGTTCTTTCAATCGTAAACTACTACCTTATTTTTAAGAAATAAATCTTGATGTCCAACTAGAATTGATGACCTAGCCGTAGATGAGTTTGTCATCTCTGCACCATTTTTAGCGACACGAACCTTAAAGCCCGTTGGTGTCCAACTAACGAACTTGATGGCCTTTCTGTGTATGACTTTCTTGATCGAAGCGGTGATCTCGCTGGTCCTCACTTGCCCGCGGTACATGAGGCAGCACGCCATGTGTACCCCCGGCTGGGGATCCGTGGACCAAACAGAAGAAGAGGAGGAAGCGGAGGAAGATGTGGATGGTGCTGTGGAAGGTGCGGAGAAAGAAGACGAACGAATTGGTGGGAGAGGAGTCCAGCAAGTTAGAGGAGCAGAGGATGGCGTTGGGAAGGAAGAAATGTCCAGTGGAGACGTGGGCGTGTTTTGGGATATCAATTCGGCTTTGGGGTCTGGGCCCTGGAAGACCATCCGAGTGATGTCCATGGTAGAAAACTGAAAGAGAATACGGACAAATGAGGTTCTTCCAATTTATTGCTAAGAATTTACAGCGTATAGATCAAAAAACTAAAACTGAAAAGATGCCACATGTGCCTTTATCTGTGTAATGACTCGCATAAATATATAATTGATAACCTTGCAAGCGGTCGAACATTATTGCATTAATAGTAACTTATAGGCATGCTTCCATTGATTGAGAAAGCAAAAGTGGAGTCTTTTTCCTTCACTGAAATATTCTATCCGTAATTACCTTACAACTTTGGCTGCCGGAATTAAGACTTATGGAACTACCACTTGTTTATGAATATTTCTTCAAATATATATTTTTAGATGATATACAGTAAAACCTCTACATACGATTCTCTTAACATACGAATTTTTCAACTTACGACGTGAAATCCGATCAATTTATTGACTCTACACCCGATCAAAAATCCAACTTACGACGTCGTAGTTCGTGAAAGTGAACAGGCTGAAGATGAAAACTAGAAAAAAAAACATAATAGCCAAATTAAATGTACCTGGGACAATGAAAGTAACAAGACCTGGTCGCTGTCTCAAAGGCTGAGACCCAACTTACTCTACTACTACAACACCTCCGTTTGCCGCATTTGCCTCTCTCCAAGGTAAAGTGACAATAAAAACCCTTTCTTATAGATCATTTCTTTATAATCTACCTCTTATTACATGTCTAATATATCAAAATGCATTTATGTTGATTTTCTATGAGTAATTATCTGCATTTACTAAGGAGTTATGGTAGGTTTTTGGGTTGTGGAACGAATTAAATGGTTTTACATGTATTCTTATGGGAATAATTGATCCAACATACGAATAATTCAACATACGACGTAGGTCCGGGAACGAATTAAATTCGTATGTAGAGGTACCACTGTATATACCAATCCTAAATTGTCCTTACAGTACTCTCGGTAAGAACATCACAGCCACGCAAGGAATAGCAAAAGTTGAGCTATGACTAAGACTTACTGTGCTGAAGGGCACGTGGTCTCGGGGCACCAGTGGAGAGTAGTTTGTATAGATGAAGTGCAGTCTTGGGAAGGGCACCAAATTGGTGCAGATCTCCGACAAGCCCATGTTCAGTGCACCATCAAACCTGTTGATTAGCGGATAGTGAGCGTCTATCTCTCCTGATGCAATTTATTAATTTGTTACTGGTAATTTCTCAGCTCGATGCCAGCCCGCTACAGCTCGAACTAACCGTCCGGTCCCGTTCCTGATAGTGTCAAGGTATCTTTAATACCCCCTCCCCCACTTTTAAAGAAAATTTAACCCCATTACTTGCCTTGAAACAGAATTTTGCACGATGGAGCCAGCACTCGTGATTGAGTATCAGGCGTAGATCTCCAGCATAATTGGTTTGCGATGAACACTTGGTTATCAATTACATGCTATGGACTGAAGGCTCAGCAGCTTGAAACAAACCGGCTTAGATTATCAATTCCTACTGAATCAAAGTTTAATGAGTATCGTAATCATATTTTTTTGTGATTCAGTTAAAGGAAGAAGTGGGGCTATCTAAGCGACATAGAAGTGTGTGTGTGTGTGTGTGTGTGTCCGCACTTGGGCAGTGTCTGTTCGGGGCTGAGGATCAGAGCACGTCAAGGTAGTCGTCTAATGTTGTGCTATAAAGCGGGCTGTGAGTTTTCGCGCGGACCATAGTCTTTATCTACTTTGGGCCTACAGTGCATGCAAAAAAAGTCCAGGCTTGGGATTAGCAACACCATGGTAAGATCATTCAAGAGTTATACTGCAAATGCGAAAATAGATAATATACTTAATAAGTGCGATAATTGAAAACTTTACTGTATTTTCCACAAATTTCGTGCCTTTCTTCATATACAGTAAAACCCCTCTAATCCGCACCTCAATAATCCGAACCCCTCCCTAATCCGAACATCTGACTATAGTTCGAAGTGCAATCTGAACAGATAAGCATTTTTCGGATTAATAGGGTAAAGTACAGAGTAAGCACGAATGCATCTGTAATCCGTACAAGGCGCTTCTTATTTTTCGGATTAAGGGGGTGATGAACGAGAAATTTACGCGAGGTGCTGCGCAGAAGGTACCAACAATCTCTATAATTCGTTTTAGTGCAGGGTACAGAGGTTTCATTCGGATTTGTGAGTACCTCGGTAATCCGAAATCCCCGCTAATCCGTCACTCCCTTCCCCCCGTGCTGTGCGAATTAGAGGGGTTTTACTGTATAAGAACATATTTCCCTCACCTCAAGCCCCCAGTGGCTGGCTCTATTCCTGATCTCTAGCAGATGCAACTGTGTACTCATAGGTATTGCATTCTAATTTTTTGCAGCACAACTTAATTATTTCCAAATTTCCCTTTCCACTTTGTTTATTTCCCATTGTCTATCGGTAGTGCCAATGCAAATCTATTTCTCAATTTCTATCTGTTATAGGTCTCTGTGTCGCCATTTGCCTCTCTAGTACTTCTCAATTTCTCCACTCCCACAACACTACTTCATTATTTCTCTATTTCCCTCTGCAATTCCGATCTATTCTTTGTACTTTCTTTCTGCAGTACGTAGATACCAGTTTCCCCTCTTCCCTCTGCGATACTTTGTCATTTCACAATTTCTCTTGAGACAGTTCCCTATTTCCCCCTCTCCCTCTGCAATACTTCTCCATATCTCAATTTCCCTCTGCAATGCTCATCTGTTCTCTCTTTCTCTCGGCAGACGTGCTCTAATTTCCTTGAGGAATAATTCTCTATTTCTCACTTTCCCTTTGCAATAGTTCAACGTTTCACAATTTCCCTCCGCAGCACTACTTTACAACGCCGTGACCCTCACCGCAAAGATCCAGTAACGGAAGACACCGTCTGGCTGAAGATAGCGTTGATGTGCTGGTAGGTGGGCCTGTCAATAGCCAGCCTGTGATACGCCAGTTCGTACATGAAGGAATTGTCAGCGGCGAAGGAAGCGTTGCAGTGTCGCAGAGAATTGTGAGCAGTCAGTATCGAGTTGTACGGTTCCACCACTGAACTGCTTACCTAAAAAAGAAAATTTGTTCGTCAAAGTATCATTAGCAAGTTCAATACTAAGGAGATATCCAAGGGTGGGCATTCGTCTACTTTCCAAAGCTTTAGTTTATATTTGATGCACAAGTTTAGATTTTGTCAGTGATCAACAGAAACGAAGAGCACCAAGAAAAGGATATCGACTACAGTAAATTCAATAATCGCGTGATTTCAATTTAAGTACCCAGCCGTCACAAAGACAGTATCTAATGTCGGGGCCACGCTATGCATTCACACGGGCAACTTTTTTGGTTACTAAGAACAAGTACAGACTTCAATTGACACATTTGGCCAAGGTTTTGGCGCTGGTGAACTTAGTGCCTTTATCGGGGCGAAAATTTACGAGTGCTGTGAAGCTGTCGCGGTGCAGCACTTGTGAATTTTCGCCTTGACGAAGGCCTTACCTCGACCTGTGCTGAAATCTTGGGCAAATATAATTTGAAGTCTGTACTTGTCCTCAATAACCAAATATGATGAACCTCGGCAGATGTCCAGCAACATTTTCACTCCAGACAACTTTATGCAAGGATGCGAGACTCGTACGTCTTTAACGCCACCGTATCTATGCTACCGATTTTAAATATGTATCGAAATGGCACTCGAGGGCTCATCCTAGCTACCAGTTGGGCGTACAAATGCTTAGGTAGCTCCCGAATATTTAGCGGCTGTAGAGCCAACAGTCTGCAGTTGAGAAAGAACGGAGGTCGAAAAAAATCATATATTATTACTGGCTAGGCCAGTGAAAAAAAAAAATCTCAGCCATACACGTACAGCAATGCTCTGTCCGACTATGAAATTTTCACGAGGTCAGCGAGTATCATCCAAGCCCCAGGTACCAAAGAGTAAACGAAAAACTGGTTTTATAGTCCGTAGAGTATTCACGAGATCAGTTGTGAAATTTTGGGCTTTTTTACCGTAGATTTTATTACGATTGTGAAGAAAATAAATGTTCACTACAACGGCAAGTGGAAAGACTCAAGAATAGTTGTATCGATCATCCGAGGTTCGATGTGAGCTAAGTATTGCATGACTGGTGGCGACACGCCGGGCTATGGTCATCAATATTTAACATACTGAGCCGGCGAGATGAAGTTCGGGCATGGAACAGCATTAGTATTATAAGTAGTGGCACTGATATTAGTACTATTAGAGTATTATAGTTGGTAAAATATAGTATATGATAATATCATAATTATAAGCCCTAGTAGTAGTAGAAGTGATAGTAGTAATAGTTGTAGGTAGTAATAGTAGAAGTTGTATTTTTACTCTTTGTTTAACCGGTGTATCTGCTACTCAGACGTCCCAATGGAGTCATGATTAGTTCAGTAATTTCCTTGATACATAGTTTTTAATACGTACCCGTGGTTGTGTCTTTATGATCGATAATAGTTCAAGAATTGCTCTGATGTGCCCATCTATTTCTGACCCTTCCTCTATTATTACTTTAAAGGAAGGAATCACAGCGCACCTTAGACAAACTTTAGACTTGCCTCACATTTGCTACGAAAGCTTCAATATTTACCCCTGGATAAAGGCAAGATCGTGAACTAGCCATCAACTTTAGATCTAACCTAAATTAACTATCGACATGCATAGCCTAAATTAGCTATAGAAACCGGAATAGTTACCTTGGAAGAAGGCATCACAGCGAATCTAACATCAACTTTTTTAGGGTACGCAATGGCAAGATGGTCAGCCAACAGGGACGTGAAGCCGGATCCCGTACCACCACCATACGAATGGTACAGCATGAACCCCTGTAAAAATTTGGAACATATTTTGACAAACTCTCCTTGATTTCAGAATATATTAAGTTTCAGTAAGATATTTCTACTTTTACTGCAGTGTCTATATAGGAAGCATACACTATTTTCAGGCAGCAGTTATAACTGAGATCTGTTAGGGTAGAAATCAATCAACATTTATTACGCAGATAGCAATAGACGGAGCAAGAGGCCCATTCCAAAGAAGCCGAGGCCCAGGCTTAGGCCCTATCTGTGCTATTGCCGTTGTGTCCAGATGTGTGCTGCAAAAAACCTCAGCTAATTGGTAGTCTGTGTAAATATGATCAGCAGCAGTAGATGGTAAGGGCTCTGAAACGTTAAATTAGATAAGGGTATGATAGATAATGGAACAACTATGATCAATTAATTATACGTCACAAGTGTCCCACGTCCTTTAAGGCAGAGATAACCCAAGATGTGTAGTGACACCGCAGCCCCCGCTCACTGGCAGGCTCAGGCAGGTTCGGCGGCCAGTTCAGCCGAGGCCAGGAAGTTGGTGAACTACGCGGACCTTACGCGGGACTACATTTCTGCCCCCAATGCCATCGAGACATTTGGACCCTTGGGTCCAGAGACAACTGCTTTTATTAAGAGATACAAAGGCCCCTGATTTTGGTATCAAGGGATATAAGAGCAGGATATTACTTTCCACTTTCCGTGGAAAATGTCTTAAATGGATCGAATCTTTTCTGACAAACCGAACCCAAAGTGTAATTATAAATAATAAAGTGTCTAAACGACAGCCGGTACTCAGTGGAGTCCCACAAGGAACCGTGCTTGGTCCAATACTCTTCCGCATCATGATAAATGATATGAGGCACCAATGCAAGTTTGCCGTTCCCTCATCATTCGCTGATGACACACGGATATTAGCAGCGGTACAATCAACGGCGGACGTACGGAATGTGCAACGCGACCTAACCATCTTTCACTGGACATCGGTTAACAATATGACCTTCAACGAATCAAAATTTGAACCATTACGATACGGTAAAAACTTCTCCCTTACTGAATCCACGTCCTACACGACGAGAGATGGGAGCGAAATCTAGAGAAAGCAAATTTTAAGGGATCTTGGGGTGAGAATACAAGATCATGCCACTTTTGAAGTTCATGTGGCTCGAGTTGTTACCGTAGGCAAGAAGTGGAGCGGATGGGTGCTTCCAACTTTCTCTTCACGAGAGGCAGACACAATGCTCACCTTGTGGAAACAACTGATACTGCCAAGGATTGAATACTGTTCACCTTCTTGGATGCCAGGCAAACGGAAAGACTTAGAGCGCCTCGAGGCTATCCAGAGATCGTTCACTGCCAAAATCCGAGGCATGAAAGATTTAAACTATCACGAAAGACTGGCTCAACTTCAAATGTACTC
>LQNS02278097.1:20668392-20691568 GCA_001587735.2 Parhyale hawaiensis
AATATTGAGACACTGTACGTCATACGACGCAAACACATCACTAGCACCTGTGTATCTGGGCACACCTACCAACCGTCGGAATATGTCATTGTACGCAACACGCAACTTACTGATTAATTATTATAGCTTTGTAGCTAAAATATTAACGTCGTTAATGATGAGAAACCAGGTGTTTTTTTTTTTTTTATCGTAAAGAACATACTTTTCTGCGAGTAAGAGTCAAGTACTGCTGCGGTCTACGCCTTAACTTTTTTTTGGGATGATTTTACCTAAAGTACAACAAGCACACATAGCAATATTAAGAAGTTATTTTTTTCTTTCTTTGCTGAGATTTGTTCTCAGCAAGCGCTTCTGATGAAACCTGAGAACTTCACAATAAATTTTACATATCTACATATAATAAAGTACCTGAGCATGGTTGCCCCTGACGCCAGCAGGGTTGAGGTTGTGCTCGAGACAGAAGAGCTGCCAGCAGGCACACCCTAGCTGTACTCCCGCCTGCCCCACATGCACGCTCACAACTTCCCTCTGTTGGGGTAATTCATAGCATCAGAAAAGTATTTTAGGGTAATTAACGTTATAAGGAAAGAATGAATTTGGAGCAGCATGGAAAATGTTCAGTAATACTATGGGAAAAACAGTCATTATTAAGCTCAAAAGACAATATGTTTCGAGAGAGGTGAAAATTAAACTCTTAAGCGACATATAAACTGAGAGAAGGGTAGATTCAGCGCTCCGGACATATATAAAGAAAGCTGGAAATTAATTTGTAAAAGACAGGTCTTAGTCATAAAGAAATCGTACTGTTGAGACAACTTCAGTGAGTTAAAAAAATAAACTTTAGAGACAGATGTGGACAGAATGAGAGAATAACAAGCGAAATGTATTTAACGTATAACTAGGCTATGTAGAGCGCGGTGGTTACAGTATTTATGGTAGTTTAGTAGAATATTTAGATTTTTTCCGGCGATTAGCTTGAATCATGCTATTCAGCCTATATACAATGGTGAATGCAATTTGGCGCATTTCTACGATAGGAATTAAACCGTACTGTCCCGTAAGTATGATAAATGCTTACCTTCAAGCTTCACTAAACGGCTAGCAACTTTTTCACCCCTGTCATGTTCATTTTTAGCCAAGCGTATTGACTTGCCTATTTGACTGGACGCATTTAAGGCTTGTTGCATGACTACAGAGAAATTTTGCAGAAACTCTTGGCCCACCAGAAATAACACAAATGGAAAAATTTCATAAGTTTAAGGGCGCAGCGCAGGTAATTCGATGCAACACAACAACCGACAGAAGCTCACAAATAGTGTCAAATATTTTACTGCAGAACGTCTGATTCTTCCTAATCCACTAGTCCAGAGAGTGTCAAGGCAGTCCATTGCAACCAAAGAAATAGCTTAAATAGCAGCACTAAAATTTAACTGCTGAACATCTTCTGTGCTACATGCTTCAGGTCATTAAAATTACTCAGGCATACCGAAGAAACTTTTAGGAAAGATGAACACAACCATACAGGGTAAAGGCTTAGAAAAAAAACTTAAACTTACATGAAAGAATACCAAGTTCACCTCTGGACGAAGCTGTTCATTATTCCCTATGAAATACTGTAAATGTACTACAGGGAAACGTGTGGATCTTAATGACAAGGTTCAATATAATTGATGTTAACAAGTGATACAAAGTATTCAAATTATAACGGAACATCCGGTGCGCCAGTAGTCGGACCAGTTCATTATTTGCTGTAAAAGAAGAACAGCAAATAAGAAAAGCGCCAGAGCTCAAAGGCGTAGCTAATGTGATCAAGGCGATCGATGCGTCAATACAGGGAGCTGATGAGCACGACAGCTTTGCTCTATGAATCCCACTATATTAGCGTTGTTTATGGAACGCACCAATGACTGATTCATGTTTAATTGCGGGCAAAGAGGGGTCAAGTTAGCCATTGGTCTTTGGAAGCGCGAATGAGTCACGTGCAGTACACACAGTACAACTAAGCTACAGTGTCTATAGGCGAGAAATTATAAATTACGTACTAACAATAAAGGCTAATCTACAAAGTGGTGAATAAATGAGTTGCTCGTGTACAAAAGCGTCGTGGTAACCTATAGAGAGATAAAAAAAATCGATTCACGCAAAGAAATCACATGATTCTTATACGGAAATAAAGAGCTATTCGCAATGACAACGGTTAAGAGCGCTAACGTCGTCAAGAAATCAGGCGTTCTACAAATAATCCCAGTTAGGGAGGCGAAGACTTAAGGGTCAGGACTGCAGCGTCCGCGTTTCTGCCATTCATAGTCCACTACGAGGGCATTAACCCAAACAGCAGTGGGGACGGTCGGCCGTCACAGATGTCATACGAGTCTTCCTCTTTGACGCAATAGTTTTGACGAACTGTCGTTGAGTGCTGCCGTGCACTTCTCTTGATCGTAGCAGACATGTCTCCTATGTATATGGAATGTGCGGCCAAGTTGTGCACATTCAGCTGCCGCCGCTGCATGAGTAAATATTCTAGAGTCGTTGAATCGTACAAACATGTCATTTGCGTGGATGTTTCTCTGTACACGTGGGAAAACTTTTAAAACTTCACCGAATTGAACTAATTGGTAGAAATGCAAGTGATACGCAGCCTAATACAGAATTACAATGGTATAGATAACGTTAAAACTATAAAATATATTAGTACTACCTGCAATAATATCAGTAGAGAATGAACAAGGGTGATTGAAAAAATGAAAAAATATAGGTCTATTTGCGAAAAAATTTACTTCATAAGGTGATACATTGCACAGTAACTACGCTTTCTGATTTTCTATATCGAATGTATAGTATTAGCAGACCATGACACTCTATAGGTAAAAGCATACCAGGAAATACTGATGTCCTTGGCCCTCTATACACAGTTACGCTGCAATGTCATGACGTAAGTATATGAAAACGTGACCTTTAGAATGCGACGTTTTTCTGTACCCCTTTTTTGTTGGTGCAACTCTCTAATTTAGGTTATTTCTTTTGAGTTTGCCCAAAAGTTCGTTCGTTCGCTTGTTTAAGTGAAAATTTATTTTGCGCTCATGGATATATAGAAAATATCTGCAATCTGTCTTGTCGCCAGACTGCAGTCTTGATAAAATACAGCTCTCCGTTGGTCGATGTGAGTCTCGTTAGGCCAGCCAGAGCGAGGAACGTATCTTACTGAAAGTTCCCTGATGGAAGTCGAGTAAGCCATTCCTGGCACACCGCCTCTGAAACAGCATTCTCTCCACACACGTTGCATACCATGTGCCAAGTTTCTGCTGCTTTCTTTGCCTTTCTGTAGTAGAAACATAAGAGGCCGATATATATATATATATAGTGCTCCGGGTTATCCTTCATTTCAAGGGCTCAAATGCAAGCAAAATGTTAGTCTCCCACCTTCGAGGCTTATTTCCCACCGATATAAATGTAGTCGCAGTACCGAATACAGGATTCTACAAAAAAAATACAGGAACAATGATTAGAAGACCGGAGAAAGTTGATACTAAAAAAAATAAAGAACGAACTTTTGGCTCACCCAATAAAACATTTGAAATATAAATACATTATTTATTGCTAAAACTTCTTAGAAAAGAAGCAAAATATTTGAAACACTGTGTACGCGCACAACACAGAGCCAACACCTCACAATATAGTCTGGAACGACATGCGGAGAGTGCTGGGTGAGGTTGTTACTGTAGGGTATAAATTATTTGTACTATTTTATTGCATAACAAAAATATTATCAAGCGGTAAAAAAGGCGCGGAAGATTGGCAGAGCGACTTCGCTTAATGCGATATTTTTTTCAAAACGTTTGCGGTTTTGATATCGTTAGTCCGCCATGGTTAAAAAGTCGCAACTGGGGGCCGCGGAGCCCAGCTCTGACCTTGGGGAAGCACAAGTAACATGGTTAGCTAAAGGGTATTAATGATATAGACAGGTACTGCAGCAAGTAACTGCTTGGCTTGTTATCGAACAAGACTAATCAAACACTGAGTTACAATAGACACACTCAAAGTAAGTTAATAAGCGTTGATAAGAAAAACGCTAGGATAACAGACTCTAGCTACGGTCTCTCGACGTCGATAGAGATCGCAAAGCTCGGAGTAAAAGGTCACTGTTTAAAATATTCAGTTCCTTGTCATCTGGCCTAGTAACATATAATCTACTGGCAGTCTTCGATCAGGTATACTGTCTATAGTGGAGAAGCGCTTTGCAAAGTATAATAATATTGCTAATAATGATAGTAGAGTTTTTCACTCTCCAAAAATTGGCGAGAATCGCTGTCCACCTGGAAAGCTAAGGCTGGTTTTCAATTTTGGTCTTTCTAGTTGATAGCTGCAAATAATTGACAACACCTGTCCCATACAGTATGTTTCTCACATAACTTACCACTATTTACTCCAAAATGTGTTAGTTTGCTACAGGGGTTTGTTTGCCCTATCTTATTCCTACAGGAAAACAAGCCTCGATAATGAGTTACAGGGCCTGGTATACACACATAGAATTAAGGCTAAGAATTTCAATGAGCTTTTGGAATCATTAATGTGAAAGTTTGTTCCCAATGTTACTAGAGGTGCAGTGTATCGATACTATCGGTATCGGCAGGCAATGTATCCCCCACTTTTTGCGGTATCAGGTCCAAATTGCCTATCCACCGATACTAATTGCAAAATGAAGAAAATTAGAAAACTGTGGGTGGAATGGCTTTCGGTAATCAACGTGCACACAGCAGTAACTAAAATGATTCAATGAATTTGTTTTGTTTAGCTTAATACACAAAAAAAATATCTTCAACGGTTACATTAGACCTACCCAGTAAACGTTTGCATGTCCAGAAAATTTCGGAAAATGAGCACGAGAAAATACAAGCGGCGGCAGTTAAGGTCTGTGCAGACTTAGGCGGAAGATGTTTGAAACGCAGCCCAAACATACGTACGTAAGTTTCTCTAAAGTTCAAAATATGCCAGCTTTAATTTTGTTTTATATTGGCGATAGTATATCTGTAGAAACCGTTGATAAATGAGCAGTAGCTCAGAAACAGGAAAAAAGCTGTAGTTGACCCATAGTTCTATGCGGCTAGTCGATGGCCCTAGGGTTATGGTAGTTCCTACATTGTACGTGACTGAGATCCTCTCCTTCAAAGTTACTTTATAGATTATAACACCGGTTTCTTTAGCATCATGTTATACTTCAGAGTAACAATGTGAAGCAGTAGTAGTGAAGCGATTTTGGTAATTTGACACTATATATAGGTGAAATGGGACGTTCTAAAGCGTTTTTCATAAGTGACATTTTTGCCACAAATGCTTAGTTTTCGAGATATTTGATCTTGAAGTTCCCATTTTATCCTATGGGAGAAAATAACCACCATTGCACAGTGTAAGGGAAAACCTCTTTTTAGAGGGTTTTTGGATTAGGTTAGGTAAGGTTAGGTTAGGCTAGATTTGGTTAGGCTAGGTTAGATTAGGTTAGGCTAGGCTAGGCTAGGCTAGGTTAGGCTAGGGTAGGTTAGGCTAGGTTAAATTTGGTTAGGTTAGGTCAATTTAGATCAATTTGTATCAATCTGGATCAAGTTAGGTCAGTTTAGCTGAGTTTAGGTTCCTCTGGCGTTGCCGGGTATTTTCGCCCATAGGAAAACAATGTGAACTTCAAAGTCAAATATCTTGAAAACTAAGCATTTGCAGCAAAAACGTCACTCACAAAAAATGTCTCATTTCACCTAAATGCAGCGTTAAAAATATCAAAATCGCTTGACTACAACTGCTTCACATTGACCTTTTTGAGACATCGGTGCTCTTTTTCCCACGGCTCATCCTATTTTGCTTACGGTGGCCTAACACGATAGTAAGAAGTTGAGGAAACTTGGGCAAAGACACGGAATACTTTGGGCAGATTTTGCGGCTCTACTCCCACGAGTGTAAAGTCGTATAGTGAAATGAAGGCGAGCTCCGTTCAGAAGCCATCACTGTAATCGGTACAACTTCAAACAAAACAAATATAAATATGGTTAAGCCCATTCACTTTGCCATCAAACGATCTCGAAACTAAAAAGTTGGCGCGACTACGTGAGTAAATTTAGCAAGAATTTTGATACTACGAGCAGTGTGCTGACAAAATTTTGTGCTTAAGGCCAGCGAATTGCTGAAAAATGTAGCATGCTACATCCTCATAATTCTGTACAAATGCGTGAACTTTGACGGTTTTCCGACGACGCTTCGCTTCTAAAACCTTGCGAACTCGTTTGATTACTTCTAGTGATGATCGTTTTTTTTACTCTTCCTCCTTGTTTTCAATTGCTGATTCCTTGTGTGTTGTTCACGACTTAAGTTTCACAATTTCCTTGACAAAAGTTATGCGTGCTCGAGTGGCTCACTTCCATCCTAAGGAGTAATCTCAGCCAGTTAGCTAACCTGAACTTGACACAAGCTTTGGATTTAACGGTTGCGATTGTACTTCATAACGGAGTGGCAGTATTTTTATTATGAGTTTTTAGCAAGACGCACTGGCCAGCGAAAGCTACATCACCTCACGAAGAGGCACGTGTAGTACTTTAAGAAAAATATAAAACTCGTGCACTACGGCACTCACGACCAAGATCAACGCGCATGGGAACCGCAATTCGGTGTTAATAGCAACAAACCGATAGCGCTGGAGAGAGAGAGCCAAAATCTCGATCTTGTGGAGTAGACTAATTGAGTTTTCGCCACTCTCAAGAGTGTGTGAGAACTATGTATCAACAGGGTGTGAGAGTTATGTCTCAAACTCAATGTAAACGAGCAAAAAATAAGGCGTTTAGGCAGCTCAATAGGTAAATTTGCTATGATTAAACCCAACATGGTCGAATTTTCGGCCATCTACATGTATTGACTGAAACTTAATACAAAGTAGCGAATTCTATTTCCGAGAGTAGAGATTGGATTAAGGCTGATGGACTACATTAAGATTATCTCGCTAGGAGTAAGCCATTCCTACTGCCCCTGTGTATCCTTTTCCATTTCATGAAAGTCCACACTAAGTCTTAGAAGCCTGAAGTAATGTTTTAGGTAACATAAATATGTTCATTCTCAAGAAATTCACAAATATAAGGTATTTTAAAAATAGTTTATAGCCAACAAAAGTTCCACAGTCATTTCGTAAGCAGTTCCTTTTTATGTTGCTTATTTTTTTAAAGTATCGGTGAATCGGTATCGATATCGGCCAAATTATTTCCAGGTATCGGTAACGGTACCGGCAGCACAAGTGCTATCGGTGTACCTCTAAACGATACCAATTGCTGTAATACATACTGTAGCTTGGCCGCCCCAGAATCTGTTTTAGGATCTTAGCTGCTGTGGCGACCAAGACTTCCTTTAGGGATGAGATCGGCGTTCGTTATCTAGAAAAATGCGGAATGATCCTTCAATCTCTATTATATCTGTAACGCTGATACTACTGTAATATCATTTCTTCTACAAATGTAAAGTAATCGCTTAATGTTCTTGAGTTTATTTAAAATCATTCTACAGTAGAAACAAATCACAACCTAAGTGGTAAAATAAATCATATTTACACTATGTCAATCGTTCAAATCCTGTAATGGATAGGTACCATTGCCAAAACAAAAGCAAAAACCATTATAAAAAATACGTATGTAGAAAAACGGTGCTGTGGTTGTCAACCGGTGCAGTGGTTGTGAGCCGATTTGAATCCTTTATGGGCTTAGAAATAAAACGATTTAAATTTAACCGAGCGATAGGTCAAGGCCACGAAATAATTACGCAACGAACGTACGGGAGCAGCAGGATCGGTGAGGTGCAGCTGTACAATAAAAATATTTCATTTATATCGCACACAATCAACACAATAGAAAATATTCAATGTAGCCTGAGGTCTGAATTTCACAGACTAAATGTATGTACAATGAAAAAAATCCTTTATAATCAGCACACTATCAACAGTTGCACAGTTTCCGTTGAGCTTACGCTCCAGATTTCGCTTTCAGAAATTTCTGTGCGAGCTGCAGAATCTTGCACGCATGACTACTCACCTGAACTCAAAGTTTAATTGCGACTTTTGAATTAAAGAAAGGCTCCAATGCTGAGCCCGTACATCACTGGGAACGCAACAATTACTGAACATATTTTGCAGCTTAAATTTTCACCACGGCAAGAATTACTGCAGCAGTTAAGGTTAACAGGGCATATTATGCGGTTTTTAACGGAATATGTTGGTCCCTTGAGATTTATGACGGCCGCGAATGTATTGCGGTAGGGTTGCAAGAAAACATGATATAGTATTTTTATATGAAGGTCAGCTAGGTCTTCATGGGCTACGTACAGTGTAAGGCAGTTTCAGTACTCAATGAGCTAGATATACTGAATGTTCCTTGCTTTATACCCCCCATCCGAAACTCCGGCGCAGTAGTCTAGTGCAAGCAGTCTAGTGGGTCACGTTCCCCCCGCTGTGATGAGACAAGGAAGCAATTTTCCAAGTAGAGCAGAAGCGCCCAATTCGGTGGATCTCAGTTCTGGCAATTCCAGAATCAAGCTAGCCCAAGTATACGACGAATCACACACACGCCCAAAAAACGTTTTACGACTGACTTGAACTCCTTCATTTGTGGTGTCGGTCGCCGCCGAAAGCATACTATATTGCACTAGTATTATGTACGTGCACCGCATACAGAAGTTACGTGCTATGCGGAGATACATAGCTTGCTTGTTCATCATTAGCTCGCAAAATGCTACTATGAAGAAGAAATATTATAAGATGTGGGAAGGTGGGAATACCATCCCCTGGAAGCAGACATAAAGTTGAATATAAAGGTTTAGATTGCCTAACAGAATGCCTAGGTACCTTCAAGTGAAATTCAGCTTTTTTGGCCAAATTTCAAAACATTTTCACGACAAAGTCGTCAAGACCCGCAAGTGCGTGTGTAAGAAATATACAACATGAACAATTGCAGGAAGTTCTAACAACTCAAAACATATTTGCATTATTTCTAGGCCATGACAATGTGGCTGTGGCGCGAGACCCCGACCCGACGGTCTCCAGGCAGTAATGAAAGGTTGGTAGAACTTGCATGTTCCGCTTCATATCGAGCTGTCGAGCACGCGACTTGAAAAATTAACTTCCGGCTGGCCAGTGGAGGTGCATATAACACTTGCTCACATCTGTTCACATGTATTCAATAAACCCATTTATAAACAGGACTTTGCTCTCGACAATGTCCTTGCTGTTTACTACCACTTAACAGCTATTCAACTGCGTTGACCGTGTCAACTTTAAGGAGCTTTACATAAATTAAAAAGAACACTATAGATTGTTTTTTACTTCAGTGTGAACTTAACACTATAGTACAGTAATGCTGACTGCATCAGTCACATAATACTTTTCGCCACGGTGTTAGTTTCACTGTATCATTATACGCTTTCAGTTAATTAAATGGGAGAAAAATAAGAAATATCCTACTGGTTCTGCACAACCAAAGGTCTATTTTAGGCTACACTACTTGCGCGTCACAGACGAGCTGTCAGATTTACAGCTTGTTGCCGCACTTGTTGTGCAAGATACGGGGCCGAAAGATGAATTTACAGCTTGTTGCCGCACTTGTTGTGCAAGATACGGGGCCGAAAGATGAATTTACAGCTTGTTGCCGCACTTGTTGTGCAAGATACGGGGCCGAAAGATGAACAAACCTTGTTGAATTTTGACAATCGTCAGCTACTCATACTATATACTGCTTGCTCCTCTGAACAAGCAAAATAAGACTCAAAGCCACAACTTCAAAAGAGCGCCTTATATCTTTCTCGGCACGCTGTGACGTCATTATTGTCTCTTGTCGTCTCGCTGAGCCAGCAACGTTATTGTTCTAAACAAAAGCAATTATTTCAACAGCTTCACGTTTCCAGGAAACTCGGCGCGGCTGGAGGTACCTATCTAAGTAACACTAGTATCATTGCTACGAACAAATGTATGATGTAATCAAGCAAGCAGTCGATTGTGACGTCACTGTTGTCGCAAATTTTCTGATATAAATGCTGAAGATATGCCCGTCTGCGTTCATTAGTCTCCGTTCCACCCTACGTTCCCTCCTACTTTATTTCATTTGTTTGTTTGTTACTATGACCACTACGCTCTCAGTATGAGGAAGGGAAAACTAGGGTAGCCTTGATAGGATCTCGGAAAGCAAGAGGCGTGAGGTTAAAATTTCAGCTGCTACTGTTCGCAGGCCCTAGGTAAAAGATTTGTTGTCTGACGGGAAATATGTAACTTTGATATGAAATCCATTGAGCGCTTGCGTGTTACTTATAACGACATATTCAGCATGTCAATGAAAGTGCCTTGGTCTAATAGTGCAAGTCAAATATTCGCTCAGAAGTACACTGATTGTCTCAAAGTCAGGACCAGGAAATGCGCCTTGAGGCTAAAACACAGGATTGAAAACTTTAGAAACTCATTAATAAAAGTCATCCGCAGTGACCCTGGCTACAAACGATCTAATATGTATATACGATAGCAGCGCATACTGTTGCCTGACGGAGTCCAAGCAATGGGGCGTAATGATGTCTAGTACGTAAAACTACTGCGACTTATCCTTTGTTTGTAACTTAGAAATAAGATACATTCTCTGGTCTACCATGTAAGATTGTAGCATTTCAGTGTTGTAATGCCTCCATGAGTATTAAATAAAGCTTATTACTATTATTATTAGATATCATTCAAGAACAATGCTTTTGCTGTGTGGGATTTTCACAGGTTCCAGTGAGTTTGAACAATATGAAGAACACATCACTCGCACGGGACGAAGAACGAATACTATATCTGCAAGTGCATTCCGCGCAGTTGATCTTCTGCTCCCGAATAGGACAACTCAGTTCCCTTTCAAATATAGGCATTAGAAAACATGGTTATATCTATGTTCTTCCACTATGACTGCCAATGAACTTTTCATGTCTGCACATCATGAATGATGAATTTCGCTACATGAGCTTCAAAACTTCGAACTATACACTAGGTACCTACTAATTTAGTTTCACCTTCGAATAATTACTTCACACATGAAGAACCATAAGATTAAAACTTTATAAGATGTATGTGTTCTGTGGTACCAGTTAGTTTTTACTACCTCCAGAAGCTAGCCAGCTTTCTAGCGAGTAGCAACAGATACTGTATATAGTACACAAAGCATTGCATATTCCCATATAGAAATATATATTTATATGTTGTCGCCTCTCCAATAGCTGTATGTCTCGTATCTATATATGTTATTTCGAAACATACCGGTATATTAAATTATTTTGATGAACAACGACGAAAGCTGGTACCAAATACTAGCCTACATAAAATGCTATGACACATACCTAATACATTCCACAAGCTAAAGCAAAATGAGAGCGCATACCTCCGCTAAGCGAGGCAACGGTAGCAAAAAATTCAAATCGGCTCTGAAACCATAATATACTTTGTAAAAACTCCAAAACCTAATCATTTGTGCCTTTTAATAGTAAGAACAGCTTGTGCAATTTTCGTGAAGATCCGTTCATAATTTTTTGAGTTATATTGCTGACAAATGTTAAGACAAACATGAGTCAAACATACAAACGAACAATCCAATCTGCACCAAAATTTAATCATTCATGTCTTTTAACATTACTAATGACCCTTTAAAATTTCATAGAGATCCATTCATTATTTTTGAGCTATTGCGGTAACAAGCATAAAATTAAAAACAGTGACAAACAAACGAACGAACAAACGGATCATTACTAAAATTTGGTCATTCACTCTTTGTTATATACCTAACAACTCATGTTAATTTCACAAAAATCCATCTATAACTTTTTGAGTTAGAGCATTAAAAAAATGAGGCAGACAAACAAACAAACGGACGGACATATCTTCACCAAAAATTAATCATCTATTCCTCCTAACATACCTATCAATCTCTGTAAATTTCGTCCAAATCGGTTCTGAACTTTTTGAGTTATCTTGGTGACAGATAAACACGACGAAAACATAACCTCCTTGGCGGAGGTAATTATCACAAGAGAAACTTCCCCGTACTGCTAATACAAAAACTTAATGATATCAGTCAAATAACATATACTTCTATATCATCGTTACTACCATGCATTATTGGTGGGATACACGCAAAGGCAGTAAGCACATGATCTTATGCGAGAACAGTGATAGTTACTATAGCATGGAAGTGTGCGGCATAGCGCCCCCCGGGGTCGCCATGGATATAAAGTAACAGTGCGGTAGTGTGTTGCAATTACAACCCCATGGCACAGCGCGTGGGGTCCCCCAGCGCAACCCGCCGCTCAATAATCGCGTCGCAAGTACAACCCTTCATCCTAGAAAATCGGTGGGTTGTAAATTACAACACCCGTTAATCAAAATATCATGTCGCAATCGTAACCAAAAAAACATTAAAGACGACCAGGATCGTGACTGCAGTGACCGTATATCGAGCCACGGGGAGTTTTTTTTTTTTTATAGCCCTTCTGGGTTGTGGATCATGAAGTTTTCAGCGGAAAAAGGGTGGAGTCTGCGGCTGGGATTATTATAAAAGTGCGGTAACCTTGTAAGTTTCTCAGAAGAAAGAAGAGATTTGTATTCTCTTACAAGATTATTGCATACAAAACATAATTTAATTGCAATATTCTACAGTAGTTTATATGTGTAAGCACCAGAAAGTAGGCAAACCCTCATGACTGATGAGGGTAACTGCACTTGTCCTATTATAGCAGTCCAATTGCAGAGGAGAGTGTAATGGCGGGCGCACATGCGCAAATGTTGCACCTCCACACAATTCCACATCCGATCACGTAGCTGCGAACGAAGATTAGGCTCGCACGGGACTCCGCCACTAAGTTGAATATTCAAAATATAAGTCGTTTCTTGTAGTTTGTCCGTCGGCTATGACAAGCGGCAATGGTCACACATTAAGTACACCTCGTATTTTAGAGTTAGTTTAAAATTGCAATGACGCGTAGTTTTAGTGTGACGTTCAAACGCCGTATACTGTTGTTACGGCTACGCTTTGGCCAGAGTGAAAAGTTGAGTGACTAAGCAACTTTTGCGTTGGTGTGCACCAGCCATAATGGACCGCAGTATCATTCATTCATTCTGACTGAACTATTCTATACGTGAGTAAGGCAACCGGCAATCAAACAGTCAAGTACGTCTTCTTGCAAGTAAACTTTCCGTAGAGTAAAAAAAGTAAGCCAAGCTACTGTCCAAAAATCAGTACGCTTGGCCGTCCACTTACCGCGAGTGCAAGCCTTAGCGTACACAGTGCACAGAACGTAGTTGTTTTAGGACACGAGCAGGCTTTACTTTTCCCAATGTACTGTCATCTGCAACGATAAAAGTGTTATCACCCGGCCAGCACACCTTCCCGTGCACCGAGTGGCCGTGCTTAATTGGCGTGCGAGGGTAGCAAGAAAAGAGCACTTATTTCCGTTGGAGCAAAAGACAACGCGCTGGTTTTTGAGACAACACTGAAAAGAGTGCTGTTCCAAGATCAGCACGCGTTCCCGTGCACAGATCTACAATACTTGTCTTGGCGTACTTCTGCAGCGCTATTACTGTACTTGGTTTTATTGACGCATTTGAACTTGGGAAAGCACGCGGGTTTTGGGATAGCATTTTTCGGCGAACGCTTTTTCAATATATCACTAGCATCTAGTGTCGGTGTCTTTCCATAGGGGATATGCTTTTACAACTTAATTATCACTGTATTTCACCGTTAACCATATCAATCTACTAGTATAAAATGAATCCTCTCTGAGTAAAACCATACGAGTAAAAGATATTAGGTGCAGAAGCGTGCCACTGGGCCGTCTTGGACAACAATCTATGCAAGTTAAGAGGGTCTCTTTACTGTGTAGCAGATCATTCCATCGTCTAGTGTATTACTTTGTCGTGTGTAGTATCATTTTACCGGCTAGTGCGTAATGCTATCGATTAGTTGAGTCTTTTTACCTCTAACTAGCGTGTCACTCTGCCGTCCAGCATCTCGTTCTACCGCCAACAAGTACATCATTCTATCGATTAGTTTTTCTTTCCATGTAGAACAAGAGCGCCATTTAACTAACTACCCAATGGAAAATTCTAGACAATTATGCCCTATTATCCGATGCTGCCTCTACGGACATCAAATAACTGCCCATGAAGTTTCGATAGGGTAGGGCATCATTCGAAAGACTAGTGCGTGTCATTTTACAACCAACTGTGTTTCATTCTACCAACTCGTATGTTATTCTGTTCCCATCTGTACAGCATTTCATCGACAAGCATGTTATTCTAATGAACGTGGAGATATGTGGAAGATATTCTATCATCACTGATAAAAGATTCAGCGACTGCATTAGGACACTAAAAGTTTATCAATAAACTTTCTGCCAAAAGCAATTATCACATTGGGCAGATTTACCTGAGCTTCAACGGTAATTTTTACAATCACTGATAGACACAAGCAATGGCGCTGTTACTCGAACTGTAAAAATACGCATATAGGTTCGTAAACTAGTGCAGTATCACTGGATGTAATTTCGTGAGCTGCAATAACACAATGTACAAACAGCAAGAGTCTCATTAGCAGCGGGAACTTTCCAACGTTCCTCCTTTAATTTGCAGAGCTAAAGTACTGGTGTAGCTTCATAAATAACTTTCTGGGTTAGTGTCCCTTATTTTTCTACCTATATTACTACCCAGAGTTCTGTAAGCAGCTACTTTAGGACAGAAGTCAAACTACACAAACCATATCGTGTGTAGAGGATATATATCGCATATAGTATAAATACATTATATATATTATAGTGGTCCTGCTCTGACCAGTAGCTTTATCTGAGATTATAATGGCCTGCTACGATTTGAGAGTATAACGATACAGGTGTTGCTAGAAGTTCATTCTTTGTATAATAATAGCTCGTAGATACACCTCCAACTACAATTTCAAACGAACCTTCTCGTCAACATCTCCTCACCTGTAACAGTTTCTCTACCGTACGATGCCGGGTGCTTCAAAAGGACGTGCCCCACAAAACAGTCACTATATTTATGCAATCACCTAATCGCAGCTCACCGTTGAAGTAATTAAAACCTTTTTGCGCACTTTCTACCGATCGACATAGTTAAATTTAACTCGGCAATTGTACACATATATTACAGTGGTCGAACAACATCTTACAAGACTGGTATAAAAATGTGTTTTTTTAATATTTTATTAAGTTAGCCTACTCACGGAGCAACTAACCTCACCTAATGAACACCTTTTGACATTTTGACATACAGAGTGGCAGAAATGGGGTTAGGGGATTATTAAGCCCTTATACAATGGCTTATCAGACGTGATTACTTGCTATGCAAGTGGTAACTTTTGCGTAATCATTCGAAGTTGTTATCAGAAACTATCCCCGGCTGAAACTGGGTCTTTTTAGAAAACGCTATTTAAACGGGGAAACAAAAACAACGAAACTTTACATAAGAAACACATTAAAAGACAACCGTGCATTTGTTTGTTTATCTCCTTATTATTCATCATCTTCTTTATCTCCTCCTCTGTTTCTATGTCCATTTTCCATCACGCTTGAACTAGCTGTCTAGGCCAAGCCTACACATATCCAGTCTAACCAATGGTATGCTGGTTATGCGGCTGATGCACGGAATGTGATGCATGTAGTCGACAGTTGGCATCAAAATCGAAAATTGCTGATCAGTTTGCTGCATGTACGGGAAAACTAACTGCACTGTTCTTTCAACTGGGACTTTTCGCTGCTCTCGTCCTCTGAGGCAGAGAATATCAAAATTTCAGCCGAACCTAGAATGAAAACTTGAGCAGATGCCACGGAACCCCCGAAGAAGATATAGATATTCGATCCTGAGAACAGAACCCCCAAAGAAGATGAAAATTTTCCTCCGAACAGAACCCCAAAGAAGACAAAGATATTCCAGAGAATAGAACCCCGAAGAAGATAAAAATATTCCTGACAAAAGAACCCCAAAGAAGATTAAGATATTCCTGAGAACAGAACTCCGAAGAAGATAAGATATTCCTAAGAAAAGAACCCCGGAGAAGATAAAGATATTCTTGAGAACAGAACCCCGATGATGAGGGAAGGAAGCAGGGGGAATTTCCTGAAGTAAATCTTTTCCGCCATCATTTGATGACGACAAAAGACGTCAGTTAAGAAGCAAAAGAATTAGTACTCCAAATACCAACTAATTGCAACAATTACATAATCGCAATACCTCTAACATCACCACAATAACGCTAAATAAAACGTTGGTTTGTTCCGACCTCCATACATTAGGTGGCTATTTCATAAGTACCGGCGCGTTTGTATCGTCAATTCAGTCAATACGAAAGTCGTGAGTTCTCGTGACGACGGTCCAGCGCCAAGTTTGATCAATGAGGCAAAGCAAATTCTAAATGCAAGCTTCAGATTAGGTGAAAACTCGCTAAAAATCGGATGAATATTCACACGCTGCACCAGTTATGAAACGTTAATGAGAGTCATACACTGCAGAATTCTCTAGTTAATGGCAGTAAATTGCGGCAGCCTATTTATACTACTAAACTATGCGAACAATTTGGTCTAACATGGGCTGCTGGCACGTACGAATAACACTGAACTGCATTGAAAAAAAGAACAAAATTCCAATGAAGAGTCACCATATGGCAACACTCCTCTAACAGCATTCTGGGTCCCTCCGGCTGCTAACACCATTAGTCAGCTACTGGGGAGACCAAGTCTATTTTTTTTATGTTAAGGTAGTTTTGCTGTGAATGAGTTAACGCATTATACCTTTTCTGGGACTTAGCCGTGGTTACTTCGGAGTATTTGCTTAATTTCTCTCCTCATAGAGAGGAGTGCCTCATGTTGACCACAAGACATAAGGTAGTGCTAGCTACAAAAGTGAATAAATTTAGCGAAATATTTCAGCAGTACAAGAGCAACCGTCAGAGTTGTATGAGAGAAAAAGAAAGCTCGGCTATTCATGCCCCAAAAATGAAAAACAGTGTAGGGAGATTTATCTCTAAAGGCGAAATGTAGTCACATGTGGGTAACGAACCTATACTTCACCAGGGTCACCCACCGTCTAAATTTCCAGAATGGTATAACATTCGATTGTTAGGTACAAAGTAACCTCAGTTACTTCATCTCGGGTCAAGCGTTTAAATGTTTTTGGCATGATTCGAGAGTCCAAACAGCGTTGTAATCGCAACGCTGATAGCTCTTGCTACTGAAGGAGAGAAATATCAAACGGAAAACACTATGCTACCGTGGAGTTTAAAAGGAAGTATTTCGTATTGAAATAACGCACAAAAAATAATTCTTTCGCCGCTCAAAATCGATCTTCCTGTCAGCACTCTCGCGACCGTCGTACATATATATAGATGCAGACACCACAGTGCTGTTATTGAGCCTGAAAATTGTGGGAGAATTTTCGCTGACGAAATAAAAAATTTGCGAGCATTTTTATTGGTGAATCCGAAACTTCTGCCAGTTTTCGTTTATTTTTCAAGTAAAATAAAGTTGGGTTAAATGACCACTGCGAATGGTTCTCAAAAAAGTATAAAAAATGTGCTCTGGAAAAAGTTTCCATTACTGGAATGGCAAAAGCGCTGCATTTCCATTTATTGAAACATTCAGCATTGAAAAAGACCGAGTGGTCGTTGCTCCGAGCCCAACTTTCAAAGCAGGTCAAGGTTCTCTAATTGAGAAAGGTATTAAGTGTCAATCATTCGCACGAGAATGATCGATAGCAAGGTAGCGGCGCTAATCAAAGTGATAAAAGTGACATTACTAAAAGTAAGCTGGCAGGGCAAGTATATACCTAGCAGCAGTAGAGCAGCGGCTGGATATGTAAAGGTTATACCGATGGCACTGAGCATAATGGTTCTTGCCATTAGGTAAGGAAAAATTGTCTGTTTTGCTGCTGATATAGAATATTAATGCATCGATAAAGTAGCTGCATATGTACAGAACACAGTAAATTATTACTCAGTCATGTGGACAGTGTAGGTATTGCGCCAAAATTAATGTGAGCGCTCTCCGTACTAGCATACAACTTAGTACGAGCTCGTTATGCTGTTAGAAAAATTAGACACCGACTGTTACTACTTTCAGCTAAAGTTATCTCAACTCCATATATTAACATATATGTAAAATAACTTCAGTTCATGAAATTTAAACACAAAATGATATCGTTCGAGGGAGACTTCTCACATTTATAAATGCTTTAAGTAGACCCTCAAATCAGCGTAGTGACAAATGGCTGCACATTAACTGAGAGTGAACTAGAGCAACTCAGTGTGTAGAAATAGAGCATTTGTGGAGTCTACGAGCAAAGTGTTGACAGAACCAACACACGATCCCGTGCACCTACGGTATGTGCCTGCTTTGGTGTGCGTGTGCAACACGAAAACGGACTTGTTAATTCTCTAAGAACACGCCAAGGCAGGTACCTATCGCCTGTCGGTGCACTAGAATGCGTGCTGCTTTTAGGACGACACTATTCTCGGTGTATAGCAACTTAGAATAGCAAGGCTTATTTTGAGAAACGCATAGTAGCAGATGAATTGGGATTGGGAGGGAGTAGCTGTCGTGATAATGTGTTAATTATGAAGACCAAACTCAGCAGGAAGAGATGTGCACTGTGTGGGTTGGAAAACCTATACCTGGATATTTGTTAAAGATAGGAAACGCGTGAAAGGTAAAGCTACGAGAAACACGTAAACATTAAGGTTCGCAAATTTGTACCTGGAGTGAGTATTAATTACGAAAACATATCATCATGCGATATACCTCCAAGGGGAATTCAAAAAGTTTGTGCAAGTGCAGTAAAAATTTACCCTAAATTGAAGCATTCGTGCATTTATGCAAACGTATTGTACTGCCATGAGTAGTACTCTACCAATTCCGACGTAAGTTTGATGCACTTGGATAGGTAAATGAGCATTGATATATTTGAGCATCACTGTTAAGTGTTTGGTATCAACATAGCTAGAAGTACGTGAGTATGAAATTTTGCTGTGCATTGAAGTCAGTGAGGTGAGTGCCAATTGCTTTGCGTTCGAATGAATTGGAAACGAATTCAAGACAAATGATTTTTAGCTATTTCATATTAACAAAAAATGAGGGCCACCATGCAGCTCATGGTTGCCACCATTTCTTACGGCCTGAATTGTGATGTGTAACACAGTAGAAGGCCAACCATCATATCCGAGAGTATCTCGCGATCTTGGCTGAGCAATGGTAGTGAGAGAGAAATGTTAAGCGAACTTGTTGAATTCCCCTCGTATGTTAAAGTTGAGTAACCAGCAGCTTATGCACTAGAGTAGAGAACACTATCAGATAAACGTAAAGAAACCTATCAGGAGACTGAATTATGATATTGGAAATTAGTGGAAAGTAGGTATGCTAAGGTTCGAACACAGACCGGAAAAAATATTCTTAGATGGGTAGTAAATCAACCAGGAATATATGAAACTTGGGAGTGAGAAGCTTGCAAGGAGAATGTGCGAAAGCAGATGAACTTAAAGCTGCAATATACGCTAAGGTCAATAATACTACCGGATAAGTATACTACGGTTGGGAACTATTGCGAAAGCAAATTGTTAACTCTATTCGGATACCAGGTTGTGTTATTCTGCTACAGAGGTTTTTTGCGCTCTTTCTAAGGGGAATTAAAGCCTTTTTATCGGGAATAGCACACCCTGGCACGGCTAAGGTCAAGGATGGCAACACCAGGGTAACGCAGTCGGTAGGACGCGACTCCGACTCCTGAATTTGCTAGTTTCAGACTCTGATCCCTTGGACCCCCAAAATCTCCGACTCATACCAATTTAACCTCCGACTCTTTTTCTTAATAAACTGGGCCCATTTTCAATGACTTCGACTCCTGGTTCCAGCCAGTTGTCGACTCCGACTCCGTAACTCTAGACGACACTAGGATAAAAAGGTAAAGTCAACATGACCGCACCCCATAGAAAAACCTACACGTACAGGTTCGTGCCGCGGATAGGCCAAGTGGGTCCAGATGATCGTACGGCTGCAGTGAAAGATAAAGTAAAGCCAACTTAGACCGCAGCCCAACTAGAAAAACTACATGCACTGGTTTGTGTGGCGGATATAGACCCACTGGCCCCAGAGGAGTAAGAGCGGCTGCAGTCGACCACGGGTCATCAAGAACTATGGCGCCAATTTGATGGAAGATTCAAATGGCCCTTGACCCCCCCACTCCCCTCATATCAGAGGAAAGCAAGTTCCACCACGGCGCAGCGCACGCACACAACTGCCGAGTCAACAAACCTAGATCAGCAAAGAACTCGCGTGCCTGGGTTGGCCTCGAACGAGCGACACAAGGAATATGAGCTGCAAACGTAAGCATGCAGCTACCGTGGCGACGGGTCAAATGCTATGGCGCCATCAACGGAAGGTTCTCATGCAACGACCCGTGCCCCCCTTACCGGTCTCCATTTCTGGGAAAGGTAAGTACCTCCACAGCAGCTGTACAGATATCAAACGCTGAGTCAGCAAATCAAGCGTCACGAGAGCTCGCGTGCCTGGGTTGACAGTCTAACCTGCAACGTCCAGTTTCACGAGTTCAGCACGCTAGCCTGCTGCTAGCGCGTAAAATTACTATAAAGTCAATAATAATGTCATTTATTTCTCACCTGGAGACTGCGTCCAACAAGACTAGGACACAGTACCCTGAGGTTTTCATGCTTAGTACTAACATAGGAATAATACTAAAGAGTAACATAAGAGACAATTGGTATTAAGAGACCTACCTTGTGAGACTGTCCAGTAGCTGGCCGCTCATCCATCGCTCTTCCTTCTTCTGCTGCAGCACCACCGATTCGGCTTTTCCCTTGGCACTCTCCTTCTCTGGTCAATTTCTTTTAATTTTCTGTTTATAAAAATATTCCTTATTCTCCACTCGTAATAATTATCTCTACCGCAACTGTCAATAATCATGATTTATCGTCGTGTGCCGCTGATGAGATCAATAGCGATAATTTCTCTCGATGCGTCCCAGAATATATTCATCATTACATTTCGATAACAAGAGACGACACTTTCATTTAATAATCGATACTTGCATGGAAAATTACATACTAGGTACAGGGTTCTGGTCGCGTAATACAAAGTAAATGTGAAATAAAAAAGCTAGTTCTTGTGTCATTCATTTTATTTAAGCGAAATAAAGCAATACGCTTGTATCAGCATATATTTTTCATTTCTGTGCCTGTCTGTTGATAATGTTAGCTGTAGGCTTTGATAAGAGGCTGTTCAGTTAAACTGAATATTAACTAAAATAAGTAGAAACTAGCGATTTAATATTAGAATAGTGGAGAATTCTGGAAAGTTAGTAAAAAATATCATGAATACTAGTAACTGTATAAAGCAGGGAGAAATCAATAGAATTTATGGAATACAAGAAAGTAATCTGACTTAAATATACACCACTAGAACGTAATATTCGACAACAATCTCTTATTCACACACGTTTAACGCATCTGAGAGCCGAGTTCTAATGCAGAGCCAAATTATTTTTTTGAATTTTAAAAAAAGTCTTATTAATTTATTTAACCCCTGTGCATGTGTCGTGCTAAAATCTACTTCGCAAAAAATTAATTGAAAAGTTGAAGGTAAGACAATTTTTTAAATCATTATCTTATAAGACTTAAGACTAGTTGCAAATCTCCTCAACCATGTAAGGGTCTTGTGCCCAAGGCTGCTTTAATATTCAGTGAAAACGCCAAGTTTTGGTGATATTAGCTTAGTAAATTTAGACCTTATTCCCACAGCATTGTTCTTCCCAGCGCCAGTATGTTGATTTGGCTGCACCTCTATAAATACCAAGTCCATTGATATTGTTTCAAATTCTGTATGAAACTGCCAATTATTTCAATAAACCTACGACAGTTACCTAACAGTCGCGCTAATTTTAAAGAAATTTATCTCTGCAAGAAATTATGCCCATGTTACTTCTGTAAATTTGTCTGGAATTCCGGAAAAAAAGAGAACTATGTAATTTCTTTTATTTACTCTTCAGATAAAAGAGTAGATTCAACTGTCAACTTTCCCAACCCCTCAAGGTTCTTGCACTCAAAGCTACCCCAACAGATCTAAGAAATTTTGCAAAGTTAATTAACAAAATAGCTACCTGATATTTTATACTAGATTTAGCTTGGTTTAATTTTAACCCAGAATGTTTTTGCAACCGAATCTGCTCCGTCAAAACTGTTTGTAAATCTGTAAAATGAGCAATACTGTTGTACTTTACATATTAAGTAGATTTAACAAACGGGTTAATTTTGACCTACTCTGTGCGCTAGTTATGCCAACTTGGTCCATCAAAGCTGCCCAAGCGCTTGCCATGCAATATGTTGTACGTACGTACATCAATCCACCTCTCAACGAGCTTTGCAATATCTCGAACTTCTGCCGAACTTCGCGCATTAACGCTCGTATTGAGCTGAAGTTAAAGCAATCAACCTTAAAGAAAAACGATCATAAGAATATTCGTCATGAAAATACGACGATAACAGAATGTTGCCGCGCTAAGGAACATTGCAATTATTAATCACTTTTTAATCGATAGGAAATAATTTGCCGGAGAGTTTTGCTGTAGTAATCATGGCTTGTATTGCGTTGGTTACACCGGTACTTCCTTATTGTGACTCTGAGGTCTCTGGAATGATGCCATGGATCCAAAGCCATTATTTAATCGCATTGTATATCGGGGATCAACCGAGTTTATGTCTCATGAGACTTGGTTCTGGCTGGCGTATTCTTGGGGCGTGATGTACTAGACTGCGGAAGCTGTGGGTATCCGCCAGGACTCCAGCGCGAATTGCGAAAACTTTAAAAATAATTACGTACCCATAATTTTGCAATACCCTGCTTAAATTTATTTATAAATTTTGTGCCTCCTTCTGTATGAGGATAAGACAAGACGAAAATCAACTGTTAAATAAACAAGCATAGAATTATCATTATTATTAAAACTTCACGCCTGAGCTCCCACGGACAGGTAATACAACCCAAATGAAGCATCTTGCAACACCGGGAAGCCCAAAACGCTGCTAAAGGATATCCAGCAAAAAACCATTCACAGCTGACTTCAACGTCTGCAAGCCAATACGAC
>LQNS02278097.1:20692991-20716518 GCA_001587735.2 Parhyale hawaiensis
TTTGCTTCAAATCAAAGTGAGCCGACAAGAGTTCCGCCCTAGCCAAGGGCTCAGTAACAATGCCTCCACCTGGACCAACAAGGGGCGGCAACGAAGGTTCAGCACCGAACACTGAACCTTTCAGCTCACTCCACCAACGATGTGGATGGTCAATACTCAGCAGGGAATCCATGGCACGCTGCCTCAAACGACGCCGTGCCTCCTCATACACTCGTCCAGCCTCGGCCCTACGATCAATATAGGTCTGCCACAACGTGCGGTCCCGCGAACGTCGTCATGCCCGATAAGCCGCTTGTTTAGCTTGGAAAGCTAACCGACACTGGTCGTCAAACCACGGCTTATCTCGAGACCTCACAAGAATAGTCCTCTTCGGGACTGGATTGGAATACCGGCGCTGTGTAAGACACAAATGAGTTATCAGTTTTAAGCTGCGATCCACTAGATGGACTACAATGAAGCCGTAGAGCTATCGAGTAGCATCAGATGACAGATTCTTCCAAGAGTCTTGGTCTAATTTCATCATTAAATTTTGCAGGTGGGGCACCCTCTCTTTAGATTTTTTCGATTGCTCTGAAACAAAGGGCTTCAATAGGGAGGAGGGAACTATGCCGCCAAAATTTAGGCTGCCAGCGAGTCAGTCACATCAGATGTGGCTCAACCTTAGACGGAATTTTTGTTTTCGTCGTACTGTATATATTCCAGTTTGCTTCATTAGCTGAATTTCTTCGGGGCCGTTCAAACTACACGCTGAACAGAGGCGCTTACCTCCGCCATGCAAGTCAGCGATAATGAAAAATTCAAATTGGTTCTGAAACCACGATTTTCTTTGTATCAGCACCAAATACAAATCAATATTGTGCCTTTTGATAGTATTAAGAGTTTCTGTAATTTTCTTGAAGATCCGCTCATAACTTTTTGAGTTATACTGCTAACAAACATTATAACAATATAAGTCAAACACAAACGAACCAACCGATCATCACAAAAAATTTATGATTTATGTCTTTGAACATTACTAACAACTCTTGTAAATTCCAAAAAGATGCAATCATAATTTTTTGAGTTATTGTGCTAACAAGTACAGAGTCAAACACCGTGACAAAGAAACGAACGAACCAACATATCATCTCAAAAAATTGCTCATTCACGCTTCGTAATACCCCTAACAACTAATGAAAAACTTCATAAAAATCAATCCGTAACTTATTGAATTATGGCCTTAATAAAAATAGGCAGACAAACAAACAAACGGATTTTCACCAAAACTTAATCATCTGTTACTCTTATCATGCCAACCAATCTCTGTAAATTTCGTCACGTTACAAGGAACACAAAACCCTGTCTTGGAGATGAAGAACAAGAAGTCTTGCTTTCAGGAACAATTTGGATTTTGCGTTAGCGCTCTCAAAATGTAGCTCTATGTAGTTCTTGTTACTGCCAAATTTCGATCCTCATGGTTCTACTGCTGGTATCCATGATACAGAATAAACTGAGCCTTTCCGATGAGTTCTTTTGATTCAACAATATTTCATATGCTACTTGATTTTTAAGCGTTTCATATCATTAAGCGCGATTTACTTGCAAGGGTGTAATTTTGTTATTCCAAACTCATAATGGTACAACTTTCGTGGATTTCATAGAAGATCAAGCATCTCGTGCAGCAGAACCCGAACCACAAGCAAGACCAGGAAAAAGCTGCGTTACAAAATTTTTGCCGTCATTTTTAAGAGTTTGGTACAAAAGTATTTACATATTTATACGTTTATAACATATTTGTATCTTCCCTGTGCCGCATTATAATAATAGATACGAGAATAAGAGACCAGACTGGGGATTTTGGAGATGCTGTTGCTCTGTGACGGACACCGATAGGCGAAAATTCGACAAAGTTGCCTTAAATAGTCAAAGTGGGAATATTTATCCTTAAACTTGAGTGCACTCTTCTCTTAAAACTAACTATATCGTAGTCTGAATTTTACGTTCACGTTATATCGAAGCTTTATTTGCTCTTAGTTCATGATGTGCAGATTGAGTAGATGATCAATGAAACATAGACGAAGCGCTTTCTTAGGGTGCAGTAGACTAGACATAACAATTTTTTTTTAACTTGCGTTCTATCTTTGCCAAAGTAGTATTTCGTTTGAGCGTAAAAATTTCAATGTACCGTACTTAAGTTGTATAATTGTCCATAGAGAACGCACGGCGGAAAGTCAGATTCAGCGATGGTAGTCTGCTCGCGAGTAAGCACGATTATATTTTGCGTGCTTTTTACGGGAAGGAAGGATTGTACTGATCAGCTAATTTGAAAAAGAAAGCACCCATCTCTTAGGATAATTTGAGCTCGTCGTTGAAGTACATTTTGCATGGGCAAATCAATGCGAAAGTATGATCATTATCGTTGAAGAAGTGTCATCACCAATTCATCGCCGTCATTTCTGACGGCGCAGGAAATCAAGTACCAAAAGCCTCAAGGACAATAATATTGCCAAGGTATAGTTTTCATATATTTCGTACTATCCTCTCCTCTAAGAGAAAATATAGGCTCAAATTAGACCTCATATTAACAAAATGTGAAAGTTGGTAAAATGAGTCAGTACTGTAGTACTACCTACCATGGTCCAAAATGTGTAAATTAGCTGTAAGTTCCAGGCTTTATGTATTTATGATCTCAATTCTTAGCCCTGTGTATCACAAATCAGTAGAGATCAGATAGTGGGAAATTCGTACCTTGAAGGTGAAACCAACCCATTAACTTCAAATACGTTAGAAAGTTTACCTCTCTTACAGTATGATGAGAAGCCGCTTCCAAATCTTTCACTTCTTCTTTAGCATGGCACAATTTAACTGCTAGTTCGCGAAACGCAAACTAAGTAGAAGACTGACGAAGAAAAAGTAAGATAGTTTATTACTCATAGCAAAACCACGAAGAGGAACAGAGAATACGTGGGTTTCTTTGAGCTAGCAATTTCCCGGCTAAATTTCGTTCAGTAATGACGCAGATTTGAAGTTTTCCTCTGAGCGAAAAGTCTGAACTGAAGTGCCACGTGTGTGACCCCGAGTCTACAGTTCAAATTCCGTGTGTTTGGGATCCAGCTTACGGCCGAGGGCTACACCAGCGCGACAAGTGATGCAATGCAATATTTGCAGCGGAGACGTTGCCCGTGGCCGACCCACAGCAATGCGCGGTGTGTCGCGCGATCTGGGTTGCGTCGGTGGGGACGGGACATAGATTACTGCATCCGTCGTTATGATTTTTCGCGCAGCGAATTTATTGCGTCCACGTCGTTTGATCCACTGGTGTGGGAGTGGCCTACAGGGAAGTATAGCCTTCTTGCAACTGATCAAAAGGGTGGTTATGGCTACTAAGCAGAACTGAAATTAATAGCACGCACTTTTATTAGTAACAAGGTTGGCAGTTGCAACGCATCACCGTAAGCATCTCGAGTACGATCAAAGGAAAAATATCATGACAAGATTTTCACAATCGTCTTTCTACGGTCAGGTCCACCATTTGCTAATATAAAAAATCTTTAAGTTGCTTGAAAGATTATCAGTAAAAAAAACTACACATAGATGAGGTACCACTGACACCCTTGTTTTTAATCATGTTATGTACGCGCATAATAGTGCAAAGATCTACGATATTAAAGAAACGCAACATATTTTTTATTGTTTGAATAATATAAAAGCTATATCGGGAAAGGACAGAAAAGCAATTATTAAAATCCGTATGTTTCAGCATATATTTCCGTGAAATTTTAAATTAATCTGTAATCACCTCCAATAGCTGAACCAATATGGTACTTATTATCAACAATATTTCAAATTTTTGGTATTTTGCACTTCTTATCTGGATATGATTTCATAGGGGTATTAAATCAAAAACTGAAGAAAAAATACTATGGGATACAATGGAGACTTAAGGGAAACACATTAACTGTGTTCACTACCATATACTATCATTACTTTCTTCCTAAAAGCAGCAGCCAACGAGAGCACCAAATGCGAAACGTTCTTCATAACCCTTCCGACCAGATCAATATGAAACACAAGCTAGCCTTGCTACCACTTTGGAAAACTATAACTTTTATTACAAATTTTCCGCGCCTTGCAGTCTTTTCCAGAGTGTCACCGACAGTAAAATATTTACCTGGTCCAGCTACAGCTTCACCTCGGCACAGAAACTTATAGTACAGGCCCTGGCTGCTCTGTCGATCAAATGTTTCTGCCTGACGCAAATATTAATATTTCATGGCTGTAGCTTTGCTGCAGTGAGGGCACACACGCGATGGTGGCGCCCACTTCAGGTTTGTGTTCGATCAGGTGCTGAAAATTTCCTGGTTTTAACTGGATCTCAATTTTCGCTGGTGATATCTTATTAAAATTGTTTATATTTAGAGGCCAAATACATACGTAGTATTTACCGAACTAATTGTGGCTGCCTCAGGTATGAGAGATCGTCCGACTGACTCGTCAAAGTTGATCAAAGCCAATCCCACTTGACCGGAATCACGAACACGAGCGTTGGTTTCGCCAAGCACGAAGCATAATTGAGTTTGCAGCCGGCACATAGATATATGATTTAAGGTTACAGCGCATAAAATTTAATTCATCGGAGAGAAGTTAGGTCACCAGTCTGAAGTTTTGGACGAGTTGGATTGTCTTAGATCAGCTGTATTGAGCCAATCGAACGCACTAGTAGTAGCTACGTTGAAGAGGGGATCGTAAAGTCTATGAGTCACTGCAAGCGATCCCTATCAGACGCATTTAAAAATATGAAGTCTATAAGTACACCGTATTTTAAGCTAATGAGACAATATTTACATCAGTTCGGCACGTACATGTCACAATACTTCCATTTGAAAGTACTGAAAATAATGTTCAACATCTCCCAAGTTGAGGACTACTAGCACAAGTGTTGCAAAGTCGTATCGTATTCCCTATACTTTTTTGTGTAAAAGTTGTGAAAGGGTTACGACAGAAGATAAATCAGCACTGGGAAATTATCAAATTTAAGCACTATAAATAAGATAGTTTTTTCATATTTAGTGTGTTTTTTACGTAGAATCCACATCTGAAATCCGTTTTGGCGGTTGAACCTAGTATTTTAGTTATAGGGAAAAACCTATCCCATTGTTTTCCAGCGCACTGGACAACCTTTTGAATAAGATTTTAACTTAACCTAACACTGGACCTGGACCTGGACCTGAACCTGGACCTGGACCTGGACCCAGGTTAGGTAAAGTTAGGATATGTTAAAATCCTATTGAAAAGGTTGTCCAGTGCTCTGTGCCATCCTTGGGTATTTTCTCCCATAGGAAAACAGTGGGATAGGTTTTTTTCCCTATAACTAAAAAACTAGATTCGACCGTCAAAAACGGACTTCATATTCTAATTCTACATGAAAAATACACTATACAAAAAATATCTTTTTTAATAAGCTTAAACTTGATAATTACCCAGCACTCCAACATTATCCAAAATACAACAAAAGAAGTGCCAATTCACGTACCCTTTGCTCTCACTTTCAAGATCGATGCAATCATGGAAGCATTTCATGCAAGCTTCCCATGCACTTTGTGTTAGAAACATAAAGCGATACCGTATGCTTCTTTGTCTGCAGAAAAGTGCGGCTATTGTGTGACAAAGGAATGAAAACTGAGGCATAAATTGCACAGTGCTTGAGACGTCCGTCGATAATGCCGGAAGAAAATACAAACATCCAAACGACCATTGAACGCGTAGCTTCTATTTAAAAAACTTCTTCTTCGCCGCCCTAAATGACCCTTGCGTCATCATAGCCGGACCGCGTTCGAGTCAACAGCTAGGTGGCGCACCCATGTGAGTGCGTTCGTGCATACGTACACTGTAATGAAAGAACCGCTTGCCTTTCTTAAGTTTCCAGATACCGCCATTCTACAGACCATTCTCTGTCGAAAAGATAAGTTTATTTAGATAAGAAGCCTACAATACTACAAATTATACTATTATATATAGCTCTCGTAGGTGTCATCTTGTCAACGGTCTCGAAAAGCTGATCAATTTCAGCATTAGGCTTGTTTCCATTAGTATTTTTGCTTAGGCCCCTCTTTCATTTGATAGAAATGCGATAGTGTCTCCACGTTGTGATGGCTACAGTAAGCGTTTTGGCACCAACTGCTTGAACATATTTCAAGACACTGCTCCACTCGGTAAGCTCAGTCTCTCTCTAAGCGTAGCGGTTTCAATTTAGAGGAGTGCCGTATGCAGAACATTGAAAATTTGGAGGAAAATGTTGGATGTAGCAATGGTACAGCCAGTAAATGAGGAGTGCCGAAACTGCATTTGCTAGAGCATAGACCGCAACAGTATTTCACTCTTAGGTCTGACGCTGGCGGCCAAAAATCGGCAACGGAAAAATGGGACTTTCTCAAGAGCTATTCTTTTCCCCTATCTAATACTGAAGCTAAAATCCGAGGTACCCAACATTTTTCCTGTGGGGAAGGTATCTTGGATACGCGGGGACGCACTTGGGCGCTGGCTTGCATGATCGTGTCTGGACATGTTCGTAGCATAATAGCTTTTGAGAAAATCCTATTCATCCCATTTTGGCCGCCAGCGTCAGAGGCTACTTGGACAAAAGAGTCAAGTACTGTTGTGGTCTATGGCTAGATCTCCCGTTGTCAGATGGTGTCGTAAAAAATTTTACTCTTCAGGCTTCATTTAATGGGAAGCTAATGCATATTAACTTAATTTCGCAAGAAATTTTCATTCGGTGATCAGTATAATCGCAAAAACGACCACTGAAGGTACCAAAAATCAGAGCTTTCTTCTTAATTAACAAAAAAATTGCTTCTTGTGCTCGGTCGAACTGTTGTGACACCAAACGAACAGTTCTGAAATGTGATATAGTTCCTTGTTTTGGCTACTGACATTCCAGTTTGTTCACAATGTTGAGTGCCACAAGTTATAGTAATACAATTTTATGTATCCGCAATAAAATTAAATACCAATTTCATTCACTCTAATTATCGTGACGACACTTACGGTGACAATGTATAACTATATAACTTTAAGTACTGTATGCTTTTTAGCTATATAAACTTGTTTCGACAAAGAATGATCTCTAGAATGGCGGTATCTGGCAATTTTAAAGAGGTAGCCGTAGGGATGAGTGACAGAGAAAACAGGTTGCGGTGTCCTTTCATTACAAAAACAACCTAAATAATAATAAGATTTTATCTCAGAGAGCTAAAAACGTTCGTAGATGTTTTGATACATATTTTTGTGCAACTATAAAGAACGTAGGACATGTAGGACACTCTGGAGGCTCAAAGGAAATGAAGAAGAGACAATGCAAAATAGCTACTGATAAACGTACTATGTTTTGTGACGTCACGAGGCCATTTCCCATGATGCACTACAGCTTAGCTCCGCCCCCTTGGTTAACCTGTTAGTCTCATAGTCCTTGAGCCGGAGCCTTATGACTCGCTAACTCTCTGCGAATGGGCCTGTTGGGGGTCAATTGCCAGCTATCTAATCTTAGCTAAATAATACTACGCCCATGAAATTTAACTTTACCGCTAGCGGTATTCAGTTAATAGGTGTATTACACTGAAGATTTTTACATAACCACATAGTCAAGAGGAAAGCATTGCGCAATATGGCCTTTTAAATGATGGAAACAAGACCACGTTTTGTGAAAGTAGGTATGACTATATGCCACTGCAGCTTAAGAATTAGATACATGTCCGTGAAGGCTGTCTTGACACATAGACTCCGGTAGTGACACTCCACAGCAAAGAAGCAAATAAGGCAGTCAACAAAATTAAGCTACGGCTGCCGTTGCTCATTACTCGAACGGAAGTACAACTGGAGGACTATTGATTGATAGAAAATTTGAGTAACGAAAGAAGCAGGGTCGACGGGCAGATGCTCAGTCGCGCACTGAACCTCGATCGATCGAGTAACAAGTCAATATATTCTTTCAATTTTTCTTTTCTCGATGTCAGTGTCTACAATTTCTTTGAGTAGCAATTACCATCCCAGTAAGAAAGTCTGAGCTCCATTTGATTTAACTCGTACAGATAATACGAAACAGTAAATACATTTTGGATGGAAGTTATTGACGTCGATTGAACAAAGTTAATTGCACTTTGTGCATGTGCAGTCAATGAACTTTTTCTCCAAGCTTTAGAACGTATTCTATACCAGTTAAAAATAGTAAATATAATATGGAGTACCTACATAAATTTTTATCACTGAGAAAGGTCTTGCCTCAAAACCAGCTCTCTTTACCAGCAAGCATTTACAGGAAATAATTGCCTATAGGTGTGCTTGTGCAGCACGAAACCTGAACATTTTATGTGTGTTGTAACTGCATGCCAAGTCAGGTAATTGACAGCATTCCAAGACGATGTGTGCTGGTTTTGGAACAAAAATTTACTCAATATGTCACATACATTCCAGATCAGTGTCTCGATCCTATTTTGATCAAGAGACTTCATAAATTGCGTCTCAACAATACTATCCCTACGAGCCACTGAGGTTTTACTTTTTCCTTATGCACTACAAAGAGTGTTGTTCCAAAACCGGCAAGCATGCCCGTGCACGTAAGCGAAATACCTGCCTAGGTGTGCGTGTGCAGCATGAAAACTGAATGTTTCGTGCTGCAGGAGCACGCTAAGGCAGGTATTTCCCATTTGAGCGCGGGGAAGCATACTGGTTTTGGGGCAACGCGTTTTTTCAGTGCAGGGTGAACCATTACCGTCATATCACTTCTTGAGGCTCTGTAAGCTGTTACTGCAGCCCCCAATATATAGAGTCCGTCAGGATACACTCAGCCCGAAAGAGTACGCACCATCACCCTGGCAGACAAATGCGAAATCATAGACACATAGGTAGAGAGAGACAGACACACATATTAAGCTTCGGCCAAAAAATCATCCAGATTCAGAGCAAAGGTGACTGATGTAAGGTGCTGCTTGGGCTCCAGGATACCATGTGTCTTTAATGAATGACTTGGCCCAAAGAGGACAACCATAACGTCCGTTTCTCGTAAGAATAATAGTAGTAGTAGTAGCAGTATTAGCAGTAGTATGACAGGGTTACTAGCGTTTCAGTGACTTAGCCTCTATCCCGCCGAGACTAACAATAACTTTGAAACGACTCTGAAAATGGCTCGTTCTTGGGACGGTAGTCTAGCCTTTTTCGCAGGACTAACGAAAATGTTTATCTATAACTAAGACACCTTCCAGTGCACAGACTGGAGAAGTCTACCTCGGCATCCTAGAGCACCTGGAAACAAGTAGGCTACCTAGTTCCCTTGGTTTCCTAAGGGCACTTTTTTTGGGTGGCAATACGTTCGTCAGGTTATTTGCTATGAAAAGATGCATCCAGTATGCTAATAAAATTCTGATAAAATTGCTTGTCTGTTTTTTCTTCGCTTGCTTGTCACCGTGCACACAATACTCGCTAAAATACATGGCGAATATACTGAAAGGAGCTCTGAGATTTCAGAATGGTAATGCTGCAATTTGTTATTTCAATTCTTCATTAATATGGAAAAGTTCTGAACCCTAGATACGGTTCGGCAATGCTATTATTTTAGAAACATATTCGTTTCTCAATATCTTTGTACTCAAAACTAGTTTTTTGACATGGCCTACTCCAAGCCCGCAACTCGAAAAGAAGAAAATGGAAGAGTTCGGATAGGTTTTTTAGTGACTCAGCGGGTCACGGGTAGTCTATAGTATTTATTTATAAATATATATACTGCAGGTGTGGAACACTACGTACTGATACAAATAATTTATGTTGTCTAGCTTATAGTCTAAATAAGTAGTCACAAACTTGCAAAGCTCAGTTGCAGGTAACTCCTGGGAATATAGTCGCACCGTCACAAACCAAGATCTGTAGCCAACTGTCGATATCATAAATCGCTGAGGGTACAAAAAACATCAGTAAGAAGCGGTACCGGAGCCGGAGGCTGGTGTATGACTGATACGAATGGATTATCGGCCACACGTGTCGCAGGTCGAGGACTGTACTCGGACTTGACTATAGTACTGCATGGACCAGTTATTTTATGGGCGTGTTGGAAGGCTCGCAGCGATGGACATTAGCTAATGCGACTGGTATATTCTCGTCCGGAACATCAATCCTAAGTGTTCAATTCACTATTTTATATCGAATTTCAGATGTTAATAACAAACCAGTTATACGCTCAATTATTGACCGGTTACAATCAACTGATTGCGCTCGAATCAGCATTCACCACTACAAGACGCCTGCTAAGACGAGAGGTATGGAGGGAAGTGAGATATCCCAATAAATTCGACAAGGAGGTCTTGCTTACAGCAAGATGGCAAGCCGAGCTCTGCATTACTGACGGAAAACCATAAGTATACTGTATATCCCATGGCTTTAGGAGAGGCCAGTATACATTTACCGCATAATCGCCTAGGAACTTCTCGCTGAAATAAAGACGGATGCATACCAGCTATATTTTCTATGAGTTGGACAAGAAAAAAATGATGAAATGCCAAAAGTGCCGAGACACGCACCGCAAGCGTGTAAGAGAGCGATTGTTGAAATTAAAAAAAATAGTGAAACGTGGCATTGTTGCCAACGAAAATAATGAGTATAGTAAGCTATGTAAAAACACTCTTTACATTTAATATCCCTTACTAACTTTGAGGTAATTTGATATTTTTGACGTTAGTTGGTCCCACAGTCAATAGTACTCAGCAGCTTTTGACATCTCAATGAACTTGTTCATTATATGTACGTAGGTATAACATATCAACGTTTTACTTAAAGCAAAAAAACTTAAAAAAATGGAGGGCACTTAGGAAGAAGTTGTGAAATGCCAAGGAAAATAAATTCATTGGAGGCTGCATTAAGTTGCTCGAAATGCGCGCAGATCCACCAGTCCGAAACATTGTTGAAAGTTACTTCTCTAGTAGAGCATTTGTCGAGGAATACCGAGTCCCGAGAACTATTATCTCTCGTGTGCATCTACTTTAAAAAGACACGATAGAAATCCTTAATATGATTCCCCAGGCATATTAATATGAACGAAGCGCAGCTTACAACAAACAATAAAATATAAATTTGGAGAAAAATGTTCGAAAAATTCTACAAAAAGAGCAAAAGGTAATTTTAAGCTACCAGGTCACCACGCACTACGAACAGAACTAACATTTATGTGAGGGGACACCGACGAGAAAGCGCACGCGTGCAGGGTTCAGCACGCGTGCAGGGCTCAGCACGCGAGCAGGGTTCAGCACGCGTGCAGGGTTCAGCACGCGTGCAGGGTTCAGCACGCGTGCAGGGTTCTGCGGTTGGTCCCTCGCTGGGCTGGCAGCCCCGCAGCCTGCAAGCCGTCGCTGCGCAGTTGTGCCACTCTGCTGCAGAGGCGTGTTGCAATTAGACGCCGGTGTTACCCTCACAGTGTTACCCATGTAGCAGTGAATGCTACGAGCGGTCTCAGCGCCCCAACAAAGTGTTACGGAATTTTCGGCAAGCTTAAACATAGACATTTTGGCGGAGCCTTATTTTAACTGTATTTTAGGATGAAAACTTTGAGGAAACAACAGAAAAGTGTTTCAAATGCTAGAATTCAGCAATATATGGCAGTCCTAGACTTTGTAATACGAATTGTTGAGCATCAAAGTCAATGTTTGTAAACAAAGGCACTGTTACACAGCTCATAACGCTACAATTTTGGAGGGTTGTCTCCGGTGTCACCCATTGTGTCAGGCCGGTGTAGCATGGGTGACACAAAGGCCTGATTGCAACATTCCCCAGCTGATTGTTCCTCTAACGCGTGCAGGCGCACATCTTTACCTAAGTACGTGTAGGTAGCCCTGTGCATTTGATGCTAATTATCATGTTCAGATTTACCTATTGCGTTTGTTTGTTCTACGTTGTGTTCTTTGAAAATACTACTGATAGTAGGATTAAATCTTTTGGAATTATTACATGCGATGTGCATGTGAGCGACAGCTTCAAGCGTCTCCCTTAATCTTACTTTGCAGGCTCCGTTCGTTACACACTTGCTTTCCTTTCTCATTTGGAGCTCTTGCTAACGTCATTCAGTGACATACGTAGTTTCTCGTGCCCCCTTTCACACTTAGAGCTCGTAGGTACTAACGTAATTAAGTCGTCTTTCCCGTGTTCTGCGATTTGTTTTAAATATCTGAAACATCAGATTGAGCCCAATGTCTCCACATCTCACGTCTATCATAGGACACGACTGCCGCATCACGGTTCCCTGTGCCCTAACGTGCCTCTTCCTTCCGCAGACCCGAGGAGTGACAGTGGAGTTCGGAAGCTCAGCAGGGGCCAGGCTGGCTCCGCGCCTACAGAACTAATAGTTCTTTGTTGAACCGTTGGGGCTCCAATTTACACCAGCGACACCCAGCCTTAGAACCGCCATCCCTGATTCTGCCACTCTGCCTTAGAACCACCATCCCTGGTTCTGCCACTCTGCCTTAGAACCACCATCCCTGGTTCTGCACTCTGCCTTGGAACCGCCGTCCTTGGTTCTGCACTTTACCATAGAACCGCCGTCCCTGGTTCTACCCTCCGCCTTAGAACCGCCGTCCCCGGTTTTGCACTTTGCTTTAGAACCGCCATCCCTGATTCCACAATCGCCCTATAAACCGCCATCCCTGATTCTACACTCTCCCTAGAACCACTGTTCCTGATTCTACACTCTCCCTAGAACCACTGTTCCTGATTCTACACTCTCCCTAGAACCGCTGTTCCTGATTCTGCAGTCTCCCTAGAACCGCTGTTCCTGATTCTACACTCGCCGTAGAACCGCTGTTGCTGGTCCTACGTCTAAATCTACATCTACGTTCCGGGACACTTCGGGGCTACATCTTCACTGAAACACTTTGGGTCTACGTCTACGTCCCTGGGACCAGTTTTGGGTTTGTCTACTTCAGCTGCGGCCAACTTCAGCTCAGCTGTGCTCCTTCCATCTCCCCGGGACCAAAGATAAGTCAACGGGAAGCAGACGTCGGTGTGGAACGCCCAGCAGTTCTCGCTTCGAGTCATTCTGATTACCGCTAACATTTTCGCATTCAACACTCTTCTTAGTTTTAAGAATAAACTTATAAAACTTCCATTTGTTGTTCTTGACCTGCGCCGTCTCCTTACAATTTATCTTCAGTAGGCTAATGGCTATCTATAATTTTTGTTTGCTCTCAGATAGTTATCATGTATGACCAGCGTTACATTAATGACACCAATTAATACAACAGCAATATGGATACATAAGAAGAGATAATGTCTTCATATGGTGATGGCTATCAGTAACTTCCCTGCGGTACAAGATTGTCTTCCGTGTTGGCTATGTACTACATAAATGCTGACGTTAACGTATTATTTACTCCCATTGGATCGTTAGTGAAACTAATACGAAGGAACGCGGATTCGGAAAGGTAAGTCCTACTGTGAATGAATGGCATTCAGCAATACAATGCGGTATATGAGGTATTAATGAAAACATTCAAAAAGTCGATAAAACTAAATTTCGGAAAGGGAATACGAACAAGACTGTATTTAGCGTTGATGACGTACAATTGCTTGAGTCGATAATAACGTACCAGGCCTCCATGTGTTACTCAATCTGAGCTTCGAGAAAATGAACATGAAAATATTAACAAATCTTTATCCAGTGACCTGGACCGCTTGCCGTAGTGTCAATAATAATATTTTTTGTCTAGAGCTCAGTCCATAGATGCCTTGTCGACCAAAACATTATACATAACATCTTCATTGCGTGTATGGGAATTTAAAAATACATTTGTATTCATCACGCTATTAAAACTTCCCATTACCACGTCCGTAAATAAAAACACCAGTAACGTTCCGATGCATCTAGCGTCGTGATCAGGCTGTTAAAATTTTAAAACAAGATATGGTATCAAAATCAATTGCAGAAACGTAAATTAATCTCTATATGAGTCTACGCTAATAATCTATATATAGCTTGATGAATATAAACGTATTTTTAAATTCCCTTACACGCAATGAACTCGGGAAGGTTAGAGTAGCTGAGAAGATAAAAACATTACATAACATCATGATACTAGGTGCTAGGTGAAAAAAAGGTCATATATACTAATAGAATACAATTAGGAAAAAACTAGCACATTTTTCGAACACAACGGCACTGAACAAAGGTTCGATAGCCGAATGCATATTGTAAACAGAGGCGCGCTGGTCATTACTTGTACACCATGTAGTTCACGCTCATAATGTGGCGTCTGTACGAACTTTGATTATAATCAAGCGAGCAACAAACGTCGATGCTTTCCGCCCTGTCTTGGCAGTCGTGAATAAATCAACAAATCATCGAAGTGAGTACGGCAGCTTTGTGATGCCTGCGGCAGAGCTGCGACTGCTGAGGTCTCGGACCGTTCCGAGACCATCGAAGATAAGATCCTGTCTCGACCGTCTCGGTGAAACACGGGCTCATACTACAGTCATTTGACTCTGTCAAAACCCGTCACTCGTCCGAAGGCAGTAAAGTGCTCAGTTTTTGGTGGTTGCCCATCCTCTCTAAACTTAAACAGACATCCAAAACTACACAAACGGCGCTTGAAAAAAAAAGACACGATAGCTAATTTTTACCTAAGCCTTTAGACAGATACACGACTTTTTTCGTATATAAGAACGCAACAAAATGCTCGAGCAATTTGTACTGCACACAAGTAGCTTAAGACTAAACCTGGCTGACTGAACGAAGTAGATCATAAGTTCATAACAGGCAGAATGGATTGATATTCCCTCCTCACCAGTAGAAAACGGATCATAACTCATAACTAGTCAGCTGTGCTTTAGTACACTGCCCTACCAAAACTTTTTACTCCCCCCCCCCCGTACTTCCTTACCAACAGTATAGACAACGGATACTGCGAATACTGAAGGATCAGTTCTACATATATATACTGGCCGTCCTAAAAACTAATTCAAGTAAAGAATGCCTGGTGGGGAGGCTGTGTAGGCTGTTAGGGCGAAAAGTGTGGAATTTCCACAACCGCTGGTGCTCATAGAACCCAACTATAGTGAAGTGAAAGCAAGGATGTAATGGCGACAGTGCCAGTGTGTCCGCACCCCACGAGTAGTGTCTGTTGGGGATCAGTGCCTGTCGCACTATCGTCGCATATAGCTGTCATATGCTTCGAGCTGTGGGTCGTTGCGAGGATTCAAGTTCGACCAGCAAGTGTGTGACTCGAATGTTGCCTCTGAGAGGAGCTGTGGAGGCAAGCAAGATTTCCTACAGAACTTAACAGATGAGACTCAGCATTTACAATTGCAAGAACCACTTAGCAGTAACTCTGTCGAAGCAATACATCGTCTCGAAACCCGCTGCAGACGATAGCCTTTTGTCCTGGGTTTGCACTTCACCGCGTTGAAATTTCAGTTTTATCCATACAGTTACAATTGTATGTACACTAAAAGATTTGGTGAAATGGTAGTCGCCCGATAAGTGTGGTTAAAAAAATTAATTAACAACTGTCACTATTAAAAAAGCGACGTTCCTTTACATCTGAAATTAATGACCGATGAGAAAGCTGCGTAGGTTTCTGTGTTTGAACCGACACAGCAACGCATTTTGTCGCTGTAACGTGAAAATACAGGACAAAAACTGCCGTCTGCAGCCGGGTTAAGGCGGGTTCACACATGAGTAAAATGAATGCACTCCGAGTCTCTTGGCAAGGCGTCCAAATGCTTTCTGTGTCCGCTCAAACAACAGAAAAGTGCACTTCTTTTTTCATTCAGAAATTGGGAAAGTATCCGAAACTTTATTAGTGAAAGTCAAGTGATTTTAACGACTAGCTTGTGAGTAAGTCTTTCGGTAGACACATAATTGTGCTTACTGGACTATACAACAAAAATTACGCGGAAACTATAGTATAATATAACTTTTACAACTGGCACGTTACAAAATTGACCACTGAAAATAGTACCTATACAGATCCTCTCAGTAGCCAAAGAGCTGAAAGTAACGAGAATCAATTAATCTAAAGTAAAACAATGTGTGAGTGAAAATTGAGAAATTTTGGTCATAGGTAAATTGTCGTTACGCCAGAATTGCCTTCTTTAACCGTTTCTAATCGCCATAATATCATACCACGGTAAGAATTTGACGATACCTTTCTACTGGTTTCCCTTTTTCAAAATCAATTAGACGTAACTGCCCCAGCTCGAGACGACGATCGAGGCCTGCACGCGAGTGCTTCGAGGCATTTAAATTTTTGAAGAGCGAGACATGGCCCACCCATTTAGGACTGTGACGGGAGACACGGAAGTCTCGCCGACCTTAAGGATGACAGCACCGTACACTGGAAACCAAAGCACGAGACGAGACGGCTGTGGGATTAGAGTCTCGTCTCGTGTACACACTCGATCCACACACACCAACACTGTACACCTCACCACCGACACAGCAACACTGAACTTTACAATCATGCCGCGCCCTGCGACGCGCAGACGGCGGCGAACATTTTACAGCGCATTCATTTGTATTAAATTGGCTCGTGCGACCTCATTGAACTTGTCGGGCTGTAGTACTTCTTTGTGCGATCAGTAAACACAAATTTATCATTTTAACATCGCATTGAGTAACCCTACAAAACAATAAATTATGAAAAAATAGGTCTAAGCTGCCGAACGACCTATTGTTGCACTCAATTTATGTGTGATCATTAACATTACAATATAACCATGACTTATGACCAGAATAATAAAATAATAAGCTGCGGGTTTCCACGAGGACTCCAGTTGCAGCATGCTGTATAGACGAAAGTAAGGAGAGACGCCGTAATTTGCACCTCGGGCGGAATGTCTATTCGCGGCTGAATCCCCGTCCATGCAGGAATGTTATCGTATGACGTTGTGCTGTGCGCGGGGACTCTCTTTAAACTTTTCATTAATGGGCGAGGAAGCAGACGCATGCTGGCGCAACGTACTGTTACGTACAGTAGTGTGCGTAGAGCTCCCCAGCTGACTAAGTACGTAAGCCCTCTCATTTGCTTATACTTTCTTGTATTGTGAATGCAGCCTTTCTGTTCTGTGACTCTTTCGGTCTTAAGGCTAACCCTACTCTCTTTCACACTGTGCCATCTACGTTACACTTTATATAGTTGTTCCTTCGAGAGAGGTAAATTAAATCGTGAAAAAAATGGTTAATGTATACTTGTATTGATGTTTTAATTATTTCAAATATTATATGGTCGCTAACAGCAGACAGAAGCCTAGAAGGGTTGGACACCTCCCTGAGATTGGACCTATTGCATGGTCCTTCGCTTTTTAAGAGTTTTATTAAGTGACAGTGCCAGAACTAGTATAGTATATGGTAGCAGTTTGGTACCCTAAGAGACTGTTTGGCCGCCCAAGAAGTTGGTCTACGGTATTAGTTTCTGAAGCATCCAAATATACTGCAAGAGCAGTTACCCTAAATATTGCCGTAACTTTCTATAAGATTTGCCAGTTTGGAAGTAATTTATGGAGCGATATTTGTACTTTAGAGGTTTTTTCTGGCAAGTATGTTTTTTTTTGCATTTAAGTTTGATTTCTCTTTACCATTTCGACTATTTTTTCATCGTATGCACTCCAGAACTTGGACTGTAACTGGCAGTTTTTTCTCCTGAAATTATGGAGTTTTCCTTTCTCTTAATTACCTCCGACAAGGAAATGCAGGTTGTCAGTGTTTGTCTATTTATTTGTTGTCACTCTGTTTGTTTGTTTGTCTGTGTGCTTTTTATCTGTTTGTTTGTTTGTTTGTTTGTTTGTTTGTTTGTTTGTTTGTTTGTTTGTTTGTTTGTTTGTCACCAAGCTAATTTGAAAATTTATGGACGGATCTTTATAAAATTTACAGGGATTGTTATAGGCATGTAAGGAGGAACAGATGATTAACTTTTGGTGAATATGCGTTCAGCCGTTCATTTGTTTGTCTGCCTGTTTTTCTTAGTCCCATATCTCAGAAAGCTATGAACTTATTTTCATGAAATTTGCATGACTTGTTCGGTATGTTACGAGGAGCGAATGATCAAATTTTTGTGTTGATCTGTTTGATTGTTTATTTGTCACTATATTTGATTTTATATTCGTCAGCAACATTAACACTAATAATTATGAACGGATTTTCTGAAAATTGCAGGAGTTCTTAGAAATATTAAACGCACAAATTCCTAAATTTTGGTGCGGATGGGTTTGTATGTTTGACTCATGACTGTCAAAATGTTCTTCTCAGAACATAACTCAAAAAAATATGAATATATATTCATGAAGTTGTATGAATTGTTATAGAAATGTTAAAAGGCACAAATGATCAATTTTCGGCTATTATCGGTTAGTCAGTTTGTGTGTTTTACTAATGTTTGTCAAAATGTTTGCTAGAATATAACAAAAACTTACAAACGGTTCTTCAAGAAAACTACAGAAGCTGTTATTACTGTCAAGAGGCATAAATTACCACGTTTGGCTGATGATGCAAGGGAAATTCTAATTTGAGAATTAATTGAAACTTTCCTTTACATTGCCGTGATTGGTGGTGGTATGTGTTTGGTTCCTCAACTTATTTTTCTTGTCAACATAGCAGCACGCTTACATTCTGAGCTCACACACATTGTATCGCAGGTTCGAGGCCATCCCAGACATGCGAGCTCTTTGCTGCTCTAGATGTGCTGACTCGGCAGTGGTAGGTATGCAGAGCGGCCGTGGGGGTACTTGCCTCCCTTAGAAATGAGGGGGTAAGGTGGCCCGGGTCATTTGAGCCTTCCGTCAAAATGGAGTCATTGTTCTTGATGATCTGTGGTCGGCTGCAGCCACCCTTACTCCTCTGGGGCCGGTGAGCCTATATCTGCTGCACAAACCAGTGCGTATGGCTTTCCCAGTTGAGGGTGCTGTCAAGCTGACTTAACTTTTATCTTCACCTTTAACTAAAGAAAAGCTATAAAAAGGTCTGCATGAACTCTACAGGTTATAATAGGAACGCTACGAAGAGCTAATTTACCAATTATTTGGCAATCATTTTTCCGTTTGTTTGTTTGTTTGTTTGTTTGTTTGTTTGTTTGTTTGTTTGTTTGTTTGTTTGCTTATTAACGTGCCTATATTTGCGTTTGCCAGTCACATAGCCCAAAAAAAGTTGTGGCCGGATCTTCATGAAACTTGCAGAGACTGCTTGGAATGTTAAGATGCATAGGTGAGTAAATTTTTGTAATGATCTGTTCTCAAGTTTATGTGTTTGACTTTGTCAAAATATAACTAAAAAGTTATGTACGAATTTTGAAGAAAATTCGAAGAACTCTTGGGAATGTTAAAAGAAACAATTGACCAGATTTTGATGTTGATAAAAAAAGAAATCCTGGATTCAGCACCAATTCAATTTTGTATTAAAATTAACATGTGCTGTCAGAAGGCTTTTCTACTTGCATCTAGTTTTCACATTTCTTCTAAACACCAAAAGGAATTAGCATCACTAATAACCTATCATGCTGATAATATCATTGGAAATCAAACGTTTGCAGCATTTTCATTCCCGCTTGCGGCATACTCAAAAGATAAGTTAGAATTCCTAGGGCAGGTTTTGGAAGTGCTTGCTTTTTATTTTTCAGAAAAGATGGCATTTTTCTCTTTACATTGCTTTCATGGCAAGTTTTCGCGTGCGTCATATCAGTAACAATGAATTATTAATATAAATCATACTGCACTTTAAAATAACATCTGCAATATAATTAAGACCGATATCTATTTATCTGTTTCTTTGTTTGTTTATTTACTTGTTTGTTTATCTTTCTATTTTCTCTCACGCTTTAACAAAACAGATAGGCGAAAATTAGCCCAGGTGGGAGGCATTGGTCGTCCTCTGAAGTTTCATTGAAAACTGATAAGTAGAAATTGACCGGTTGCAGGTGACGGAAAACTTACACTGTATTTGCACTAGAGGGCCCGCGCTGTCATAAAATGACAGAGAAGAATTTGTGATGACCTTCTTCATTGATCATACTTTCGTTATTACAACTGCTAACCTAAGCACCCTGAGATGAGCGTTTACGGCTTCACAGCCGCTCAGTATCAAAACTGTTTTTTCTCTCAATGAAATGGAGAAAATTCACTAATTATTGTAGGCAGATCAGCAACTCTCAAAGTAATAGCTCCGCTTCGGTATTGTGGATACGGTAGGCTAGCTTATACAGGTCCAATGGTGTTTGCTTGGCGAAAGCTGTTTCATCGATCATCCACTATATAATAAAACACAGTTGTTGGTCGCTTGCTTGCTTGCTCTCTTGCTCCCTTGCTCTCTTGCTCCCTTGCTCTCTTGCTCCCTTGCTCTCTTGCTTGATTCAATGTTGGTCCGTGTCTCAGTCACGCAGTTAAGATTTAATAGGAGAAAATTCATGGACTAAAAAACAAGTTGAGATACCACACAATTTGACCGCTTGGGGTACCGGTGACATATATAGCTAAATAGAAATTTCTTCTTTATACTGCTTAATTGGCCTTATCCTGAAGACATCTTAAGTCCACTAAATCTGCAATGCACAAAACAATTTCAAAGGCATTTATCGTCTCTTTAGGCCCTTTTGCGTGCAAATACTTAAAATCGTCCCTAGCCGGATATCGACCAATCACAGTCCCCGTTACAAGCAGAGATGGAACGCAAAAATAAAACCCCAACGACCAGCTGATTTCTGCCGTCACTGGAGTACATGTCATATTTTCTTCTTTTAGATGCCCTGCAACAAATTTTAGTTTAAAAAACAATGAAATGTCGAATAGAAAATCATTGTAAATGTAAAGACAGTTTCTTTGCCTGGTAAATTGATTCTTTAGCCTACCTATGCGCATGCTGCAAACAGAATGCTGAGTAGCCTGGCTGGCAATTTTCTGACTAGAGCACCGCATATTCAACGCTGCGTTTGCTAGGATGCAACAAGCATTTGAACTATATTTGAACTATATTGAACTATATTTTTTTAGTGCAACTTAACGCTTGATCAATTCCAAGCTGATATTCACTCCCTATCTTCATATCAGCTAGGTTATTAATGACTGCAGTACAGACATCAGATTTTATTTGGCCAAATAAAATCTGACGTCTGTACTGCAGTCATTAATAACCTGGTATGATGAACCTCGACAGACGTCCAGCCACGTTTTCGATACTCCTTATCTTGCAGGGGGTATTTTACTATGGCGAAACTCATGGTTGTACAGCTTGTGTTTCACTAATGGAAGATCAGGCCTGCAGGGATGAGACCTATAATACAGCAAAACCTATACTGGGAATCGGAATAATAAAAAGCTCAATCAACAAATTTTTGCCGTCATTTTTGACGGTTGGGCCCCTCTAGTTGAGCTATATTTGGGAGATTAGCTGAAACAACGAAATTATCTGATTGAGGAAACTAAGAATCAAGATGCATGAGAGAGCCAATGGAAGCTTCAGATAACTTCAGGGCTGAGATTTCAACTTCGGCAATGCAAGATGTGCAATTAGAGTTGAGGTTGCACGATGCTTTGCCGTAGATTCGATGTATGGAGAAGCTAATACTCGTACAAATCAGACTAAGCCTGCGATGTCTTCGTTGTTTGAATTTCAACTGTCCCTGATTAAGATATGTTTGCCATGTTCTGCAACCCGGCCTATTTTTTACCCAACAGTTTTCACTGGAACTTGAGAAGACGGCCAGAGCCTCCAGCCTAGCTGGGCTAATTTCCGCCTATCTATTTTGTTAAAGCGTGATAGAAAATGGATAAACAGTTCAATAAATAAACAAACGAACAAACAAACCGATAAATACACATCGGTCTTTATTATATTTTAAATTTCCTGGTGCCCTGTAGATGGTGAAAATTTCACGGGTCCAGCTGAAAATGAATTGGTAGAACTTTGACGAGGTTGCAGTTGATAGCAAGCGTATCTTAATCAGCGACTGTTAAAATTCAAACAATGAAGATATCAAAGGCTTGGTTTGATATTAACGAGTATTACCTTCTCCAAACATCGAATCGATGGGGAAAGTATAAGGTGACCTTGTGTCTGAATGCACTTCTAGCATTGCAGAAGTTGAAATCGCTGCACTGAAGAACTTGTATCTGAAGCTTCCATTAGCACTCTCATGCATCATGAGTCTTGGTTTCTTCCCTGAGATTATTTCGTTGCACCAGTTATTCTTCCAACTTTAATTCAGTCGATGAAACAGCATTCGCGAAGCAACAAAACCATTGGACCTATAGGCCATCCTATCGTATCCTTGATACCAAATCGAAACTATAACTTTGAGCTTTGCAGATTGCAATGAATTTTCTCCATGTCAGAGAGAAAAAAAGTTTCGATGGTCAGCAGTTGTGAAGCCGTAAACGCTCACCTCCAGGTGCTTTAGGTTAGCAGTTGTAATAACGAAAGATGAGTATGATCAATGAAGACCGGCTCGTCACAAATTATTCGCTGTCATATTTTGACAGCGCGGGCACTCTAGTGTAGTAAATATTTACAAGTAACAATAATATACACGATGGAATAGAGGATTTTCTAGCATTTTCCGTTCACACTTGAACAGTATATATTAACAAACACAGTTGTTTCACAATTTTTACTAATGTTTAAATGAAAATGTATACATATATGGCAGCAGAGTTTAAAATGGCTTCAGAGTTTAATAGCTTCAGAGTATAAAAAAAATAGTAGGCATAAAAGAGGCACTAGAGTTGAGGAAACGCAGTACAACAGCTGTCACCGTGCGTGTTACAGTGCCGTTCTGAAGCCTATAAATGCTGAAGAAAAGTGTGCAGGAATTAAGACTTAGAAAGAGAGCTGTCTAAGAGTGCCAGAGCACGAAAATAATATCGAAGTGTTAAAACGAGTCCGCGTGGCATTCGTCTTTTGCTCCTCATGCGTACTACTCAGCACCAAACCTATCTTCCGGTCATCTTAAACACAGCGGCATGCTTGTACATATGTATGGCTACTATGTGCAGTACAAATACAAGAGCATATACGTAGAGCTTTTGTCTATAATATCATAACTGTGTTAGGCACAATAAATTACTTCCATAGCATAATTGTACGGAGTGCAGTATATTATTAACCTGAATATGGAATGATGAACAATAGATTCGGCTCATCCTGCTACCCTGAAAATACGTTTCGCATCTTCAATGTTTATTTAAATGGGAATAAAATTTGAGTAGCTTGCAGCGACGACCATGTTGGCTATCTTTAACAGTAGCAGCTATAGGAAACTAAAGACATGTGCGAGTGTAAGCAAGCAGCAGGAACGCATAAGTCGATAATGTCAATAGAGGTCGTTGTGGCGGAAAATAGAATACGGCGAAGTGGCGGAAAATAAAGGCGAAGAAGCGATGCGTGACGGCGCTGCTCGGCAGGGGTCTTGCGCTTAAAGGTGTGAGTCCGCCCGAGCCTCAGCGCCTGTTCCAGCGGCCGAATCTTGCTGAGGGACACCGAGCACCCGGGCCTGAGGCCAGTTCCTGCAGCCAAATCTTATGAGGGGACAACGAGCAC